>WBMY01010740.1:557130-749055 GCA_013397315.1 Donacobius atricapilla | reverse complement strand
AGGTGTCACCCGGGGCAGAGGCAGCGCCGGTGTGGCCGCGGTGCTGCAGGGGTGGCCTGGGGGCACCGCGGGGCTCGTCCGGCCCGGCGCGGGCAGCCGGTGCCCGTAGGCTGAACCTCGCTTGCCGTCCCTCCGGCCTCGGTGCTGCAGGTGACGGGTGAGAAATAACATCCTTTTTTTGTTTATTTTTGGCGTTTCTTCTTTCCGTTTCTCCCCCTTTCCCTCCGTGTGCGTGTGTTAGGCAATCTGCAATTAACCTGTGAAAACGACGAGAAGTGGTTTCAGAAATGGGGATGGGTAGGGCCCGGCCACTGGCGGTCATTTGTGACCCTTGCCATAGATTTGGAGGCAGGAGCTGGAGGATGCTGCGTGTACTTTCCAAAATCGCATGGCAAGCTTAAAAAGTGGAGCAGATGGTGATGGTAGTGTTTGTTATGGAAGAGGTTTGTGGAAATCCTTTAATTCCTATAGATAGTTTTTGTTTTGCTTCTCCTAGCTAAAGAGGTTGTCTTTGACTTTTGGCAAGGAAAGGACGTTGGTGCAAGGTGTCCTGCAAAGGAACGGGATTATTTTGCTTTTCCTTAGAGAAAGGATCCCCTCTCCCTCCTAGCTTTATGTCTCTGTCTCTCCTTTGGGATTGACAGCAGCATGTGTCTTGGCATAGACAAACTGCAGTATGCTTTATTTTCTTATTGCACACCTTTATAGTTGAATGTAACTAGAAGGGAGACTTAAGAGTATTCTCTTATCCCTCTCTATGCCAGATGCGTTTTTCTATCTAGTATACATTGCACTTGAAGTGTTAAACTCTCAGGGGGCATGGAGGTGGGGATGTGAGGCAAGGTCTACTAGTTACTTCAAACAATTCTTGCTCATACTTAAGAGGGAGAGAAAGGAACATGTTGTAAAAGCAGCTGAGGAATATATAAAAGTGAAATATTAATGAACTGAAAAAGCTCAGATAGCAAGACATTGTGCCTAATCATTCAGGGGGTTTCTTGTCCTCTTTACAACTCTTTATTGTACGTGTGCCTGTACTACAAATGCAATTGGTACAAAGGTTTGTATTTAACTGGAAGTAGTAGTATTACATTTTGGATTGTTTTTGGCATTAGTGATGATCTCTTAAGTAGCCTCCTTTAGCCGTGATTTTTGAGGCTGCTGTAAGAAAGGGAAATATTACAGAAACAGTAAAAACTATTTCAAGAATGTTTTCTTGGAAATGTAAATGGGAAGGGCTGACTCAGACCTGGAATAACCCAGAGGAACAGCTAGTCTTGGAAAGTCCTCTTAGAGACATGGTGATGACGACTGAGATATTATTCATCTCTTGCATCCCAGAAAGCAACATCCCATAAATAGGAAGCACTGTCTCAGGAGAAGGTCATTATACACAGCTGTCCAGGATCTGCTGAAAGTGAGACACAGAAGCAAGGGGTATTTTCTGCAAACTGAGGTTCCTTTACCTCTTTGAGTCTGGAGTGCAGTGGTCCCTGTAGTTTGATTAACTTCCTCAGTTTGGCTTGGAAGAAAACTAGGTGCAGCAGCTTCATGCCATGGTTTGGTGAGGGAATTTAGTTCAGTGGGAAAGTCAGCCCACAGGGTGAAGTCTTGTAACCCTGGTTCTAATCTTTGGCAGGACTTTCAGAGTAGCTGGTGGCTTGAGTCAGACCCGCCTTCAGGAGAGCCTGGTGCAGGCCTGAGTAGGGTAACAGATAAAGGGAGCTGTACCAGAAGGATGACCTGGAACAGCACATAGGGCACATACCATGTCTCACTTAGATGAGTTAGTGTTTGGTTTTTAAGTCTGTTAGGAACAGAAGATGCTGAAAAAGCATCTTGTATCCTCAGATTGGTGCCTGTGGTTGTCTGAGAGCATGATCTCCGGTGCTGCCTGAGCTGTGTGTGGTTGGATTTCTCCTTTTTGATTCAAACCTAATGTCGCATGAACCTTTGAAACTGACGTTCAGGAAGTTAGATTTGGCAGTGTTTTGGAGCTTTTTTTTGTTTGTTTGTTTTTGGCTAGAGTGTTTCATAAACCAAAAGAGAGATGTAGAGAAGTTGCTCCATTTGGAAAAATTCCCACTCTTCCATGAAAGTTCATGGAAGACACCATGGCTTTGTTGGATTAGCCCATCTGAAATACTAGAAAGAAGAATGGTGACTGTATGTTTCAGGTGATGTTGGGAATGATACAGATACAAGTACGTTACTGAGAAAAACATTTTGTAAAATTAAACTTGATAGTTTTTACAAATTATAAATCTATCTACCTATTCTAGAAGCATGACACTTTCATGGTGTTTAACTGGATTGTTTTCACTGTACTTTTGGAGGCCTCCTGATGAAAGGAGGCTGTGTATTTACCTTCCCTTGAGGCAAGGGAAGGAGTGAATGTGGTTTGTCCGGGGTTGAATGATACTAGTAAAGCATGACATGAAATGACATAACATTCACGTGTCAATGAACATATCAATGGAAAAGAAATCTTATGAACTCTTAGTCAAATTAAATAGGTACCAGCTTGTTGTGGTGAGGAACTGAACTATATCTTCTGTCTTGTAGAAGTTACTCTGTTGTAAGATTTAGTGCCTCAGGTCTTCCCCTTGAGAACAGTTTTTCTGCAATTGGAGGGGCTCAGCACCTGGTGGGAGGGAGGGAAACCAAAGGAAATAGACACGTAAAAATTGGCAAGTAGGGGCTGGGTTTGTTTCCTGAAAAATGACTGCAGTTTCCTCAGGTTTTTCTTGCAATATTGCCTTTATTGGGCAGTTTTCTGCAGTGACAGTAAACTGGGTTACCTTGTTAAAATAACTATGCTTTTGTATTAGACTTAAGCTATTGAGTGTACTGGTGTGTGAGATGGCATGTGAAATAACAGAATTTGCAAGTACCTAAAATATATATTGTCATTTGTACTGGTAAGATTTCATACATATTCCTGTGCTTTAGCAAGGGCATGTAACTTCAAGAGTACGGAAGATGCAGCTGTATATTTCACAGGCATCAGCATTAAACCTCTGTTAGCTGTTTGCTAGTTAAATATGTGGTTACTTTTACTTACTGCTTCTTGACTTGTTCTCAATGCACTCCATCATGGGGTATGTCGCTTAGATAATACAAACTCCATGACTGAAGGCTCTAGTATCTAATTGTCTATTGTATGGCAGTGAAATGATAATAATAGTAGTAGTAATAATGCTTTCTATGAAGTCTGCTGCCTTTACATGAAATGTGGCTGTCCTGTAGAGGATAGCTGGTTTATAGTAAGGGAAAAGAAGCTACAGGCAGGCAATAAGTAAAAGTAGTAAAGTCCTAGATGTGGAAGAAGCAAGGCTTTAGTTAAATATGCACTGTAGTCTTCTTGTGTTTGTTTTGTAATTCTGTACAAAAGCTAAAACCTAAAAATTAAAAACATGCTCTTGAGAGGGTTTACCAGATCTGAGTGATGATGGCTTTGCATCCAAATATTATATGTTGCCTATACATGGTGCTATGTTTTTGCCCTGATTATTGCTATGAAGGCCCACATGAGCGTTGAGGTGTGGATGTGTAGTTTTTTCCTCATACATGGGATGTTGAAGCAGTGATGTGTGGAAGTCACACGGCTCATTGGTGATAAAGACAGTTGAACTGGAATATGCATGCCAACTCTCACAGTCTCACCTAAACAGATTAACTATGTTTATATAATTTGTTTGATAACTTGGCATAGATGTGGAAACTTTTACAGATTCAATTACAGGATTGTGTGTAAAGTTATGCAGCATTTTCTCCTTAAAGACTAATTACTGTCGATGATTTTTTTTTTAGTCTAGGCAAAAGAGCTTTCCCTGAATTTCACTGTGTTGTGAAGTTTGAGAGAAAGCAGTTCTGCACTGTAATGATGCTATTGCATTATTTAAGGAAATACCACTTAATTTTTCATACTGTTCTAGCATATCAGGAATCTGAGATCCAGCTCAGCCAGTAATGCTTCTGAGGATCACAGCTGTTTTCCAGTGTGAAGAACCGGGTGTGACAGACTGCTAGAAAGCTTTTAAAAAACATTCCTTTATAAATTTTGGTAGTGCAAATGATTGCTTCTGAAAGTATAGTGTTTGGTTCTAGTGCATATCCAGCTCTGACTTTTTTTGCTTATTTCATGCTTGTTTTTGGGCCCCTTTACTGATCCTAGTTTGATGTGCCATCTATATATGCTCTCTTTAAACATTTTGAGAAAATAACAGCTCTAAGTGATATACAGATTTTGTATAGTGCAGTGGGATTTAGATTTGGATGAGAGTACAGAAGTATTCAACAGGTTTCTCATCTGTGTGTTGCTTGTGGAATAGTCCAAACCTTGTCATTTACCTAAGAAGCAATGACATCTGTTCTGATGTCACCTCCCAGTAATGTTAAACTGTCACTATGTGCAGTGCTAGCCAAATCTCACACTGAGAGAAAGATGGAGTCACCCACTACATCCAAAATGTGGTCAGAGGGGTATGTTGTGCTCAGTGGCAGCGAAAGTCTCTGCCTCCTCTGCCGATATCCAAATACATCAGGAGTTTGTGCTTTGTGTTTCATCCTGTGTGCTAGGTACTAATTCCAGATTCTACAGGGTCTTCTAGCTTTAATTAAATGCAGAACTGATTTGTGGTGCTATATTTCAGAACTATCCTGGCTCATTTACTTATTAAAGTGTTTTGTCTTCATTTTTTTACTAATGACTGGTGAGGAGAAGAGTGAAGTTTTACCATCTCTTCTTGAAGAAGTTTTGACCAGTGGTAGAATTGCTACTGATTTGAATAGGAGCCTTGCTAACTGTTTTGGCATGCTTTATGACTTTAAAATATGGTGGCTAGATTATTGATGACAAACTGAATATGTTGTGGCACAGAAGCTATGGAAATAGAGTAACAGCCCTGCCAAGAATAGATTGGCTTTCTTTTTTTTTATTAGTTGTCACCACACTTATTACTTTATACTGTCAAAGAATATTCATTTCATTGTTAACCCTGAAGCTTTAAATAAGAATGTAGTGTATATATTGGAAGGATGAAAATGCTAAGAAGCTAATTTCATTTGGAGTATTCAGAAATTAATAAACTGCCTTGGAAAGCAAATTCTGCAATAATATCATCATGTTTTCTTCTCTTGATGTTGCTGAAGGGAGGTGAGTGGGAGAAAATGGCAATAGAAAAAATGATGTGGCTTTCTTCATATTTGTTTTAAGTAAAGGGATGCTGCAAGATAATGTACATTCTTTCACATTCATTGAGACTTCTCAGATTCCTTGAGCGTAGATCATGCCTTCAGTTGTGAGTGTGAGGTGTATAAATTGTGCTTAAGGTGACACGTTAGGCTTTTAATATTTCTTGGTACTTAAACCAGGTAAGTTTTAAGTTGGACCACCCAGCATCTGCAGGAAATGGCATGTCCAAGTTGATATAATGTAGCATTTATTAGTTTCAATTTGCATGCGGAATGCACAAACATTGTGGTGTAATAGAATCATAGGATCATTAAGGTTGGAAATTACCTCCAAGATCAAGTGCAACCTTTTATCAAATACCAGTATGCCCACTAAACTGTATCACAAAGTGCCATGTCTCATTTTTGTAATACTTCCAGGGACTGTGACTCCACCACTTTCCTGGGCAGACTGTTCCAATGCTTAACCAGTCTTCCAGTGAAGAAGTTTTTCTAATATCCAGTCTGAACTTCCCTCGGTGCAACTTCAGGCTGTTTCTCTGTCCTGCTGCCAGTTGTCTGGGAGAAGAGGGTGACCCACAGCCTTGGGGTGCCTCAGCCACAGCCTCATTTCAGGTAGTTGTGGAAAATGATAAGGCCTCCCTTGAGACTCATTTTCTCCAGCCTATACAACCCTCAGCCTCTCCTCATAGGGTGTATGTTCCAGACTCTTGTTGCATGACTACTTGGCTGTTTGGGAAACAACGCGGCCAGCATGTGAAGGCACCTGCATGTCTTCCAGAGGCAGCCTGTGAAGGCATTCCAGTTGATTTCTTCTGTTAGAGGTTAGTGAGCTTTCAGGGATCCTGGGCTGGGAGAGCCACGTAGGTATCTCCTATTCTCTTCCGATTTTGCTTTTTCCCTATGTAAAAGTAGATGTGGTACAAGGAAGGTGGCAGCAGGCTCTGCTCTCTCTGTGAATAGCAAAATAAAATGGTTTTGGTTTACATGAATTAACATTTTGAATTATGTAAATATGTAGTGTTTTGTAGTTAAATAGTACAGAGTTTATACTGTGAGTAGGACACTCAAGCATCCTAATTTGTTATGGTTTTGAACACATTTCTTCAGTGTAGTGGCTGTGAGCTCAGAGAGAAATGATGGCCCCATTGCCCAGCAGCAAGACTGCTACTTGTTTTAATGAGGCCTTGATTATACTCTTAAATAATATTTTGGTGTCTATCTGCTTTGTACAACATTTATTTTTTCAAGGACTGATTTTCAAAAGTTACCAAGCTTGTACTGTTTTGATGGTTTTTGTTACATCATTAAATTCTTACTACTTCTGAAAACTAGGTTATAATAATGTTTCTTACAATAAGGAAGTCCAAAAGAATAGGAATTTTTTTATGTTTAAAACTGCAAATACAATTGATGTGAATGAGTTCAGTGTCTGAAAATAAACTGCTTTGTACATGTAGGTACCTATACTATACTAACGGTGATTATGCAAGGGGACAACACAAGGCATTTAGAGTTTTTATGAAGTCCAGCTGGAGCAGAGATTCAGAAGACCAGGGTAGTTAAAATGATTGCCTAGATTTAAAATTTTCAGAAATAGATGAATAATGGGAAAGTAGAAGGAAGAATATAAGATTTGGGAAAACTGTTTAAAAATAATATTGTCTGGAGAGTTGGGAAAAACATGCATATGGAATAGCTGGAGAGGAAATAAAAGAAGTACAAAGAAATTAGTTTGCAGGTGACAAGAGCAGACACCCACAAATGGCTTCTTTTTATCTGCTCATCTTTATTTTATAGCTAGTAAACTCAGGCACTTGCTGAGATGGGGAAGAAAAAGACACAGAGGAGAGGTGGTGGGGAATGAAGGGGAAATCAGCAGTTCTATTCTCCCAGCTCTCTGCCTTGGTTCTACTCAACCGCTGAAAACATGTTAGAAGAAATTTAGGGATTAGTCACATGAGCCAGAAGGTAATCTCTATTGTCTTTAAATCCTTATCCCAACATCCTGATCTTGGTCAATTACGGTTTTGGTGTGTGTGTGGCAGTATCTCAGCAAATTTCACGCCAGTCTGTAGTACTTGTTCATGGCCCTTAGTAAGGGAGTATTGCACAATTATCTGTTAATGATAGGTTTTGTTACAGATTAAAGTTCTAACAGGCAGAAATCAGAAGCTACAAGGCTGTTTTACACTGTCGGATCTGCAACACTTGTGTCTATTTTTAATAGTTTTGCTAGTTAGCTCTTTTTATTTAGTATTTGGCATGAGCTAAGAATGTGCAAATAACCACTTTACATGGCTTAGCTAAAGGCCTAATAACTTATGCATCTGAATCCTCTTTGTCAAGAGATGCATATCATTTTTACCTGTAGTAGTTTCAATTTCAGGGTGTTAGCAGGTGAAGAAGACTAGGATGTTAATATGACTTGAATGAAGTTTTTAACCCATCCTGTGAGTTGCTTACAGGGATACATAATATTCCTGAGACATTGTGGGGATAAATTTTTAACCATGAAATTGAGATTTAACCATAAAATTAAACAGAAATAATTAATTTTAACCCTAAAATTGAAACAGAGATCCACTCTCAGAAATTCACAATCCAAGTTGTTAATCACTGAGGGCAGAGGTAGGCAGAAAATAACAAAAGCAAAAAAAAATACTACTTATCCTGGTTTTAAGGAGTTTATTTCGTTGTGGGCAAGATGCTTCTCAAAGCTGTATATTGCAATACACTCATTATTTGTAGCCTTGATTTGAGAGTGCCTTAGGATTATATTGTTTATTGAAGAAAGTGAGCAAGAAGTTACTGTTGGAAAAGAGTGTGAAGATTATAGATTTTTGTCTATTCTCTGATGCCTTCATTTGAATTTTATTGAAATCTTACATTGTCAATGTTTCATTGTGATTCTGTATGCTTTGAAAATAGCTAAAGGGGGGAAAATACATGTATAAAAGAAGCTGTTCCCTAATCACAGTAATGATTCTTGTAGTTTGCATAGGACAATGCATGTGACTTCCAAAATGCTGAAGTTGAACGCTAGAGAAACCGTAAAACACTTACACAGCACTGTATCTTCGGCAGCATTTTCTAAATATAGACTAAATCCTTGTCATAAAAAGGTTTGTGTAGTTAAAACAAGACTTGACATGACACAGAACAGCTTGAGAGAGGCATTTGAGCTATAGGTGAGGAATTGGGAGAAATTTAACAACTGTTTCAAATGAAGGATTTTTGGGAGGCCTGGAAGGACAGTGAAGATGCCCACCCCCTCCAGTNAAAAAAAAAAAAAGGCAGTTTAAACTCCTTTTGTTGCCTGTTTTTTTCTTAGTAGGTTTTTAGAAACCACTATTTCTTTGTAATTTAGATAATAAAAACAGTAATTATATGAAATCTACACAAGGTTTTTTTTTTGTAATAAATAAGAAAGGAATTTAAAGCTGTTGTCAAATGTACGCTTTTGGATCTAGATCCTCAGCTGCTGTTACAGCACCGCTTCCTTCAATGGAGCTCAACACACGTATTGCTTGTAGCTCCTATTTGTATTTATTAGGCTAAGCAGTGGCTGCTGATGGCAGTGAAAGAGGGATGGTGTAGGCAGAAAATGCAGTAGCTTTTGATCAGCAGTGCCTCTAGCACCCCTTTCTTCACAAGCTGCACCAGAGCTTTTTGAACTTCTTGGTCACTTTCAGTGTTATTTGACAAAAGATTGCAAGTTTTAAAAAATTAATTAAAGTTTGATTAAGGAGGAGAGACACTGATGTAAATTCTCTGGCTGAGAGAAAGGCTGCGTTTTATGATCAGTATCAAAGACTCCACCTAGGAGAGGAGTCTTGTATGTGTCCTGGATGCTCGGAGCTTCTTAGGCATTTAAATGAACCAACCACAACATGCAAATCTGTAGGTAACTAGGCCTTGTTAGGCCTGGCATTCATAATGGCATATGAGGAAAAAAAACAACATGTGTGCTTTTCTTAATGTTGGAGTTTTTTTGTTTGTTATGTTTTTGTTAGTTTTTGTTGTTGTTGTTTGTTTTGTTTTTTTAAATTGGTCTTCTTCCCTTCCCCTGGGTTTTCTATATCACCTTTTTTGGAAGTGTGGGGTGGAGCAGTTATTCAGGGTGTCGGACTGACGCCTGCTTGATGAGAATTGATTTGTTTATGTTGTATCCATTTACAACACACCTGAAGATTTGCTTCTTTTTTTTAAATTATGTAGTTACCGGAAGTCCTCAAGTAAATATATTGTAGCCATGAACCTTTTATTTGACTCAGCTTTTGACTGGGAAGACAGCCTGTATTGTGTTTTTTTAATTGGTCTGTTCACATTGACACTCAGCACATCTATCAGCAGAAGCAAAGAAGGCCAGACTTCTTTTTGTTCTGTGATGTCAGAAAAGAATGGAAAGCCCAAACAAACCCTGCTGTGAAAAAGGCACAGTTGAATTGATTTTGCTTTGAACCGACCTGAGTGCTTGAAAGAACAGACAGAAACTGTGCCTGCTTAGTGAAGTCTGGATTGGGCTAGCTGGCCGTAGTATAACTGAGGGAAAGATCCCAGTTACAGATGCTCAGGTGAAGGAGGGAAACCAGTAATTTGCGCTCTGTTGTCATTCATCTTCTCTCTGGTACCTCTGGTTTGAGAAGGTCTGTTAAAAATAGGGAAGTATGAGAAAACTTCAGAGATACCTATTTTTAGGCAATAGCAAAACACTTAGCAATTAGTCATGAGTGGAAAATCCAAATATTTGTATTCAAATAGTGTGCATTCCTGCTTTTTAAGTGGTTTGTTTGTTGCTCTAGGAGAAAATAAGCTTAGAAATAAAGCAAAGGAGTCTTTGTGTCAAGAGAAACTTAATGGAATGTTATGTTTCAGTACTTCAGTCTTTATGCTAAGATTTGGAAAGCATATTACTTTTCTGAACTGTACCTGAGCACAAATTACAGTGAAGAACATACAGAAAAAATGTTGAAGAGAGTGACTGTAAAAACTAATGATATTGTGTAAGTGTTTGGCACAGTAATAACATCAAAACCCTCCTCGTGTTTGTTTATTTTGGAAAACAGTTTGGGCAAGGCAGTACTGGCATTATTCAAGTCATGTTTGGATATTAAATGAGCTTGGTTTGCTCTGTCACACAGGTGTTGCTGCATTCCACTAAAATATATTTTGCTGAGCTTGTGTGCAAAAAATGCACCTGTTGGTGGGAGTGACAATATCAGCCGAGATAAACTTCTGTGCAGGTACAGCAAAGTGACTAAAGGGTGAACCATCCTTTTTTAAGCTGGGATTCTTCCTTTGGCACTGTTATAGTTTTGCCTTTGCTCCTGTTACTTGTGATTCAGTCAGTCCTGGTTGTACTTCAGTTGAGCTCTGGTTACTGTATGTGTGTGTTAAAAAGATCTTTTGTATTTTATCTATTATGTATGACGGCTATTGTGGAAAGTTATTTCATGGACTACTTTATTATATTGAATACAGTGGCCTGTAATACTTGTGGGTTTACTAGAGGGGTTTAATGAATCTGTGACAATAGAAACAATTACATGGGTGGTAGAAAGAATCCTTGAATGTATTATTTTTATTTCCCTGGAGTTAATCTTCACATATCAAAGTAAATTAATCAGAATATGCTGTTTGGATGTCTTCTGGATTCCCAAGTCAAAAGTGATTATGAACAAAATGTGATTCTCTTTATTCCTTGTCCTACAATCCTTTCCCAAAGTATGCTCCTAGTGAAGTCTGTATAAGTGAACGAAGTAATATTCTGCATATGTTCGTGGTATTAAGGGAAAGACACTAGTCACTGAGATATGTACAGGTGAAATTATTTCAGCAGATATTTTTGCTTCTCATCCTGTCTCTTTGGCTCCTGCCACCCTCTGTCTCCATCCAGCTGGCTGGTGTCACCCATCGTCATGCTCTTAGTTATCCCAAGGGTTGGCGGTTCATGGTCTCTAGTCCGGGTTTCCACCCAGAGCGCAGTCTGCCTTTCAATCTGCGGCTTGCAACCCGAGCTACCTGCACCAGCTGTATTTCTCAACTCTACAACAGTGTCTGCATGCCTCACTTTGACCCTTAATGCTCTGAGGGGTTGCCAGCAGAGTGGCATTTACTGAAGAGTCAGGTTTGATGTAAACTGAAATTGTAACCTGTCTGGAGATGAACAGAATATATTTTGCATTTGTTTATTTGCCTAGGAGCAGATACATGCAGAGATGAATTTCAGCGTAATCCTCAAACTGTGTACTATGTGGTACTAATCTCTACAGCTACATCTGATTACAAAAGAAAAAACGGCCACTGGTAGGCTTTAAAAGTTTCTGCCATCTGTCCTGGTGCTTACCCTTCATTCACCTCAAGGATGTATTGTGAGGGGCTAGACAGCCTCCCCGTGTGAGGCTAGCAGCCTCTTAGGTTGTTTTTACCTTCTGTTTCTCTTTTGGACTCTGTTCAGATGGAGCAGCATATGGGTCTTCTGTTTTACCAGAACAATGCAGATCCTCATATCCTGTGCTTCAGTTGTTTAACCTAGCAGCTTTGGATTTGGGACCCTCTTTTCCCCATATACCTCTTCACAGCAGCTTGCAGTGGAGTTACCACAAGGAAGAGAGGAACAGTTTGCTTTCCTCCTCTTTTACCCTTAGGATTTTAGTGCTCAGGGAATGGTTTCACACTGTATACCCTTGTTAGCTGAGTGCATCTCCAGATCTTGGCCATATAAATAACTGTAGCCTTTGGGTGCGCTCTGGATCAGGCTCCTCCTTTGTCCTCATCTGACATTTCACTGTTTCTGTCTGCTGAGGAGATCTGCCTTGATTTGAAATCACAGAAAGAGGGGGATAGCATGTACTTCTAGCAGGACAATAGCTTTGCTGCAGCTTCTAGCCTGCTTTCATGGTGTGCATGAGTTAGTGTAGTTAAGAAGAATATGATTATTTGTGATTGTGTGGAGGAACAGACTGATGTCTTGGGGAGACTTGAGGAGGATGCACAATTTACAATAATGTTATTCATGCTGAAGTACTTCATTCATCTAAATCACATTTTGTCCATGTACTGAGCGTAATAAACGCTGTGTTACTATAGCTAGTGACAACCACCATGGCTTTTGAGAAAATACTATCATTACTGAAAAGCTGGGTTAAGCTGTCCCTAAATCCAAAAGAAATTCAGGCTGCTAATGGGGTTTCAGGACTCTTCCCTAGAAAGCGCAGAGCAGGTAAGTGATGGAGATGAAGAAAATAATATACAGGTACCAAATTCGAGAGCTAATCCCTGTATTTTTAAAACATCAATGAATAATTCAGCAAAATGTTTTAAATATTTAAAGTGTATTTAAAGCATCATTTCAACAATTCCTGCATCTTTGGATTTTTCTTTCTCATCTTTTTGGTTCATGACAGAGGTTTCACGTATGCTTTTATTTCCACCCTTTAGGCTATATGAAATGAAGTATTAGTTCAAGATATGAAATTTTTGATGACACTACTTGGGCACAGTTAGGCATGGAGACCTCAAAGATTTTAATTTTATGATGGAAATCCATTATAATGAAGTTGGTGGCTTTCAGAGAAAAGGCTGGACTTAATTGGAGTTATTTGCGCAGCTTGATGAGAGGAAAGAGTGCTCTTAGAAAAAACAATGATTGCGTTTTCAAGATTTTGGCTTGAAGAATTTTTGCTTCCCCAATGTATATGTTCTCTAGATCAGTTGTGGTGTGAAAAAATGTATTGGTAAGGGGTTTTTTATGCTTAAATTATGTTATTTTTGTTTATTGTTTGTCACTAGTTTTGGCAAATAAAAGTAACTGTGGCCAGTATAAAAAAACCCAATTTAACATGCTCTTCATGTAGTGGGTGTGTAAACTTGAAGCTTCAAGCCAAAATGTATGTTGATGGTTAGAAGCCTATGTGTTCTAAGGGGAATGCAGGACACATTCAAGTGAAGTCCAGTGAGTGTTACCAAGTATGCAGATATTCTGGCATGAAAATGGTGGGAAGAATTTTTTTTTTTTGTGGGGGGTGGGGGTTGGTGTCTTGCATTCTTCCTGAGGATTAGGTTTTGCGTGTGCATGAGATGGGTGTGTGGCCTGGCTGCATTGCAGGAATGGCTGCACCAGATCCAAGTTCTGCCTTCACAACACATCCTCAAAAGTGTTTAAAATTATAGAAATTAGGAACTGAAAGTCTCCGTGAGAGCTGGTTATATCTGCAGTGCCCAAGGTAAATGCAAATTGCATGAGCTGACAATCTTATTTTATGAGCTCAGGGAATGCTGCTGATCTACTTTTTGTTTTTTGAACTATGATAATCCACTGTCCCATGTGGCTAAACAAGGGAGAGAGATCTTGTTTTCTTCATATCTAATGATGGCAGCAATTTCTTGGCAGCTGAATTAATTTCAGATTCTGTAACATGACTTCAGATTAACATTAGATTTCTCATAGCTAATGGTATTTTAGCCTCTGAACTTTATTTGCAGGAAGAAAAAATCCTCTCTCCACAGATATTGGTGTTTTACATCTGATCTCTCCTGATTTCTTATATAGCTTGTGTGTCACAGTTAGACCCGTTGATAGAGGTGTGCAAAGCACTGTGGTCATGACTAGCATCACTTCTTTTAAGAAATTAGTTCTTAAACTTTGAGATTCTACATGAACAAAAAGGTTGTTGGTGTATACATAATAAGAGGAATTCAACTTCAGAGTGATTTGTGCTGCATAATAAGATGAACTGACTTGTACAGGGTTCATTTTAATAAGCTAAATGAAACATTGAACGAATAGGAAGAAAAGATTTAGGTCACTCTTAAACTACATTAGAAAAACAGTGAATCACTGAAGTCGTGGGTCACCAATCCCCGTGTCATACAGGGGCTGAGGCTACAGTGTGTAGGGGAACTACTGAGTGGAAATAAAGGTGGTGTTTTCTGTGCTGTATATTTTGTTAGTGAGGCTTGCTGGAGCAAGTCAGTTTGGTGTTTTAAGTGAAAAATAGGTTGTCCTTTTGTGGAGTATTGAAAGAAAATGAGGGAAGCTTATTCAAAAATCAGAACATGTTTTACTCTGAGGGGTTAAAAAAGGTCTGCTTGTTTGATTGAACAGGAAAAAAAAACAAAACAGCTTGATGAATACAAATATTCAAGTGCAAGTGAGAGGAAGGCTCTTGAAATAGAATGGCGCTTAGTAGTTGGAAGTACAAAAAGTGCTTCCAAAAAACTTGGAATCTGAATATGAAGGAAGTAATTTGTGTAGACTGTTATCTAGGAGGTCAGAAGCAGTGCTCATTTTGGTTACTCATCACTAAAATCTGAGAATAATGGAACTATTCCTGGGATGCACACAATCACATGGTAAATTTTATTTTATGACTTGGTGATGGATGAATTAAAAAAGTAATAATTTTAGGAGAGCACAGGTATTTTCTGTTTAAAATGTTTTAAAAATGGAAGCAGTTTTCCCTGTACATGCTGATTATTCTGTCTGCTAATTAGTTTTTTTTTTTTTACAGCTTAGAATAGGGAAATGATCTAGCCTCTTCCATCTTCATGTTCTTACATGAGGACAGACTTAATAGAAAAGTTGATGGAGAGAGGTTAATTAATTTAATTGGTTTCCATGGGACTTTGAAAAATAAATATGGATACTGCTCATTTTCTCATAGAAGGCTGTTTTCTATAAGCCTAAATTTGGCTTAAAATCTGTTTGGAGGAACTTACTTTGATGTGGCCTAAGGGATAGGATGGCTCGTGTTTTTGGGGTAAAGAGGGATCCAGGACCTGACAAGTGCTTTCTTCACCCTTGGTATCAAATGTCATCCTCCAGACCACTGCAGAAGTGGCACCTGTGTCGTGTGTCAGGCTGTGCTCCAGAGGAGGTATTCAGCTGCTCTGTGTACGATCACTGAGCAGCTGTTCTGTGTCTCCTGCAGGTGACAGGCCAGATGGAAGTGCTTGGTGCAGCCCACAGGCTCTCCTCTGGATGGTCCACATGGCTGGCCAGCGCTCATAGTGCCTTCCCCTGCTGGCATCAGTGGGGTTTCTAAAAGCTCGCAATGCTCTTGGGTGTGAGTACGCTTAAAAGCCTTGTTTTGCTGAGAATACTGAGTGAAAAAGATCAGGCATCTTTCTAACACAGAAACTGACTGATGATGGATTTTTCTAACCAGAAACTTGGGTTTCTTCTCCCCCACTCATGACTGCAACTTCTTTCCATGTTATCGGCTGGATTTTTGCCTTTTACATCTGTGGATGCATGCAGTTAGTCCCTATCCCGCATTAGCATTCTGTGCTGGGAGACATGGCCTAGCGCTCCTTAGGCTTTACTGTAGAAGCCTGTTGTTAGACAAAGCTTCACATTGAATTCACATTTTCATTATGAAAATGTGCATCTAATTGGTTCTTTCAGCTAACTGAAAGATGGGTGGCATCTGTTTAATAAAGTCCATTATTATCTGGAGATTAAAGAGTAAAATACTTTGCTGTATCTTAGCGTATCGACTGTGTTTCTGTGGGGGGTTCAGTGCTGACCTGGAGTGTTATAAGAAATGTCATGCAGTCAATACATATCTTGGAACTGTTATGAACATGTGACCATCGTGATATTTTTTTGGACTTTAGTGGCTATCTAAATACAGTAGCCATAAATTTGAACCCACAGAAAATGAAAGTGTGCATTACCAGTCTTTTACTGAGCTGTCCCTTACACATACTCTAGTTTAACCAGGTCTCTCTCATTTATTTCCACCATGATTCTCTGTATTTTTAGGAACTTAGCATATGATATTTTTTCTTTCTTTATTTCTTCATACTTCAAAAGAAATCTTTGCGCTGAAAGTTATAGTCAAACATATTGACACAAACTGAAAAAGTGTGTAGGTACTTTAGAAATACCATATATTGTCCTCAACTTTGTTGCAGCTGGATATTTCAGAAGCTTGTCATGGAAGCATTTCATGGGGTGAAGTGTCTGGAGGACACATGGAATGTTTGTTGGCAGACTATGGACTTCTGATGTTCTTGTGTATAAGCAAAGACATAATGCTGTCTTTTTATAGGAATTGCATGTTTGTGTGGGTGAATATTATATATATATGTATATGAGAACTGATTTTATGCTACACTGTGGCAGAGTAAGTATGGTAAGGTATAATTAGACAAGCTATCATTAAACTACTACTGAGTTATGTAGTTTAGGATTATACATTAATTCATTTTGGATTGAGGCCATTTCTCTCATGTGGTTTCCATGTCTGTGACTTCTTGTTTTTCAAAATACAATTGAAGACTCAGCAGACATATACAGCTAATGACATGGAGAGAAATTAAATGTGTTAATGACTTGAAGTGTAAAGCGCCATCCATTTATTTCTTTATTAAAATATTATTTAATACTTAATCTGTACTCATGAAATATGACAGAGGTGAAACCACAAAGTACAGCATCTGTGGTGAAGCTAAGCCCGAGGTGTTTAGGATATTGTAAGTAAAGGGTTAAAGGCTGCCCTTTGTGCATCAGCTATAACTGCTGTTATGCTTTGTCATAGCAAGAAACTGTAGTGAGAGCACTAGTTTCTGATTGCTTGTAATTGTTTAGGTGACTGAGGGATTTTGGTGGGGTTCCCCTGCTCTGAGGACTGTCCTTGTAGCTGCTCAGTCATCCGTGGATAAATTCCAGGACTGGTTTGGATCATCCTCTTCAATATCATAGCTTAGGTTATAGCAAAGAGGAATTCTCAAGGCATTGGTGGTGCCTGTGAAGAAAATGGAAATGTGCCCTTATGGCAAAGGGTGGACAATGAGTGATGTAGCTATGGAGGGACAGCATTTAAGGTCGACAATGAGTGATGTAGCTATGGAGGGACAGCATTTAAGGACCTGTGAGGAGGAAATGGAGAGCTTTGGCCTCGAGGGAAGAGAGATGTGTACATGTACAGGTTGTGTGCTAGGAGCTTGATATTGTCTTTAGGAGATGCCAGTAGAACTTCTTGAACGGTGCTCCTTTTGCCACATGGCAGCTGGGCAGCTGTAGCTCTTTGGAATTAACCAGTTCAGCTGGGCACCAGCAGAGGCTTTCAGAGAAAAGGCGGTGTCAGATGGATAGCTGACAGTGAGCATTGCTTCCCGTCTCTTTTTGTCAGGAAAAAATTCTGAACAAACATAACTCAAATAATGTTTGTGCATATATGCTGTGCAAAGTGTACATATTTACATAAGCTTCAATCCTTTTGCATGCATGATTTCTATGCTAAAGGTATTTATTACTGCCTGGTGAAAATTGTATGTTCAGTTTGAATAAATGTTTTTGTCAGGATTTCTGTAGTAGTAATCTTAGTAATAGTTTTTTTTTAAATTTACTTTTCTCTGTGAACTGTGGTTTAGTAAAAGGTAGCTTAAAACGTGAAAACAAATACCTGTTCTGCTGTAAGAATAAATAATGCTTTATTAAAATAAAGAGCGTCTGTTTTTCAGCTACTTCAAACCTTTCCCATCTCCTTACCATAGCAATAACTTTTTAATGCTTACACAGTGCTTGAATTTTCCAGAAGCACTTAAAAATATTAATTAGTTGTTTTCCCAGGTTGGAAAATCTGCACTGTGCAGATATGTGGGTGGGAGCAGTTGGGGACAGCCAGGTCAGCAGTGCAGTGTCTTGCTACACCTCATTATTTCCTGTTGAAAAGATGATCGTCAAAGGTGCCAGCCGGCATTCATTGCCCTTCCCTCCTGATAGCTCTTATCTGGAGGATCCACCCTGTATATTCTTAATGAATCTCTCCTCTGAGAGTACAACAAGAAGTCTTGCGTCATATATAATTTTAGGCCCATTAAGATTTTCACTGGAAAACAATTAGTACTGGTATATTTGCATAGTGTGCCTCAAACTACCAGTGATTAGCATTTGTGTGGTACTTTCCAAATAGCGATCTCGAGCAATCTAATGAAGTTGGCATTTCCCTATTTTGGAGATGTATAAAAAAATTAAAGTTCAGAGAAGACAGATTTGGAAATTGCGTACTGGACTTCTGGCTTATAGCTTCTCTTTAAGTGAATGAATAAGATTGTCTTGTATGGAATACAGAAGTGCTTTGAATTATGAAAAAGAGTAAGATTACAGGAGTTAAGAGATGCAATATCTTTCACATCCAACACTTAAGTCAGAAAAGGAAAAGTCAATATCCATGCATGTTGAATTGGATTCACAGTAAGATAGTGAGTGCATACACCTGAGAACTTGTGTAGAAATTAACTGCTATTTAGTTTCCTTAATAGATAAATTATCAATGGCCAAGTAAGTTAACTGAGTAGCAACAGCCAAAACTATTGTCTCAGGCCACACTCATGTACTGCAGTGGACTTTCTGTTGTGTTTCAGCAGCAGAGAAGTCATCACAAATCTGTTTACGTCCCAGTTTTGTTATCGGGATCTATCTTCTTGACGTCCTCTCTTCAGATACTGACAGACATTGATAAAGTTCCCTTACAGTTGTCTCTGCTCAAGGCTGAACAGGCCAAGCTCCCTAGGCCTTTCCTTGTAAGAGAGATGTTCCAGCCCCTTAATCATCTTTGTCACTCTCTGATGTGCCTGCTCCAAGAGCATCTGTCCCTTCCTGCAAGTCACAAATGACTTGCTAAAGGCCCTGAAAGTTGAGCTTTAGCAACATATTTGGACAGGGTGTTGACATTAAAGACTCCAGTCATCAGTATTTTCTTCTTCACAAAATTGAGCACAATTTCTGATTCAGAGTTCTGGTCTTTACAGCTGGTAATGGGCCAGGTATCTGCAATTTTTCATACCCTCAAGAAATGAGAGCTGAGGACATAAATCACTGTGTTGTGAAGTACTGAAAAGTGTGCTAAAATCCAGTGGGATTACAGATTTTGATCGTTATGTGCAGCAAAATGATTACCTTTAAATAATACTGGGATTCTTTTTTTTTTCAATTGAAAAAGGCAGCTAGATTCTAACATCATAATTACCACAGATTATCTTCAGTGTTGGTCTGTTTGTGCTTTTACTTCAAGGGGTGCTTAAGGATGGATGAATATGTGTTAGAGGTACCTTGTTGTAGTGGAAAGTTAACAGATATATGCACAAATTAGGTGTAGGTAAAAGCTCACTTTGCTTTTTAGACGTTAATTTTACTTCTATTCTTTGCTTAATGACGCTCTCCAGTTCAAGTCCTCTCCATTTTTGTGTGCATAGCTTTCTCTGCGATAGTACATACTAATATTTAGATTTTTTTTTCAGAAAAAAGCTGAAGCAGCTAGTATTTTTTTTTTTAAATGGCTGGTCTCAGTAGGTGTAATTAAACACCCAGTTGGTCACCTCAGTAGGCAGCAGTTCTACTCTTGTTCTAGTATCTTATTGCACTGTGTCTGGTCGCACTTGGTTAACATGTTATCTGAACGTCTTATCTGAACACTGGTGAAGTTCTTAAGTGGGTCTTTGGACTGCTCAGTTCATGCATAGATTATATGAATATAAGCAATGCAGTGTTACACATAGGCCTATGCTTTTAGTCTACTTTTAATTCAGAGAAATAACTCTGCTTTGTTTTCTATCTACTTATACTGAAAACCTCTTTTGGACTACAGGGTTTTCTGGTTTTTGGTTTTTTTTTTTTTTTGGCAGCTGAATTGTAAATCCTGTGATCAGAGAAGGAATTCTTAAGGTTTTTTTTTTTAAATGTGAGGCTCTAATTGCTGCTTATTAAGAAGGTTAAATTTCCATATTAGCTAGGAGGAATTAAAAAAAAGTGACATGCTGAAATCTCTTATTTGCCATCCTAAGCTTTTTAGTTATCTGAATATCAGATCTCATTTGTTTTTACAATTTTTTTTGAAAATTATCAGAGTAGTGTTGTGGATAGTAGCTCTAGAAGCATAACAGAAGTTAAAACATCTCTGCAGCCTAAAAACCTACCTCCTGGGATAGTAGATAGAGTATCAGGTATCTCAAAAAACATGCTTGGGCTATTGCATATACGAATCATGTTATGATTTCCAGTATCAAAGTAGGTACAATGTGGTTGATCAGTGGTCAATCTGGGGCTGCTTGGACCACCTCAGGTAGAGGGAAGACTGATAATTAGTAAAACTTTGTCTCAAATTTAAGCTATTATGAGCCTGCAGTAACTCTGCCGAGGACAGTACGGTTATTCTATGTTTATGTCCGAACAGATGATTATCCAATTAGTTCAGTAGAAGAAAGATTAGAAACCATTGAATTGAAAGATGTTTGGCTTCATCAAGGATGTTGGTATTCATGGTTAAATACTAAAATATGAATGAATATAGAAAAAAAAGAGTGATAAGAGGCTGCCATCTGGATATTACTAAGAGCTTAATGGTGAGGTAGGTGTTTTGCATCTGCCTTGGGACATTCCTTATGGAAGCATTGAGCATAAACACTGCATACCCAAGCAGTTTTTGGAATTTAAATCGTGGGATGTTTTCTAGCAGGAAATGTCATTGCACACTGCCTGCTTGAGGTCAGTGAGTTAAATATTGGAGTTGGATTCTAACAGGGTTGGATAATTTAATAACCCATAACAGCATTAGCAGTCAGCATGCAAAGATAAAGGTTATCATGCTTTTCTCTATAAGCTGATTGCAGTGGGACCTGTGGGGTCTCTTCCCATCTCTGCTCATTTTAGAGCAGTGCAAGAGCTGCTCTCTTCGAGTCAAATCACCTTTGTAAAAATAGAAGTAGTAGACTTAAAAGTCCAGTGATCTCGGCTTATACAGTGGATGTTGCATCACTCTGTCTATTCCAATAAGATGCTTGAAATGCAGAGATGTTACAAGAGGGTTGGCGCAGCACCAGGGAGAGGTAAAGCGCTCGGCCTGACTATTGTCCAAAACATTATTTAGGGTAAAGAAATAGGAGCAGCTTCGTATGAGTTAGAGAATTTACAAGTGGATTAAGAATTCTTGATCTTCATGTCAGTACAGATGGATACCTTGATAGAGGGAATCTGGTAAGCTTTTTGGAAAAGATGTGCAGAACTGAGACTATTACAGAAGCTAATCAGAGATGAACTGCTTTAATCTGTTTGTTTACTGATGAAAAAGTACACATGAGGAAACATCAAATAAAAATTGAACTTAAAAGTGAGTAAAATGTGTCTTGTTTGTTGTGTTGATTTATCATACTTTTAAAATAAAATTTGCAGTCAGTTAGTGATGTGAGAGGAGGAGGGGTACATGCACCTGACAATCAGCTTGGGATAAAAAACCATTCTGCTTCTTAGTATCTGCTTATTCAGGACTGGCGGCAATATTTAAGTATGTCCTCTGTTGATCTGGACTTTAGGAAAGAATACTGAGCAGACGGTACCATGTTCTTTGGAGATTAATTGGTGCTAAAACACACTGACCCAGCAGCTGAGTATGTGCTGGAATGTATTACACTCTTATTACCACTCTTGGTATATAGAAGATGTCGTTATAGTTAGGTTTTTAATGCTTGGGGGGGGAGCTGTTGGCCTAAAATATAGTTACCTTGTCATTCAAAATATTTAATCTCATAGTCTATTCCTCTCTTTGTTACATTGCTACTCACATGTTGCTGGAAATCTATTTCCTTCTTTACATTTGCTTTTTTTTGCGGATTTCTGTAATTAGTGGGGTGATGAAGGAATATTGGAAGTGTTGAATCATTGTTTCCTGTCTACTGACCTTGCAGTAAACTGAAATACAGGCTTTTTAATAAACCAAATGAAAACAATAATCAAAAAAACCCAACTGTTTTGTATCTCAAACCATTTAGAATTGATCTTTATCCTTCACTGCATATTTAACTGGAAAACTGTAACCTGCCTAGGCTGAGATGCTTTATTGAAGATAATAGCCTGATGTGTGTGGGCTATTGCTCTGCAGCACATCTGTCTTAATCATTTGCTGCATGGGGGCTTCAGGCCCACCTAACATTACTCTCTGTCCTGATCAACAGATACTTCAAGGAGACTTGCTGTGTGAATAAGATAAGCTTTAATGCTGTGCACATTTAATGGATAAGGGAAAAATGCATAAGTTTTTTTGTTTCATTTTATAGAAGACTACTTAGAGGATTGCACAGTGACTTAGAGTTTCCCCCTTTCCACCTTTTTTCGATCTTGTAGTCACCGAAGAAAAGGGCTGGGGGTGGGCAGATGGCTTAAGCTTGCCAATAACAGGGATTCCCTCCTCCCTTCTCAACCCTAAGCTGCAGAGCAAAAAAACAATCCCCTCGTCCAACTGAAAATCTAACCCCTTTCTCATGGTGGTGGTCACTGTAATTTGCATGTTCTGAAATTGGTCTAGCAGTCTGTTACGGGACACAGTAAATGATTTCTTATATAGCTGTGATTGATCTCTCTGAATGTAGTTTCTCTGGTGCCAATGTGAAATGTCAGGAACAATGCACAGAAATCAGCATTTCAGCAAGGATTTTTACCTAAGTCTTGGAAATTGTAGAGACCTTTTAAATCTGATTGCTTAGATTAGAGGCATAGGGAACATAAGGAAAGCTTGGTTTTGAGTGTGACTGCATTGCTACACACCAATCCTCTGATACTATAAATATTTGCACTTTTATTCTCTTTAATTAGTGATAACTAGTTAGAAATAATGATTAAAAAACTGCTTTAAAAATTGAAAAGTATTTAATGCTTTTTATGCCTCCTCAGGAAGGGAGAAACTGACTTATCCAGGAATAGTGGAATTCTAACTCTGTGATACTCTTAACAAAAGTATGGCATGGCTTTTGAAAGAGCAAAAGACATGTATTTATGTATTTATGAAGGTGTAACTTCTAAGTGTGCCTCTTTTGCTGTTGCAGCTATGGTATTAATGTTGGAAAAATACTAAGTAGAACTTATGTTAATTGTTGCAATAGGTGATGGCATTCTCTTTGTTTATGCTAAATCTTCTTCCATAAGGAAGAGTAAGTCCAGTGTCATAGGTTAAGACTTGTGCAGGAGAAGCCTATCAGCAGTTTATTTGGCATTTGCTGAGGATGGTTACTAAGCTTCCTGCGTAAATTTTCCCTTGGAAATTATATTGATGGTGCATGGGCTAAAAGGTTTTCATCTCTTCTGACCTGACCAGAGGTTAAAATGCAGGCATGGTTGCCTTACTTGGAAGCAGCCTAGTGTTTGAACAGTAAAACCCGTAATGTTTAAGTTCATTGCCAGGAGGAAAGACTGCCTGCCTTATACTGGTTCGTATGATATGTGAATTTCACATACAGGAATTACCACTTGTGGAAAAACAAACTGACTTCTAGAAATGGCTGCAGCTGGTAAAAACTCCATCAATTGCTAGCTTAGAGTCAACATGCGAGTTACAGTATGAACATGGGTTTGAAAAATCTTGATTAGCTTGTGCTTCAGGTGAAATAAAAATAAGGCACCATCTCTTTTCCTTTCCTTTTCCTCCTAAAGTATCTGCTGTTCTGTTTTTCTTTAAAATAAGCTCAAAAAAATTCAGTGAAATTGTTGTTTAAAAATTAGCATGAAGTTCATTGTTTGTCATTTACACAGAAACAGGCCTAGAATGGAAACCTTACAGTTCTCTACCAAGAAATTCAATTTCCTTATGTTTCTAAAATTGTTAATTTAAATATTTTGGCAGTAGCAATTTTTCATTTTAAAAACCTTGCTGAAAATACTTTGTGTGGGCAACAATTCCAAACTTTTATGCAAGGGACTGTATTTCATTACATTTTTGCAAATTGGATTTTTTTTTTTTCTTTTTAGATGTGTTTTATTTTTTCCTATTGATTGGGAACAGATGGTTAGCTTAATGCCAGCTAAGCTTAATATGGCCAAACAGGTTAATTTTCTGGGTTTAATCCTCTAATATGCATCAGGAAAACTTTGGAGTATTTTCTGCTACCCTCAAAATATAGTGGGCCATATTTGTAAGATTTCTAGGGTAACTCTGCATAGCGGTGCATTGTAGATACCGAATAATTTGACATTAGTTGAACAACCTCCTGGAAGTGATGTCTTCTCCATAACCCTTCCTAGTCTCCCGTGTCAGTAAATACAGGCTCTGAGCTTGCGCCACAACCGGGACCGCAGTGGCAGTGAGCTTGCTGGTGGTGGTTTAGCTTTATTGAACTAAAATCAAGTGACTGCAGACAAAAAGTTTGTGGAGAAGAGGGGGCTTCTGGTCATCTCTGCTGCATGTTCAGGTTGGTGTGAAGCGAGGGACAGGTGAGAATGGCATTTCTGCTAATGCTACTAGTGAGAGGTGAGTGTAGATAGTATAAAACTTACCCTGGGTTATCTGCTTGGAGAAGAAGGCAGGGTTTTATGTGATAGCTGCTGTCTTGGCTTACAAGGCAGGGAGTGAACTGGTCTTGTGAGTTATTACAGTGTTACAGAGCAGAATTGTGTACCTGCAATTGCCATGGGTTCTGTTAGCACTGATGTCAGTGGGGGATGCAACGCCAGTTGGTTTCTTCTTCAGGGAAAGTGAGATGTGATGTAGGGATTTGTGTTTTCAAGATGTGTCTTCAGCTTTGTGGATCAAGCAGTAAGTAGTTGTATTTCAGAACGTGTTTTGATTTTCAAGATGTGCATTTTTGAGGGGAAGAAACATCCATATCTTCTAACTTCAGCTACATAACTGAGATTCTTATATTAGAAGTCTGTGCTTTCTCTGTGGTCAGTGGACACTGAGAGGCTACTCTGTAAAGCAATTCAGAGCATCTAAATTGGATTATTTCCTTGATTTGTTCCCTTATGGAGCCCACTGTTCTGCACAGAGGAAGCTTAGGGAAGCTAAAGTAATTACATACTCTGTCATGTCAGCTATGGTAGAACTCCTCTACCCAACTTCATTAATATTTGCATTACATGGTGGAAAAACACCTGAAATTTGGTATCATTTATTTATGTTTAAGACAAACTTTTACATAAAACATTGATGATAATGAGCAAATACTGAAATTACTGCTGAATGGTACTTTCAAAATGTATTAGTGTATTTATATTGTCTTGAAAGTAACAAACTCTGGATGCTTTCAAACATCTCATTCAAGATGGGATGCCAAAATATTGTGGTACGTGCTTGAAAAAATTTATTACAACAAGAGGGGACAAAAAAGAACTTAGTCAGTTGTAATGAATGTGTGATTTTTATCTCTGCAAAAATAGTCTTAATGCTCTCTGGAGCATTTCAGTTTTTGATGTTTTGCAAATGAGAAATTCTAAATAATTTTTTGAAGTATTATACATATGCTTGGGGGTTTATATAAAGTAATTAGTTGACTTGAGTAAAACTTCTCTAGTGTGTGGTACGAGTCTTTGAAGTTATATGACTTGCTAATACATTAAAATGGTAACAATTACAATGTACAGAAGTATTGCTTTTGGATGATCATCGCTGACCTGCAGAAGTGGCACATGGTAGCAGGAATAATTGTCGGCAGTCAAGCTTTCTCTATGGCTGACAGTCAAGCAGATATTTTAATAGCTTGGGAGAGCTGCATATGATCACTTTGTGCACTTGAAGTTAATCATTGATGAAGTGCTTTGTTGGATCAGGGTCAGCGGTTCACTTCCTCAAGGGATCCTATCTCTACTTACCATAATCTGTTTTTCTGATTTTTCTCTAGTTTTCAATTCAAGGAGGGACATGCTTTCTTGTTTGGTTTGGGGTTTTTTGTGGTGGTTTTTTACATTTTTTTTGTTTGCTTACAAAAAGAAAAATTTGAAATAATTATTAGCAAATGCCTGGCAATGAGGTGGCTTTGCCCAAGTCTATGTTCCTTAAAGTACAAGCAGCAAGTTCCTAGTCCTTGGGACTTGCAGCCTGATAGGAGGCCATGGGAACCAGGGAGGCAGTGTTCAGTTGGCCAGGCCTGGGAAAGGAGCTCAAAGGTTGCTGCTGTGAGATGATAAAGTTGCTCAGTTTATGGATATTTGCATCTTGATTCAGTTCCTTTGGTGTAAGAAATGAGTTTCTCACTCGGCTGAAATGAAACATACTGAAATGCAAAAATACATTCTTGGAGCTTCTTGCTTCGGTGATTTTCATATGAAATAAGAAATGTTAAAAATTAGTCCCAAGTTGACAGTGTTTATACTATCTGTTGTTCCTATCTCTTGCAGTAGCATATTTTTAGTGCTCTTGATCAAACAGGGTGTTTTCATGCAAAGGAGATGTGTCATGGTGAGCAGCAGAATGGCCAAAGACACTTTGGCTGACATTGGAGAACAGTATTAAATGAGAAAATGTTTAGGATGATGTTGTTGGTTTGAAATATGTATACATATTGCTTTATAATCCCATGATGAAAATGAAATCTAACATATAAATCTGAGAGTGCTACATTCAGTTGACAGGTCTGGCTTATCAGAAAGGACATAAACCAGAAAAATATTTTAATGAACTATAACTCTTTCTGGGGAGTATTTGGATTTAAAATAGAGGCAAGCATAAATAAAATAGTCTTAGAATAATTTATATGATGCTAGGCTAGTGAGTGCAGTGGACTTGCAAGGCTTCGTGTGTTTGGAGAATAATAAGTACATATATCTGGAGATAAAAATACAATGTCTCAATGGCTGAAATTTAAGAGCTGTTCTATTTTCAGAAGCACAAATATCCAAATTTAGGGAATTCAAACCCAGAATGCTAGTCTGACTTAAAAGATTGAGTTAATTGCGGACTCCACAGGCTTTGGCTTTATTCTTTCCATCCTTCCAGTCCATGAAATAACTTGACCCCAAGAAAGTGTGGTGCATGATGCTGGAAAATGGCCAGAGAGCTCAGAGTGCAGGATGGCAGTGACTTGTAGCATCCTCAGAGCTGATGGGAGAGCACTGCAGTGGGAGTGGGGCTTTACCTGGCTCTCAATGCTCAGGGAGGCAGCAATGCCCCTGTGAGCTCAGCGCAGCCTCTGCTTGGCTCCATTTAGGGTTCAGCTCCAGCTGCTGTGTCTTGTGTGTACTGCTTCCCATACAGTTATAACAACAACTGTGAAAAGGTCACAAAACTATGTGGGTTTTTTTTTTTTTAATTACTTAATAGCACAGTCTGCTACACTGAAACATGAAACAGAGTACAAGTTTGGGTTGCAGTGGTGTCATTTTTGCAGCATGTTTTGATGGCATCCATATCTTGTTTTTTTGTTGACAAAATTTTATGGATATTTTTATTTGTTACTTGAAAATAAATTACTTTCGGTTAAAATGAAAAACTGTTGCTTTAATAGAAATAAAGGCAGACTAGCAGTCCTCTCTGTCTTCAGGTTTAAGACACTAGTATTTTCTTCAGATCATGTATGTTCTGCAAATAATTACATTTTGACTTTGAAACTCATTACTTTGAGAATATATAAGTAGAAAATTTTATCCCACATTGGAGTACTCTTTTCTGTTCATTATTTGCAAATGTAGTCAGTCGATATAAGATTCAATCATATGCACTGCTTCCTATTTTATGTCAATCTCTGAGGACAGAACTGGGAACAACAGGGCTAATTTTAATCTCTCATGCTTAGTCATCCACATACACTTCTGTTTTCAAGGCTAAAAATCAAACTGTTGAACGTGCATCTCATTGCAGTCAATAAAGCTGTATTTTCTTGGAAATACTGAACATATGCCAGAAATACTTGGGACATTTTAAAAAAATCACAAGTAAAAATGAATTGGAAAATCACTCAAGTTTCTCACTTGATTCTGTCTGTGGCAACTCTAAAACCAAAAAGCAGGGAGGATGAAAAGAGTTCAAGCTTTTTAATTGCTTTTAGTTTGGAGAGCTCAGAGTTTGGAAAAGCTGATGTTGTTTTTCAAGTGAGCCTTTTTTTTTAATAAGAGTGTCACAATTTATAGGAAAGCATAGTGTTTTTATTGCATTATAGATCAGCTGTCGAGAAGATTTTGGAGTGCCCAGTTAACTATTACTATTCACTGGTAGAGAAATTGCTTGCCTGTGAAGATGATGATTAGCAAAATTAATTACATCTAATTGGGTAATCATATCCTGGTGCTGTGTCTTGAGTTCAACACATTTTTACAAGTTGTTGAACAAGTGTTTGCTCTCTTACAGAAGTTTTTTAGTCCTTTTCTCCTCTGTGTGAGTATGCTATGTAAAGCCTCTGAACTGTACTGCAGAGAGACAGGCAGTGAGATGGGTCCAATCTCTACAAGCACGTTCTCTGTGCACTGCAGGATCAGACCTTCCCAGAGCAATAGCTAGATTCTGATAAAGCCTGAATTATACACAGTGTGAATGTTTGTACCCTGAGGGCATCTGTCCCCTGCTTGAAGTGGCATATCAGATCACATGTGTGAGCATATGTAGCCACTGTTGAGATTGAGAGAATTTGAAACGTAATTGAAAGTGATTTGTAATCCCCTTACTGGAATTATTTCTGAGGGTTTTTTTTCTCATAATCATTTAGTTTAAAGCTGTGTCTATTGAATTAAGTTGCCTTTTCTTCAATGCTTTCTTTCTCAGCTTCTCAAGAAAATGAGTGAAAACTGAACATCACGTTGTGACCTTCTCGATTTCTGTTTAGTGCTCCCAATGAATCACAGAGATGTATATGTTATATCAAATCCATATTTAACATGTGGTCGGAACACAGAGATGCGATGGTGAAATGGGGCAGAATCAATAAAAATCAGCTCCAGGCCTTGCGGTTTAGCTGCATTGTGTTTCAGCATTGCAGGGAGAGAAAGCTCAGGGCCTACCTTTCAAGGGGGAGACACTGCTAGCATGGCAGCTGTTAAAATGTTTCCCCTGCAGAGCCTAGCTTGTGTTAAATATTCTGTTCATTCCTTGTAACTCCAAGCCTATTCCTTTGCAGGATTCTTTTCCCCTCAAGAAGCATTTACATCGAGCAATGTCAGTTCTGTTTGGTACAATGCAGTGAGATGTGGGGGTTGATCCAATGTAGCTAATGACACGCATTTTATAGCCAGTTGGTGAGAGCACCAGGCCTCTCAGACATCACTCTAACATGTTCATTTCACTGAAATTTCTTGACACAAGTGAAAGGTGTTTGTTTGAAAGCAGGATCCTCCAATTCCTGCAATTCTTTGGTGGGATTAAACTGACTGTAAGTTTCCAGTTTGACAAAAAATGCCATTGTGACAGGCACTTAAGTCACGGGACTATTAACCCTCCCTCAGAAAGAAGGTGAATGTTAAAGTAAAGGTACTGTCACATGCAGCTTTTCTATATAGAGAAAGAGTCTTAGAAGTAGAATATTGTTCATTTGCTATTTAAAACACTAATTTTACTTGATACATATTTTTAGAGGCATTTATGGGCCTTATTTCAGTATTCTGACAACTGATGCCTTCCTGCATTCTGTGTTCAAAGGGAAATAGCTTCAAGTATATAATAAGTTTTTCTTCTTACAGCTAGAAAAAGGAACTTGCAAGTAAGATTGAACATGCCAAAAAAAGGAGAAATATTTACAAGACTCTTACCTTTTAAAGCAAACCTTGCATCTATTTAGAATAAAAAAAAAAGGAAAAGAAAGACATGACAAAGAAAAAGGGGCAGTGCATTTAAGAGATGGCCACGGAACTTGGAATTGGCCTTGTTTTGGTTCTGTTGTTCTTATTTATTGAAAGTAGTGTGGAAAAAAGTATTCAAAACAGTAAGTGTAAAGATAAACAGTAAACAAATTGATTATCATTAGAGGCTCAGCAAAACTGTAGAGGAGTTTGAGCTTCTATTATTACTTCTATTAGCAGCAATAGAACAGGAAGAGGAAGATGTATCCTCAGGGTATTTACCTGTAATTTTGGATGCTTTTTTTGCCTTGCTTCTAACAGTAATGTGATAAAGCTTGCAGAAATCTGTTTGACACAGATCTTTTTTGTGCGATCTTCCTGCCATCCTCAGCGTTGGCCAAGGGGAGCTGAAGTTCTGACAAGAGCAGTTTTTTTTCTCCCTACTTTCTCTGGCAAATGGTCCTCAAGAAAATAGCCTTCATTTGTGCTTTGGACCCAGAGCCAGCCCATCATTCATCAGATGCATCTCTTGTCAAAGTGCAGTGGAAGGTTCAGAAAGAGGGAGTTTAAAATGTTACAATTTAGTATTTTAGAATAAAGGTAAGAAAATGTTGCTTTTCTCTGTGGTGCCTCTTCTTCTCTAGAGAACTGATTTTCCTGGAGCACAAAAGTGATTGTTTGGAAAACTAACGGGTATAATGTAATAAACCAGTTTCTTTATCTGTTTTGACTAGCGGAAATTACTGTTGCAAGATACAAAAATGAATGCTATGGACAGCCTAAAATTAGAGGCTGTAGAGGAATTAATTTCTCTAAAAGCTTTCCAGAAATATACTTTTTCTATGAAATTATATCAAGCATTAGACAATATGTATTTCTTTCCTTAAAATCCTGGGAGTGGAACTGCTCTGGACAGTCCTTCAATCTCTTCCCACAGAGGAAGCGCAAGAAATGAGGCATGAAATCAGATTTGTAATGTGGAAATGTGTCCTGTGTTCATCCCTAAAGGATAGAAGATATGTAGTGATTATCACAAAGCCTCATACATTGGTTTTTGACACTGCATTTAAGGGGATACATACTCTTCTCTTGAGGTGGCATGAGCAGATACTGGCCTAAATAGGAAATGATGTGGAAATTTGTGAAGTCTTCCCATTCCCCCTCCTTGGAACTAGTCAGAGTGCGATTGAGGATACCAGGTGAATGTAGGATAAGAATTGACAGCGACTCCGGTTAGGATGCTTGGTAAGTGGGAGACTGTGTGTGTCCTACATTTGGCTGGTGCTGGCTGCACAGTTATTGTACCTGGAACACTATTAATGGTGACAGGGCAGCCTTCCTGTGTGCGGAGAAGTTCTCTTTGCAAACCAGCATAGAATAGCGTGCAGAAATCTCTCTGCTGGAGAATACACGTGAGGGAGAAGAAGGTCTTCGTGCAACCTTATGGTTACAGGAAGGAGATGGTGAGAGCAGTGTGAAAACTTCCTGCAAAAATTTGGAAATGTGTAAAGGTTAAAATGTTATCCTTTACTCATCTCACAGGAGAACAAATTTTAGCCACTCATTCTGAAAGGAAGGAAGGAATAATTTGTTTGGAACTCTGCGGAAATGGTAGAGTTCCCTTGCACATACACAGGTGTTTCCTGGATGGAATGTGATCTATCCATATATTAGCATATAATTTTGCATATCTTTGGTTATTTTTTGAGGCCAGATATGAAAATGAGCTTTTCTTAGACTTGAAGTTGGAGAGGTAACTATCACCTCTTCAGCAATGGTGTACACTGATGATTTCTAACATTAGCATTATTCATTTTGTCACAAAACCCTTCTTTGTCACTGGGTTAAGATGGAGCAGGATGCTTTCTATAAGGGTAGCAAATTAGAAGCAAAGAATATTGATGTTTAGTGCTTTTGACAAAGCCTTACTTAAGTCAACCCCTAGAGGATCAGGGTGAATAAATCATTTGAGACATGTTGTAAAATTAAACTCTGCAAAAGTATAACACGACAGTGTACTGCCACCACATTTTTGACTATTGGACATTATTACGTGTTGCAGCCGTGATTAGAATTACCTAAATTCCTGAGATGTCCATGCTGCCACCAGAAGGATATTCCTGCCATTGTTTTTGTTCCAGGCCTTAGCATTCATTGTGTAGCTGTTCTTCGTCATAGCAGCATCACAATTAAGCTTGTGGAGAAATCACTCTCCTTGTGTCTGATTAGATTTCAGTGGTTAAATTCTCTACTTTGGTTTATTCTGTGCTCTAACTGCACCTATCCCTGGAGGAAAGGGTGGCGGTACAGTGAGACCCAGCTGACACGGAGAGGGAGCCAGAGCCTATTTGCAATGGGAGGATGGGTTGAAGTGTATCTCAGATGTTTGTGGGGTGATTTGACAGGTTTGAAAACAAACGAAAAGCAAAATAAATGGTATATTTTGTTTCAGCTTTAAGAAAGGAAGTAACTAAAAAGGAGAAAAAAGATTATTTTTGCATTTCTTTCACTGCTAAAAACAAAGATGAAATTAGTAGTGCTAGATTTGGTCTGCAGTTACCATCCTTTTGCTTTCTGAATATTGCTGGGGCACACGCATTTATGATGGGGAGCTATCTTTATGGAAGGCAGTGTGAGAGCCAGGAGGAATTTCCAACTGCTGCCAAACGTGCTGGGGCACCAGCCTAGTAGCATGAATTGCTTAGGATGCAGGTTGCACCTCCTGCCACAGATGTTGTTCTGTCTCCCTGTGCAATTCAGACTGGACTGCACTTCTAAGTGTTGGTCTTTACACCCTCTCCCTCAGCTGGGCTCCTGTGAAGGATTACAGCAGAGGAATGTGAGGCTCCAGGGGAATTTCCTTTTTTAACACCTAAGGGCTTCTCTGACCTGTGCTTTTGTGTTTTAGGGCATTGCCAAGTGCATGACTGTTCTGTGTGGCCAGTGCATTCCTGACAGGTAGAATTCCCGTTGCTTAGTTTAAGGATTCTTTCCACAACCCAGTGAAGTTGTGTAAAACATATTTAACACTTGGTAAACAAGTCCTTTATATTTCTCCAGTTATTGTAGTACTTAACAAAGCAGAGCTACACTGTCCATCTCTGAATCTGGTATGTGTTCTGTATCTTTTTTTGTCCATACACATTTGAAAAGGGTTTTGCTAATTACAGTTCAGTAGTTCAGACCTTTTGTATGTTGAGAACACTCTGATTAAATTCTGAGAATGTGCATTAAGCTTGGTGGTGATGCTTATGAATTTTTTTAATTGAAATTGCTACCTCTCATCTCATCCATGGAAATGCTTTCTCTCTGAAACACAGCTACATTATGATTTTCTATGATTAATGTTAATTGATAAATGACAGTTGGAGTCTCTTGTTTCAACCTTATTAGAGATTCCAAATTAAAACTCAGAAAGCATGTTCCTGAATGCATGAATGGAACAAGGAATGAGGAGAAATGGAAAAATAGCTTTTGGAAAATATGTAAAAGATTGCACAAATGGATAGGTAAAATTTTTAACATCACTTTTTCGGCACATGGATGATTCTTATATTAATTACCGAAGTGAACACTAAAGTGACTCATTTACTAATAGATTCAAGTGATACACTTAACAACATATATTTCCTGTTCATTGTTGTTCGAAAAAAAATCTTTGTTTCCAGCTTTTGTGACTATATCTAGGCAGGAGGTGAGTTGTGCTCCTGCTACATGCAGTTTTATTGTAACTGAAAGCTGCAGCCGCCATGTAAATTCCGCAAACAAAATCTCTTAAGGTTAAAGGCAGTTTACTTCTTTGGAAATACAGTAATTCCTGAACTGGGAGAAATCTAGGTCCTGATTCTAGAGAGCAGATCTGAAAATCATAACACTTTAGTCAGAAGTAGGATCTCTCTGAAGTAGATTTATGGTTGTATTCTATATGTTAGCTAATATGTGTAACTTCATTTTGACAGGATGATGTAGCTGATGAATGTGAGGTCCACCCCGTCTCCCAGTCAGAGCTTTATGTGCTCATTGTTTTAGGAACCTTGTTGTGGGAGTACAGTTGCACCATGATCAATTTGAAGCTTTAGAAAACGATACAGCAGTTCTGGTCTGTCTATATAATTCATGATATGTTGTCAGTGCAAGGTCTGCTGGATTAGTGTAAAGATGTATTTTGACACCACCTTTACTTAGGAAGGGTAGGAAGGTACATTAGTACATATATATGTATTGAAACTCTTCTGGTGCCAGACTCTTCTCTTGATTTAACTTTACTTTAATGCCATAATTCATTAGAACTAATTTCACACTTATATGTACAGTAAGTGGTGCTTTGTTCTGAGAACTGGAAAAGAGAGAGGATCGTTTTCTGTTTATTTAATATGTGTACAGTACACATAGGTTTGCTAATCTCAGTATCAATCTTATGTGCATGTGTCTAATTTAAGATTACCATTTTTGTTACATGTACACTTAGCATTCTCTGCTGTAGAGTCTGTTGATTTAAGAGTGTAATCACATATAAAAGCATAACATAACCCTTTCCACTTAATTGTATTTGAGATTTTTGCACCCTTTTAGAAAACATTCTTGCAGTAAAAAAGGAGCTTTATCTCGGCCTGTCATAGCAATGTTGTTTTCAGTTTAATAGGACTGCACTTACTACATGTGTTTAGAACACAATGTGTGTGTTTTTATAAATGTTTACAGTGCTTGTGTATTGTAAAATGAGCATTGTGTTTTTTAAAGATGAGATAAGAGGACTGGTAGGTTTTAAGAGTGAAGTGGGCTGGTTTCTGTTACCATTTGGTGCAGTGATGTTGCTTATTCTTCTTTAGGCTTCTTGCATCATTGTATGTCTGCCTGTTCTCTTTTCATTTATTATAGAATGTCTTTCTTTCAAAAATGTGTAAGTCAAATGAAAAGAAAGTCTAATGGGCTGTTACACAGGTGAGGCTTGTGAGAAGTTATTGATCTTGGGTTTCTATATGTCTTAATCCTTGAAAACTGTAGAAATTTTACTGAGGTAGTAAAAGGCCGCGGTCTACAACTTACTTGATGTTTGGTTTGTAGGCTGAATTATAAAATAAATGCATAAAAATCAGCTAGTCAAGGATTATTGCTTCATTATATGGCAGACTGAAATAAACCTGGAAGAATTGTTTTATTAAGACAGAAAAATCATTATTTCATTATCATTCTTGGCCATATTTGAATAGAAACAAAAGATTTAAGGTTCCCAGGGTTTGCAGGAAAAAGATAGGACTGTTGATACTTTCCTTCTCCCCCAGGAGTCCTGATTTGACTTTTGTGAGATAGATGACTCTGGAATCAGTCACTTCAGTGGGACAGCTTCTTTTCTCCTGCTGAGTGCATGTTTGTATTTGGTACAAAATGGAATTGGTTTGACAGAAGAGTCTGATGCAGAGAGTCACTGAGATCAGTGTCAGTGAGACACTGCCAAGAAAACAATCCTTGGTTCACATCTCTGCTCAGAATCATGCAGAGAGAGAAAGTGTGGCTGTGGTCTTCTCTGTCCCTGGTGGCTGGATTGGACTCTTGTTCATGGAAGGCAGTTGTGACCTTGCCAAGGGCCAGCTGGCTCTTCACCCTGTCCTGACACCTTTCTGCCTGCCTGAATCCTTTGGTTACCTGATCAGTTACACCTGCAGGATGACTGTATCCATCAGGGAAGATGCAAGAAAGGGGTAGGAAGGTCAACACACACCATGGGTGAATTTTTATTGCTGTTCAAGAAGGTGGAAAATCTGGGAGGTGAGAAGTGCTTCCTGTTTTCCCTGCAAGGCAGTGGACAAATTTTTAAAAACGGAATTTTGATCTGACTTTATTTTAAAGAACTACAGTAATGCAGTTGCTGGTAGAAAAATTGCATCCAGAAGACCACTCAGAATATAGAATGAAAGGGCATAGGAATGAAGGACTAATTAAAATTATTGGGCTGTGAGCATATGTATTTGGGATGAAGGGGAAGGAATGGGTATATGTGGCAAGTGAACAAGGAGGAGGTGGATGATACAGAATTATGGAGTGAGGTTACATGGTTTTAATAATGCTTGAATACAGTTTTAGTAATGCCTTTCATGTCCCTACAATTGACCAAATTACTGTGCCGTTTAGAAAATGAATCAGGCTTTGTTTCTTTGGTCTGATCTGCCCAGGTGCAGGAGTGCAGTGCTCAGTTAAATTAGTGCAAGCTCTGCCAAAGTCCTGGGATCTGTGCACAGATACCTGAAATGAGGCAGACTGAAGATAGCTGAGCTTCCAAAAATAAAGTGAGGAAACCAAAATTCTGCCTCTGCACTTTTCTTAGCAGTAAGGTTTTTTTTTTTTCTGTCTCTCAAGTGTCATAGTCTTTGTCTCTTCTGACGTTCCTCACTCTTCTTTGTAAGCTCACTTTCATCTACAAAACTTATTTTCCCTTACCTCTTCCCTCGTGTTTTTTCTCAGGGTTCTTGTAGGATTCTTAGCTGTAACCTTTCTTGCAAACTCTGTTGATTTTTTGCCTGCTGACTTGTGATTGATGACTGTGCTTGTGATGCTTACCCTTCAATTTCTACAAACCTGTCTGGCACCACCCAGCACCTTTGAATGTCTGGAGCTGGAACCTGGATGAACAGTTCTTAGCCTGTTTGCCTTAGAGTGGCCATAAAGGGAACAACTGCTGGTCGATCTTGTTAGAGAAATGCTGTCGTTCACTGTAGAAAATCTCTAAGAAATGAAGCATGTGAACCAGAAATGCAGTAACATAATTTTCCATGTCTTGCTTCTTCATTTATTTATATATTTAAAAATATATTTAAATTTAAAACTGATTCTAGGATTTTTTCCTGTGACTCTTGTTTAGATTCCAATTAATTCTTCATATACTATCTGCTGAATTTTGTAGTAAATCCTATGACAGACAGTCTGCTTAAGAGGTAAGGCCATGTAGTTCAAAAGTTATTTTCTTGTCTCACAAGAATTTTTGACTTGAAAGAGTATCATATGACAGTACTTGCAGTAGAACTTTGAGGGGCTTTGCCCTTTTTTCTTACCAGAGGTAGAATAAGATTTTGCTGTATAAATTTGGCTTCTTTGGGACAGTTGGGTAGTTACTGTTTGTAGAAGTGTGCAGTTTACTCATCTGTATATTTACTAAGAGAGAGTGAAGCAGTGTACAAAATTTAGCAGCTGACTAATGCCAGTTAGAGACAACTCATTCTGCAAATAATTGGTTTATTTTCTTACAGGCAAAAAATGAAGATGTAGTAATTTTTCACCTGGTTAAATCAACCGGGATATTAACTTTGCTGGTATGGATTTTCTTTATCTAAATTGATTTTGGGGAGATAAAACTCTTAGCTTATGTGCTTCTGGAAAAGGTGAAGCAGCACATATTGACTCATTCCTTCATTCCAGCTGCAGTTGTAATTTGGTAGTGAACTTTGTAAGATTAAATGAACTGTCTGAACTTTGAGCTCCCTCAGTAAGATTCAGCAAAATCTTACCAGATTTTAGAAGAAAGAAGGTACTGAAAAATAGAGATTTTCTTGTACTTTGCTGTACAAAGAGTAAATTTCTTTGGAGATCCGCACAGACATGTATGTGTACTCTTATTTTTAACAATGAACAAATTTTATCTGAAAGTTTTCATGTTTGTGGGTTTTGGTGTTTGACTGTCAGTGAAAACCTTGTATCCCTTGTCTCTATTTATTCTTCTGTAATGTCATTGTGTGTAAGATGAGTATGTGGCTTAGAGAACACCTACAAACAGTATTTGTATGAAAAAATTCTAAGAGGTCTTTAAATGGATGAGAATTTTACAATGTAATTCCAAAAACAGCACTTTGAGGTTTGTGTGTTGTGATTTTGTTGGTTTTGGGGCTTTTGAGGGTTGTGGTTTTTTGGGGTTTTTTTTTCATGTGTTTGTTGTGGGTGGTTGGAGGTTTTTTTGCTTGGGTTTTGTTTTGTGTGTTTTTGTTTCTTTTACATTTTTAATTCCTCTCTTCCTGAAACATTCTTTAAAACAATGATAAAATGTACTCCTCTGACCTTGTACAGTTAGTTCTAGGTGTGTTTTCTTGGTAATGGTTTTTCTTGGAGACTCTGTGTTGCTTGCCAAATTTATTCTGAATCTGATTTCAGTTGTAAAACATAAAACCTTTTTTTGTGGCTGTAAAATGCTGGGTCATCTTGTTTGATTGTAATATGAACTCTAGTGTTTGGTAAACTGTGTAAGCTAATTGCATTAGAGCAGGTAGGGAGAGACAGGGTGTTGGCATGGGCTCCTTGTGGACAAGAGTTTTGGGTGTTGCTCTTCCAGTTCCTCTTCAGTCTTGGGTCAAGTGCTGAAGAGGCTCAGACAAGGTAACAGCCTCCCAGGTTCTGCAATGCAGTTCACGCAATCTAACTCTCTTAATTCAAATGCCAAGTGTTTTCATCAAATCTGGCTGACATCATGTAGTGATGTCAGCAAGAAATTATGCTGATGGTTTGAAATTGTGTTGGTGCCACTTACCTGCAGGAAAAAAAAAAAACTTTTTTTTCCTTATTTCAGTTTATTTGAAGGAATAATGTATTTCTAGTAGTGGTACAAAGGCAATTTTTAATGTTTCTTTAAGTTAAAACCAATACTGTTAAAAATAACCACTGTATTTTTATATCTAAAGAGAGAATGTGTACATTATAAGTGGTACTGGTACAATGAAGTGTTAATTTCAGCTGTTGCACTTGTTCTGATTTCTGCTGTCATTTAGCTCATGCCTTAAATAATTATGGAACAGCTTTTTTATCTTTTTAAGGGTGCTATTAGAGTCTTAGAGAAGTAGCATTGGAAGTATTAAATGATTGTGAACATAGTGTCAGAGGATTAAAGCCTAAAGCTCATTTTCCCTGTACAGCTATAAAAGTACTTTATTCTGGTCAGTATTATGTTGTAGATAGTGATACCACAATCCTCAATGACTGTGTATCTAGTCAACCGGAGAAAATACAATGTTAAAGGGACTTACAACTGCAATATCTCTGTTTGCAAACTGCTTTGAAATTCTACTGATGGCATGACATGCAGCATCAGACTTCAGGTCTCTTGAGGTGAATCCTTCTGTTTAAAAGCCCTCAGGAAGAAGATACACCTATGCCTAGTATAGTTAATTTGTTCAGAGTTTTGAAAGTAGGGCAGTTCTTCTAATGGTACTACTTCCAAGAATTGTTCTGTTGTTGATTTACCTTTCATGTATGAGAGACTCTGCTTTTGAGAGGTTCTTCAGAGTTTACTAAGATGAGTTTTTATAACACAGATTTCTGATCAGGTATATGGAGAGAGATGGCAGAAGGTAATACCAGCAGTAATAAGATGTTTAAAATCTTGGAGTAACCTAAAACTTCATTCACAATTTTTCATGATTGATTATACAGCTTAGAAAAAACTTCTGTGTAGAGTTAAGTGGGTAGGTACAAGCAGTTACGCTATTTTAGTATGTGTATTAAGCTCTTTAGACTCTTGCAATTAAGCCTTCAACATTCAGGTGTAGTCAGGATCTTGAAACTCTGATATTACCCCTCACTGTTTACATGGGACAAGTGTATTTAATTGGCATCAGATGTCCATAGGTGGCATGACTTGTCACACGCACAGGATCTCTGTGGATCCATGTGAGGGAAGAATATAAAGTCTGCAGATGTGCAAGGGTCAGCAGTCATGTATTATATTAAAAAAGACATGTCTGCTACACAGTGTGTTCCTGAGGTTTCAGTGAGTGCATTTCATGTGCAGATCATTACACCCATTATTCTCCTTCCAGAGACAGGGAAGGTGAAGCACAGAGACATTACCTGCCTAAAGACACAAATGAGTCCACTGGCTGGACTCCATATCTCATAATCCTCTTGTCCGTCTTATGTCCACAGAACCAAAATAAGACGTTTTTATTGAATAATTCTCTTAAAAATCTCTGGAAGGGTTTCTCTCCTGTTACAGGCTCTGTATTTCAGAATACTTTTACATGTTTTTAGCCATTATAATTGTCTGTATTCAGAGAAAAGTAGAAAAAACCCAGACCTCTTTTTTTTTTCATGCAATGAGAAAGGCATTCATACCTAGATGCAAAATTCCATTTGAAAGCTAATTTTACAGCTCAATTATTAACTTCTGGATAAGAATTCATAATGAAAGTGCTGTCAGTTCTTTAATTACAGCGTTTATAATAGAGCCTGTAATAATAAGGCAGCCCCCAAGTTTTTGAGCTGCTGTGTCAGCTGTCGAACCCAGGCTCACAGAAATCCCTTTCTGAGTGCAAATGTGGTATGATGCTATTCAAGAGGGACTTGCATCTGCTCTTTTCAATGAGCACATCAGCTAATGTATGAAATTGCCTTCCTATCATTACAGCTTTACAGAAAGTATGTCTTGGTGCATTTGCACTTATTTCTACTTCTTTAAAAGAAAAAAAGCATTTCATTCTTAGACTAGATAAAAACCTCTGTTGTTTGCAGCAATTGAGGAAGTATTAGCACTGTTAAGAATGGTAATTACCCTTTTTTACGAAAAATACCTTTAGAGCAAACTTTACTTTGAAGCATTGGCATTTCATTTGTGCATAGGTTATAGTGCCAAAGTTTTCCTAGCAATACTTGCCCACACAGTGTGGAAGATGATGCACCAATGACCCAATTTATAAAGATCCACCAATTTTCCATTCTGCTCCATCAGTACAAAAACACTTTCTCAGCTTGTTTACTTCAGAATACAGTTGATGAAGTTTAACTTGGTGATAACAAGGGCCATGAACTGGCATTGAATGTCCAGTGCTGACAGTTCATCTGTGGAAGAAATCCTTTCCTAGGCAAACAGCCAGTCAGAAGTGAGCTCTGGGTCACACCATAGGTAGGTAGGAGAACCATGGCTATTTGGAGTCTCCAGGAATGGCTCATATTTGGAGATTTTTCTGGCTCATGAATATGTTGCCAGTACAATACCTGATAATTAGCATGGGTGTTTCTGAATTAGGTTTGTTAGCACTTAAAAATGCATTCATGAACAACTGGTACTTTTATATGTGATTATTGGCTATTCTGTTTCTTTGTTTATAAAATATTTCATGTTGGGTAAGTGAAACCTCTATTGTTACTGTCCATCTCAAAGTTGGTTTAATTGGGCTTTAACTGTCAGACTTATCTGCAACACAATTTTCAGAGTAGGAAAAAGCTAAAAAAGATTGCTGCGAAAGACAAACTTCTTTTTTGTCTGAGATTTTTTAAAAACATGCTTTCAGTATAGTATGAAAAAATACCTTTTTAGGAAAATTTTATGCGATAAAGGAATTTGAGATAAGTCATGAAAGTGTGTGTGTTTATTCTCTTAAAAATAACAGCTTTTTCATAAGACTTCAGCTGGTCATATTGATCACTTTGCTACTGGGACATGTACTGTGCTTCAGTAACACTTGGGGTAAATAATTGTATAAAATAAACTTCAGTTTTATTTTTCAAGTATTGCAGTGTCAGGAAAAATAAAGAACTCTTGACCAATACTTAAACAATCAATTTTATTTGTTATTGAGTAATTATAAGATTTTAATTGACATAACTTCATTAGTAAAAAGAAATCAAAATTCTATTTGTTTTTCGAAGATAAGCAGTTAAGTACTATCTGAAACAATTTCTTCAGCCTTCTTGGAAGGGAAAGGACCTCATTGTTTTTTGCAGGTGGATTCAAAAACATGGCTCTAATGGCTCATAATGCAAAGTCTGCTTTTCTTTGTGTTAAAAAATGAGAAAAAGGCCACTATCTGGTTTTGATGCTACCATGTGTCCTGTGCTGCTAACGTTCATTTGGGAGGAATAATGACTGGAAAATGCTTAATAAAGGTGCAAAGCCTGAGGTCATAGGCTGCGTTCTCATAGACAGCTGCCTCTTCAGGTCAAGTACTTGCAGAGTCCTCTGAAGTATCCACAAGCTGCCTTCAACTCACACCCATATTTATGCTGTTGCAGAAAACAGTGGGAAAGCAGTAGTTACCCTGGAGTCTGGCCCAGGGGCATAGTATGCAGTTCCTTGTTGCTAACCTAAATAACAGTGTTGGTTTTTAGGTGCTAGGGACTGTGGGTGCCTGCACAACTTGATAGCAGTCAGTCTTTTCTAGTGCTTTGATACTGATGCCACCAAAGCAACAGTTCAGAAAGAGACATCAAAGTGAAATCTATGTGGCGCTCTACAACCACTAACAGACAAGTGCTGTGCAGTTTTCTTACAGTTTCTGTGTTTGTTCTGTATTGATCATTGTGATCCATGCTATTTCCAGCTTACTGATCAAACCAGCATTAAACGAAGATGTTGCAGAAACCTATTTCTTTTGTCACCTAATCAGCAGACAGGCCATTGTGGTAATGGATAATGAACATCTGTGTTTCAGGTGGAGTCCCGTAAAGCCTGGCCACAAAACAAAGCTTCTCCATATTTTGAAGTGGCAGTGATACAGTAACACATTAACATTAAACGATGTGGGTAGACGGGCAAGCAAGATATAATTGGGAATAATCTGTTCTTCCTTGAGACCTGTTGTGCCTCGGGCAGTTCTGATTGTGAGCTGTGTAATGTGTTTACAGGTGAAGCTTCATAGGACCCTTGTAGCTGAATCCTGTCAGATTGATGTAGTTTCAGCTGATGTGAGATGTTACTGTCTTGTGGCACAGCTATGACCATCTTCTCCTGGGAGCACTGTGGCTCTTACATCTTTGTGCCATCACTGCACCTCGCCTGTTACAGTCAGTTGTTTGTCAGGACAATAAATGTTTCCTCCTTCCTTATACTGGGAAGGAGGAAGTATATTCTCAGAATTGGAATTGATTGTTTATTGACCAAATCAATTTAATGCTTTCTGTTTGGCTTTTCCCATGCAGTTTAAAGTAAGGCCATTAGAATAGGAGCTTCTCTTTGGGTTTTTATTTCTCTCAAGTATTTCTTTGTTCCTCAAATAAAGACACAAAATAATTCATGCAGCCCAAAAGAAAGCATCAGGGAATTGTTTCCAGCTACTCTTCTAGTTTTTGCTTTGGAAATGCTTCCTTTTAGATATTGTGCTCCTGTATAGCTCATTCCTAAATGGGGGAATGGCTCAAGTATTCCTGGTCAACCTTACAAGCCTTTTCTTCTCTCATTCAACATTGGCTTTTTCTTATGTCTGGCAACAGAAACTATTAAATGGTTTAGGTTGTGTATAAAAATAGAGGAGACATTTTATAAAATCTAACTCTTTCACTTGATCTGCCTTATGTATTTCAGTACTCCTGTTCACAGCATTGAGATTTGGTATTTTCATAAGCTCCAGAGAAGCAGTATAAGCATAACATGATGTTATGTTATACTGCTATCATCTGTACACAGTCCACATTGCCCTGGAATTTGTGTGTCGAGGCATTGCTTTTGCCTTGGTACAGCACATTCTGCATTTGCTGCCTTTACAGCAGCTCACTGTGCTGCATGGTATTCTGAGCTTTGGAAACTGCAGAGGGAAACCTGGGTTTGTGATCTGTGGTCACTTCTGTCCTTTCTGTTTGTCAGAGCTTGAGGATTATAGCTGTCATTTTGGCTATTCACCTGGGAAGCTTTTGGAGGTCTTTCAGATGTTACAGGCTGAAGCTGGGGGATTTTGGAGCGGGTCCCTGGGCATGGTGTGAGGGAGTTCTGCTGGAGCCATGGACAGGTGTCAGGGCCAGACCAGGGGCAGCCATGCAGGTGTGTTGCTTGTGCTGATGTCCCTAGTTTAGGAACTTCACACAACATGAGTTACTACTCTAAAAAGAATAAGGCCAGAGCAGGAGTTGGAGGAACTGAGAGTAAAAAACCAAACCAAACCAAAACAAAAAAACAACAACAAAACAGGTTCGCCTTGTTTCAGACAAGCTTGTTCTTTCACAACAGCGTTAGTGATTGCAGATGACACATAAGAACTGGGTGGTCAGGGGCCGGATTAGGACTCGATGGTTTGCTCTTTCCATGTAACTTCAGCTGGTCTGGATTAAAGAATAGATTGATGTATTGCAAGTACATATACACATAATAGCTTAAAATTAGCTGCAGTAAGGCTGACATTAGGCTTCTGGATTTTTTTTTTTCCCAGTACCTTTGGTGTGGATATTCCCAGGTATCCTTTGTTTTTTGTGGACAAAGTTTTGTGTTGGGTTCTAATGTGCTATCTGTAGTACTTTATTCTATTAAATAACTATAATTACATTTTCAGTACAATCTGAATTGTCTGTCCATGTCTGTCCGTGCCTGTCTCCTGTGTATCTTAAGTAGTATTTTGACAGTTTGGCTCCACCTCCATTTTCAGTTACTATGCGCCTAAACCTCACTTTCCTTGTATTTTCTGTTTGCAATTCCTGTGTATTTTGTTCCTTGTATTCGAACAGCCATCTTCCTGAGCAAAGTTTAAAGTCTGAGTCATTTAGCTGTTTTCACCCTTTCATGGGTGTGTCAGCATTTTATTGGTAGTTTTTTTCAGATCCTCCTTATAAGTGGGGACTCTTAAAGCTGCAGTCAGAGTCCATAAAGATGAGACCATAATGGTTAATCTAATCCACTGGCCTGAATATTGCAAATATTTCCTTGTATATGGTATCCTCAAATCAGCCAGGAATGAGTGTGTGAAAGTGCTGTGTGCACTGCACAACTGCAAAGTATTTGCATAAGAATGCAAATAACTTGAAACAGGCACACCAGCACTTGAGCTTTGATCTGTTAATGACTTCATCGTTCAATAAAGTGTGGAATGCCAAATCCTGTGCTTGGCAAAATCAGACTGCTAATTTGTCAAAGCTGAATAAGAGGAAAACTGTATATTGCAATTCATTGTAAAAATGTAAGGAAAACAGAAGTCTTAGTAAAAGGAGCAATAAGATGCTGCATATCCCTTTTATCTGTTGAAAGTAGATTAAAGACAGTAGGACTAGTCCATAGTGTCCAATATTTCCACTCTCTTTTATGTCAAATTAGGCAATTTATCTGCTCAAATACGCCCAGAAGTGTTTTGCTTGGTGAAGAGTGGGTGGTGGTCCAGAATGGGAGTGAGAAGTTCAAGTAAATATGAAATTGTTTCCATTTACCCTATACATTTTAAATTAGTTAATCTAACAGAAATTAGTTAGAAGGTTTTTGATGGGCTTATTTTACTTACAGAGATTGGTGTAAACTTCCAGAACAGATTGTAAGTATGATGCTGTCACCCGGAGACTCTTAAAAAAAAAAATATTGAAACAAGTATAATTCAGAAAATACTTACTTTCTCTGGAGTTTAGCCTGACTGAGGTGAGAGTTATTCTTTACTTCTGAATTTATTTGATCTGTTGAATGACTTTGTGTTGTAGCTTCATATTTAGAAAAGAAAAAAATATACATACATAATATAAAACAGTTTAAAATAGGGCCATGCAAACATGTGCCCACATCCTGATATGCAATGAGTGGAGAATGAACTGAGACCAGCCCTGCAGAGGAACATTTTGGGGTGCTGGTACATGAGAGGTTGAACATGACCTGTCAAGATGTGCTTGCAGTCCAGTTGTATTCTGGACTTCATCACAAACAGCGTAACTAACCAGCAGGGTGAGGGAGGAATTCTGCCTCTGCTCCAGCGAGACCCCACCTGCAGTGCTGCATCAGCTCTGTGACCTCAAACATCAGAAAGACCTGGTCCTGTTAAAACATGTCTAAAGGAGGCCAAAAAGGTGATCAAAGATGGTTGGAGCACATCTCCCACTCAGGCTGAGTGAGCTGGGGTTGTTCAGGGTGGAGAGGAGAATGCTATTGGGAGGTTATATAGCACCTTCCAATATCTTGTAGAGAAAGCCAGAGAGGGACTTTTTACAAAGGCATGTAGGGGTAGGAAAAGGCTTTAAACTGAAAGAGAGTGGACTTAGATTAGATATTAAGAGGAAATTTCTCAATGTGAAGGTTGTGAGGCACTGCAGCAGGTTGCCTGGAGCAGCTGTGGATGCCCCATCCCTAGAAGATGTCAAAGCTAGATTGAGTGAGGGTCTGAGCAACCTGGTCTGGTGGAAGGTGCCCTGGTCCATGGCAAGAGGCTATAACTAGGCGACGTATAAGGTCTCCTTTAACCCATTCCATGGTTTTCTGAATAGCAGAGCAACTTGAATGTGGTTAGTGAAAGATGATGAGCAATGCAAGTACTTCCAAATCAAGTGCTGTATTCCCTTCGACAGCGGTTCCCATTACAATTGCACCATATGTTCTCAGCTAGCAGCAGATGTACAGTCTAACATTTAGCAATGGAACTTTCCCATTTGAACGTTTGGGATAATACTAAAATAATGAATAAATAATCTTTGGCATGTCTAAGGCGGTTTCTTTTTGTTGCTATTTGTCCCCACTTTGCTGTGCCTATTTGTTTCAGAAGGTCTTGTCACTTAAAGATTTTAGAATTCTTATGTAGGCATTTCCTTATATCTCTCCAATAACCCTGAAAGCATTATCCATTTCAATGCATGGCTGCCTAGATGGCTTTGCCAAAGATCACACCAGGCACCACAGAAATGCAGGGGGCATCAGTGGTGTCTCGAAGACTGATGTTTCTTCCAAGACAGCCGCAGCTGCAGGGCTGATGGGGAGCTGCTAAGGGCATGGCGTCTGGTAAATGACAAAGTGCCACCTTGAGGGCAGTGCACAAAGACATTGTCTCCTCACTCTATTTACCCCTTTTGAATACTTTATATTTCATTAAGAAAGGGAATTCCAGGAACTGGATGTTTAATCTAGTATTCCCTACTGATAGAAGGAGCATGCTTTCTTAATCCCATGGAAGGTAGGTATAAGTAATGTCAGACCAGGGTGCAAGATAATTAAACCATGGGAAAATACCAAGTTTCTACTGCAAGTTTTGATAGATCAGCTTATACTTGAAGTAGAATACAATCTGAATTATAAGTTCACTAAAATCAGCCTTGCTTTGGGAAGTGGAAGGGAATTGACTATCTATAATAGGATATATTTTTAAAAGTGTCAGTTAAAATTGTTCCTATCTGGTCATGTTCTTTAAGAGGGATCTTCTATTGTTTGTTGTGAGTAATAGGTTAATCTTTATAGCCTCCAGAGGAATGTATTGATTAACCTCCTTTTTTTTCAATTCAGCCTTACAATTCTATGGAAAAATGTGTATATTTCCTTCATTGGAAAACTGATGGTCTTGTAACTTTCTTGCATTGCCCTTTGCTAGAGAGACATGTAGTCTTTGTTTCTTAAGTTCTTGAAAATAGCAGCAAAGCTGTAAGGAACGCAAAACACTTTGTTTTTATTGACTATTTTTTTAACTGTAAAAGCTTTTTTAGCAGTTTTGTCAAGTGTGAAACTTGATCTGTTCTCTACAAAGTGTTCTCTTTCTACAGTTTATTTACAGTTCATTAGAAGTTCATGACCTGTTTGTTTTTGTTTTTTTTCCTTTAATTGTGCTTAAGCCAATCAATAATTGTCAGATCTTTTCTTGGTAGTAATTTTGCAGGCTGATGTTTGATCTCTATCCCTTATCTAATTGAGGATGAGTCAAGGCTGAAGACTCATTTCCTTGTTATGCACAAAGTTATAAAGAATACAGTAAATGAGGACAAATGGCAGGTGTTATGTTCACAGACAAACTTGTAAGAGATTTATTTGTTGCCTCTTGAATTATTTTGCCTTATTGGGTCACTGCATTATTCAAAGTATCATCTGAGGGTAAAATACAAGAAAAAGTCCTTCCTTTCTTCAGTGGTACTTCTTGATGATCTGGATGAGTGATGAAAATGAGAATGAGATGGTTGCATTAATATTCTCTACTTTCCTAGGCTATGTACTGTAGTTCCTGTGGTGAAGCCACGGTGTTACTTTCTTTATGAAGACAGTTGGTAAGTTTAGCATTCAGCACATCTTATCAGTTGGAGCTGCTCTTGCTTTTACTAATGGAGCTGAAGGAGCAAACACTCAAAGTCACTCTCACTTGTTTGTAGTTCCTGACACCATTCCAGATATTTTCGGAAGGAAATGCCATGCTGTTGGCTTTTGTTTGCCCTGGATCTTCCTGAAACTGCCTCTAGGGATGTTGACCTCATTTTTGAGTTGTCCAGTTACACAATTCACCAAAATTAAGGGGTTTGTTCTTCACTGTTTCTGTTTTTCTACAGCTGCATTCACAGAATTATAGTTTTTGACTTCTTGAAAGGTTGTTTTTTTTTTCTGGTATCCAATCTCTGTGATGTCCCTCCAGGAGTTAAAAGTGCAAGAAATATACAAGCAATGTGCTGCTGCTCTAAGCTGACTTTATACTAGATGCAAACATGAAATCCTGGCCCTGCAGAGGTTTAACTCTGACCATTACTAGAAAAGAATGCAGTTTAATGAAGGTCCATTTTGTTAAAAATGAAGCTGTTGTGAGGGTGAGAAATTTGCTCTGTCATTAACTTTCTTCTTTGCTAAAGACACATGGTGTGATTCTTGGGCTTGTCCTGAGCAGGCCAGGAGTTGGACCCATGATCCTTGTGGATTCTTTCCAACTCGGGATATTCTGTGATTTTATGACAGGCATGTGTTGACTTTTTCCTTGCTCTACATTTTTGCAGGACAGTCAGCTGTGGCTCTGAAATACATCTCTTTTTCTTCTATGTCTTTTCTTCTGAGTTTAAACAACTTTATTTGATGAAAAAGCAAAGCTCCTAGGCTTCAAATTTGAAGATTATCAGCTCTCTTATAGGTATGAAACCACTTATCTTTAAACTACTTTTTTATTGAAAAAGTAGTTTCCCATCTTTTCAGCAGGAGTAACCAGCTTTCATATACTTGAGTACTTTGCTTTCCTTATTAGCACATTATACTTAACAAAACTCAAAAAAGCTTTCTTGGCAGTATTTCCCTATTTGGAGTAGAGATCAGATCCTCTGTGTTCCTGATTCCAAATCCCTTGCTGACCTCAGGGCTCCCCTGAGGTTTTCTGCCAGAGGCTCCAGGAAGGTCTGTTCTCCCTGACTGTTGTGTATGTTTTTACATATTGTCTAGACTGGTCAGTAGAACTGTCACCTGTTTGATTTGTTTGAAGGCTTGTTGTTGCTCAGAGCCCCATGTAAAATTGTTCTTCTTTTAGGTCACTTGGTAGGGAGAGCTGGCAATCAGTCATTTGGAATGTGTATTCTCCAGAAACCTACAATGCCTAACAAAGCTTGTGTGTGTTTCTTACTAGTTGGTGTATATACAGGTGTGATTTTGTTAATCATACCCATTGAGATCTAATTAACTCTGTCTTACCATTTTATTCCTGTGCAGGTCCCTTGATCTTACTTTGTTTAATGGCAAAACCAGCTTCCTGAAAGTTTTGAGGTATTTTCTCTGTTTCTCAAAAGCTTCTTCTGCTGTATTACCCCACATGATGGTGCCATCAATGTACTGTAGGTGTTCCTGAGCTGCTTCTTGTTCCAGTGCAGCCTGGATTGGTCCATGGTAGATGGTGAAGCTGTGTCTCTCCCCCAGGGGTGGGGAGTCCAGATAACCTGGGCACCCCTCCATGTGCAAGCAACCTCCATTGCCAAAGGAATTGAGAAAAGCACATTAGTGGTACCAGTTTTGGTACACCACTGGCCTTTGACTCCAGTTTGTGTTGAAGTGTGTCTGGTATAGCAGCAGGTTGACTTCAGTCATGTCACAATAATCTACTGCCAATCGCCCTTCTCCGTTAGACTTTCCCACTGGCCATATGGGGCTGATGAAGGGTGAGCAGTTCCTACGAATGATTCTTTGGTGATCCAGTTGGTGACTCAGCTTATGGATGAGAAGCATGGAGTCTTGCTTGATGTGACATTTCTGCTGGTGCACTGTTATGGAAGTGATTAGTACCTGTGGTCCTTCAACTGTCAGTAATCCCTCGAAAGACCAGGAAAGATGGACAGCTGTTTAATTTCCTTTGTCTCCAAAGCAGTTATACAACAAGCCTGCTGCATTGTTCAATGCCATCAGGGTACCCTTTGTACTGGTATCTGCTAGAGCCTTGTACTCCTTTGTTTCTAATGTTCCAAGCCACTCTATCCACATAGTCCACTAAATCCAGTTGTCCCTCATAGCCTCTTGGCTGGAGGCAAGACACCTCTAATATTCATCATAGGATCCTTCATGTATGTTTTGTAGAAACGGGTTAAAATTTCTTTCTATAGGATCAAAAGTCAGCTTTACTTCTCTGCCTGGGAAATGGCATGCTGTGGACTGGAGCAGCAGCAGCAGTAGCTTTCCTGAAGGAACTCCTATTTGGGATTGTTTTTCCCTGCAATTCATATACCTATGTCTCTTGGGTTGATTTTCCATCCCAGTTGCTCACATCATCTCCATGGTCTCACAGGTAAAACCACAGGTACCCTGTGGTTATAACTTCTGTATCCTCTGTCTTGAGCAGAAGTTGGATGAGTTTTCCTTATCCACAGTGGAAAGTCTCAGTGATGGGCTCCCACATCCCTGCATTGACTTGTAGTAATACTTAAATTGCCTAGAAGTTGGTCAAAGGCACAGTTATAGTACCTGTGACCTTGCCTGCAATGTCCTGTCCCCCACCCCAAGCCTTGCGGGTGCTGTGAATGTATGTCAAGTAGAGAAATGTCTCTCTTCTGAGTCTTCCCACATTTTTTTTGTCCATGGAGAATGTCTTCCTGCAGGTAGCAATGGTGAAGGTGCCTTAGGTACCTCTTCATCAAGTCAGAGTTTTCCTAAAGCCAGTAGATAGCTCATAGTTCTTGCAGGAGCAGTCACCCTCACAGCATGTTCCTGGAGGAGCTGAGGGTGTCCTGCCCCATCTCATGGAAGGCGCAAGGAAGGGAGCCAGATACAAAGGTCAGTGTGGCCTCCAGGGGCTGACCCCTCTCTGTCGGGGCTTGGCCTCTCTTGGACAGACTCAGGCCTGGCTGGGCTGTCCCATGTGGAAAAGACTTGAGGCAGGCTCTGTCTTGTTCCCCTTGTTTGTCACCCTATCCTGGTTTCCTCTACAGCAGCTGAGACCCATCTCTGCCTCCTGGGAGTGGGAAAAGGGCTGGAGAGGAGGCAGAGGAGCTTTGATGCCTGCCCAAGCTTTTCCTCCCCATGGGCTCTCAGGCCTGCCCTGCGTATTGCTGGCCCAAGGCCGTGGCGGGTCCTGGCTCACAGCCGCCTGGCACTGTCCCACCTGGCTGAGCCCCATAGCTCAGTGCTCTCAAGTGTCTCATGGCTCTCCTGCAAAGGCAGAGATGAGCCAAACCCTGCCGAGCTGCTGCAGCAGGCCGCCTGCCAGGACCTCCCAGTGACAACCAGCTGGGCACAGGAGGACTGGCTCCCTGTGCCTGGGCCGTGCCGCTCCAGGTCCGGGGGAGGCACATCCTATGTGAGCGTGGTCCAGGTGGGACTGCTGAAAAGGCCAAGGCTGCTGGGCAGGAGTGGCTGTGGAGAGAGCTGTCCATCTTACCTGACTTGTGCATGTCGTACCTGTCCATCTTACCTGACTTTTGTTGTGAAGATCTCAAAAGAGTTCTGAGTCAAGGATGTGATGGAGCGCAAAAGCAGCAGCTGGAGTCTGGACATGAGAAAAGCGTGCCCCATTGCTTTAAATCAGAGATAAATTTAAGAGAGAAATTGAGCCTGACCATACGAATCTGAGAGAATCTATGTATTTACTATTTCAGCAGGATGAAGAATTGTGCATCTGTTTATGCCATGCACGTAATAAAAGGAAAGTTACTTGTGAGGCTGCTGCTGGGCTTTCCTGAAGCTACACCTATTTTTCAGCTGGCCATGTCTTCTAAAATCATTTGTGTTTGGATCAAAAAAGAGACTGGAAGAAAATGCATCATAATATTTTACAGAGGGGCCTTTGGCTCACAGCCAAAGAGTGTTGTAACCCTTGACATAATTATTAAAGCAGTAGTGACCTGAAGAGGTGATAGAGACTCGAATCTCTGCCCTTCTTGATGGGAATTTAGGACTAAAGCAGAGATGTTAGTTTTATTGGTGTATCATTAAGGGAAAAGTAATACAGCTCTAGTGTAATTTTCCAGAGGGGATGGAAATTAAAGAACTCCATCCATTTTGCAATTGGGTCGAAGACAGAAAGAGAAAGGCACAGGTATGATACATGATCTTTCAAAAACATTAGTAAATTTTAAAATTCTATATGTGTAAAACAACTACCATCTTTTTTTAAAATGGATTTGATAATTGGGCATTAAATAAGCAATGCAAACAAACCCTTTAGAAGTATGTCTGATGGGACACTTTGGAATTCCTCAAGGACTGTGATTTATTTACACAGTAGATTTGGTAGGAAATGACAGAAGTCAACAGGGGGAAGATGCAAAGGATAGTGATATTCTGCTTCCTTGAGGTAGTACTCAGTGAATGTGTATAGGAAAATTTAAGACCAAGAAGTATGTTCACCAAGAGAGATTTCCTTTGTTATGTTAAGCCTTTTGCTTGACTGTGGAAGACCTAAGAAATCCTCATTTGAATTACAAATTATGAGTAAAAAAATTAATGTTAGCATGAAAGGAGAACAGACTGTGGCTAACTAAAAAAGTTGCAAAATACCTGTAGTATTTCTAGAGTCAAGGCAGGGGAGAAGGAAAACCAGTTTCTACTGACTTCCATCAGAGATCTATGTAATGTGTAATACCTATTTTTAAGACTAATTTAGAGCCATCCTAGAAAACTTATACCATCACAAAATAACTGGCTTCTATACTATCCATTTAATTTCATCCTTCAGCTTTGCTTGTTCAGATTTGGTTTGTATTTGAATTGGAAGTTTATTGAAGTATTGAACATGTTTTCTTAAACGTGAGTGTGATTAAATAAATAGGGTAACTGAGACAGGACCTACAAGCATTGATCTAATCAAAATAATGCACAGCTTCTGAAATAAGGAACTCCTTTTTTTAGACAAGATATTTTTATCACCACTTCAAGTAGAAAAACTATCTTGAAGCTTATTGTAGCAGTATTTTCTTTTTAAGAAAAGAATTCATTTCTATTCAGTGTTTTACTCTGCTAAGTTACATTGTCTGGTCTCTGTCAGATGCTGGAAGAGTATTGCCTCGTTTCTTAGACATCTCCTGCATGTGGTACTTGCTTTTGTGACATATGTTCTTGACAGAAGAAAATGACAGAGATTTGCTGTTGTCATCATCTGTCATCACTGAACATAAAGACATTGAATGTAACACTCGGGGAAATTATCTCAAGACACTTACGCATCTTTTTGCTATTGTCTGTGTAAGCTGTAGTCAGATACAGTAGATTTTTAGGAGTCCTCTTTGTCCTTTTGCACAGAGTTGTGATTTTTCAAAAGATCTCAGCAAGACTGACTAGTTAAGACTGCGGTGCATCAGATGTTTTTGAATATCTCATCCAAGCTGATGGATGGCACAGTGCTGTCACTAATTCAATTTCTTGGTAACACTTTTAAATTTCTAGAACTTTCATGCAAAATATATCCTGCTCTGCTAAAGCAGAAGGTTGGTTTGATGGCTCTGAATCTGGCAGTTTGCTGTCCGGGAGCAGACCTCTCCTTCATTACTTCTGCTGATATCCCCTCTGTGGACTTGTGCTCCATCTCTCTGTGTCATTTTGTTTGCAGTGTTTTTACAGTGTGCAGAGAGAGTCTGCAAGTAGGATGCTTGCTTAAATATGACTTTTACAAGTGTAAAATGACTGCCTGTTGTCTAGCAAGAGCTACTAGATTAAGTATTAATATACTTACTGTCCTGGTGAGACTTCTAGAGTGTGCGTGCTTGGACCTCGTTCATGCTATGTGTATATGCCATCTATGTATATCCTCAGAAGAATAACAAATTAGGTGTACTCTTACTAGGCTTCAGAACATGCTTTAAGTTTTCAAAATAAGATTGCTTAATCTTACTACTGCTGTTGGAATTCAGGAGATGTTGCTCTTTCGAATTTTGGTTGTTGCCATCTTCTCACAGAACATTCCCTGTTTGTGTTTAACAAGTAGCAGAGTGTTTTGCTTAGATAATTTTGCCTTTATTTTTTTTTTCCTAAACCAGAATAATCAAGGAACACATACCATTTTTGGAAAAGAAGTTCATGAGATGACAAAGAGAGCAGATATGCAAAGAGATTCACTGTTGCTCATTTTGTTTAGTAATAAGAGTTCTTACTCATAGAAGTTGGTAATATCAGTGGCTTAACTTACCTGTAGGTTCCAGTTTGAAAGCTTCATTATGTAACAAAAAGATCAAGGCAGACATGAGAATTAGCATATATGGCGATAAGTAGATGTTTCTGTAATCAGATGTAAATGGAGGCTGTGGTTTGGGAATTCATTTGCATGTTGTGCTGCAGTGTAGGAGGGCCTGGTTCAGCAGCTGTGTTAAGCGGTTCTAAACAGAAGATGTTTTCCCTCCTGGTGTGCAGAATCTGAATTTTGTTGCAGGCTTTTTTTTTTTTAATTTTATGTTGCTCATTAAGAGGTTTTTCCAGCACCACCCATCCCAAAATCAGTTCTCTGAGGTACCTTTGAGGTTCCCCTGGAATGTACATTTGTCATTAGCAAGGTCTCTTGCTTTAGAGAGTTATTTTAGCAGGCTTTGTTGCAGCTGACAGCTTTTAGGTGCCTTTCAACACTGCAGCTCTGGCAGTTGGGCAGACTTACAGAATGGTTTGGGTTGGAGGGGGCTTTTAAATACCACCTTCTTCCAACCCCACTGCCATGGGGCAGGAATAATTTTCACTAAACCTTGTTACTCAAAGCCCAATCCATCTTGGTCTTTAACACTTCCAGCGGTGGAGTGTTTTTTGAGCAACTTGTTCCAGTGTCTCACCACTCTTACAAAAACTTTCTTCTGTATGTTCAATCTAAACCTACTTACTTCCACTTCAGAGCTGTTCATGGTGTCATCCACAGACTTGTGGAGGGTGTGCTTGCTTTTTGTCACCCCAGGACAACTGTCTTTGTTATTGATGAAGATACTCAGTAACACTGGTCCCAGTACAGACCTTGAAGGACCTGTCTGGTTAGTGGTGTCCATGTGGACACTGAGTTACTGCCTGTAATGAATAATTTGTTGGCTTCACTTTCAGGTGCAGTAAAGCTTTCTGACTGACATTTTTCACTGTGAATAAGATATACCTAAGCAGAAGCAGCTAAAATTATTGACTATATCAAAGCAAGCCTTTAAAATGGGAAAGGCCAGTCTTTGCAAAACCAGCTGCAATAGGAATAATATTTACTGCCAGGAGTGAGTTTTGTTATCTGATTATTGAGGGCCATTGAGAATTACTGCTTTTGCAACAGCTGTGAGACTGTACATGTGCTTTCACAATATGCTGTCTGATATTTGTGGACAACTTTGAGAGTGTGGCAGCTCTATTGCTATTTAATACTTAAGAGCTTAGGTGTGATGGAGTAAGTCATGACTAGACATTGGCATGAGCTAAAATTTAAAGCTGTCCAAAACTTGAAGCTGTGAGCTTGTAATTACACAGTCGTCAATGCTGATGTAGTTACTGAGATTGCGAAGCCTAATTTTATGAATTTTCCCTCCTGTATACTGATCTCTCTCCCCTGCAACTTTGTTCAGATGCACCCAGTGCTACTAAAGCAGACAAAACATGCTTGTGTAAGATGAAATAATTGAAAACCACTCATCTCACTTATCTCAAAAGAACATAACTAAATCAGCAAAATTTTAGATTTGTGTAGAATCAGAGGTTAGGGATATACAAATGTTACTAGCTCGTAATTATACATGCAGGAATTAACTAATATGTCCCTCTGAATCAATTTTTTTAAACCTGATATTATTAACCTTTACATAATTACTACACAAACTGTTTACTTACTGAGGTGATTGGGAAATACCCATACTTGTTTTTTCACACTTCTTTAATGCATTCAAGACTGGAGACCTGCTGTATTTAGCTGTCTTTTATTCCAAGTTTTGTGTTCACACACAAGTGTGTGAAATCTGCTCTTATGTCTGATTTTTGGAACTGAGAACCATGTGGTGTCTTGGTTTTGCATTTCTTAGAGCTTCTTAATTGTGCCTGCATAGCAATTAGGCTTGTGCATAAATTTGAGAAAATAACGCATTCATTTGTTCTTAGTGTATCAAGTATACTGAGAATTCATTTCAGCTTTCACAATAGCAGTAAAAAGCATTCAGAACAGGACAATTAGGGTTACAGTTATTAAATAGTTAATTTGACCCTTTAATGTTTGCTTTACTTGTTTTTGGTCTTTTATTATGAAATAGCAAGATACAGAACATCCGATTCATCCAGTGAAGGGAGTTAAATTATGTCTTTGTGCAGTGATTCAGCAAAGCACTCACATGCATCGTGCATATGTCCCATTTGAAGTCAATGGGATCACTTATGTTTTTGAACAAGTGTGTGCTTTTAAGTACTTTACTGAATAGGGGTGAAATTATTCTCAAAGTCAAGCATGTGCTTAAGTGCTTGGCAGAACTGAATTAGTTAACAGCTATGAGTTATCACAAGAAAAGGTGAACCTTTTAGCATGCTTAGAAGATCCTTTTTCTTAAGTTGCAGTTGAGTTTGGCTCTGAGAGGATGTCGTTATGCAGTAAGTCAGATACTGTGTTGTATCTTCCAATGGAATTAAAAAATAAATTGGGATGACTTTAGGACTCTTCCTCATTCAGACATGGTTCTATCACCAAATGTTTCAATTTTTGTCTCTTACTAATATATTAAATATATTTTGCATCTCTGGCATCTTTTTATTTAACTCTCTGTTCTAGGCATTTATCTTCTCTCTGGGTTGAAAGGTGAGTTGAAATTTCTTCCTTGAATTTCTGAGCAGTTGTGTATCTCCATAGGCATCTCTCCTGTTGGGAGACAGGTCTCGAAGTTGCTCACTCTGAATTGACAGTAGAGGTTATTTCTGCCATCATTTCTCCAGTGCTGTTGCCATCCTTGCTCACCAAATTTGTGTTTCTATTTGTTGATCCTTTGTATATGCTAAAATTGTTGGAGGCAAAATGTTGACTACAGATTTTTGTTGCTTAGATGTGAGGGAACATGTTGTAAAGAAAGAGCAATTTGTCTTCCTACCAAACTTCTAGGCATGGTGTAATTATATCTGTTTTTTGTCATCGCAGCCAGGAGGCAGAAGACAAATGGATTGCACTCATTGCTAAGAGGTTAGTTATTTGACTGGACTTCCAGGACTGGCATAAAGCACCCACTCTTGTAAAAATGCTGTCACTTAATGTCCCTGATGTTTTAGGAAGTCAGACTAGCTTTGAGAGTTACATTTAGTGACAAAGGGGAGCAAGTGATACCAACTGGGATGTAATGATGGATTCTGATTAAAAAAACCTTCTAGAAACTGTGCAGTAGTTAACAGTGACAAAGCACACCAGAGACATCCAGGAACATACAGTAAAAAAATTCTTTCCTCTAAGGGCTCTAAAATCTAAACATGAAGTTAAAATACCTATTTGGTTAAAATATCCCTGGTATCATAATTCCGATGAGAGGGATAGGCTCCCTTGGTCACAGACAGGTCACCTGCTAAGTAGGGGAAAGACAACTGATGGCTTCAAAGACCTTTACTCTTCCACTTAATACCTGGATATTTATGTAATACCTGGGATAAATGGAAACAGTGATATACCATCTTTTTGTAGATTTTTCTGTGTTGAACCTAGGGTTGAATCCTAACATTAATGGAAGTTTGTATTGAGTTGTGACCACAAGCTGTGAAGTGCCAGAACCCAACTGAGTTCTTAAATTCAGAAAAACCAAATAAATTCGGTGTTCATTTTTTCTGGAACTCTTAGAAACTTCCATGATGTTTTTGTTCTCTTTAGGCAGCTCTTGGTTTTCAAGTTGGTTTCTTTTATTTCTTTCTGTGCATGCTTTGTGGGCTCAGTTTTATGCTTAGACTTTGTTAACCTTCAGTTTTCAAAAGAAAATGCAGGTCTTTACTGTGTGTGTAAGCTTGTACACGTGCTTGCAAGCATTACTATGGCACTTGTTTATCTTATAGTGTGCTATACTCAACAGTACAGAAATGTAAGGCGCTGTGTTTTAATGTTTGATTGACAACTCACAATTAGAATTCGACTATATGAATATATTGAGTTGTCTGGAGTGTTCTTCTTCAATTGTTTTTATTACCAAGAAGACAGGTGGAAATGTGTGTGATAAATTTAATCTAGAAATAATTATAATTTCAATATAACAAAAGGGGTCTTGCCTGAGTTCTTGCTAAGGTTCATGGAAGTCTTAGGTAGAACATAAGACTCACGATTTAGTTCTAAATGTACTGTGATTGGTTCCTAAAAATGGATTTTTCTTATAAGTAGTGTCCAGTGGAGTACATCAGCATATAAAGAAATGTAGGCAGATAGTTTGCAATTAAAATAATGAAATTACACAATATTGAGGATGGTAATTATGAATGTATTTAATATTCATCCCCATGAGGCACACATCTTATGTGTGGTAAAAACTGCAGGGAACAGGAATCATGTGGTTCCCATTCATTAGAGTTAGTAAACTGTGAGTAGCTTGCCTTGAAGTTTTCCGTCAATCTGAATCCTCAGTCTGAGTGTTATCAGTTCATTTTTGCATCACCAGATTTCTTTAAAGGCATGAGTTGGGAATTGTTCTTTTCTGTTGAGCTTGGAGGAATTTGTAAGAGTATCGCTGTTATATTATTTTGTGGTAATGCAGTCAACAGCTGCAACAGTTATATATTACAATTACCTTTTTTATCAATCGAAGACCAATCTGTAAATTAAACTGCCTAGTGTTAGGCAAAGTTTTCACAGTTTATTTCACGAATACTAATAGCCACAGATATGTTGTATTTTTAAAATCCTTTCGCTCAAAGGCACATACTTCTTTCAAGACCTAAGTGGTCCTATTGACTTCAATGGCAGATAAGGACAGTGGATCCCTTGTAAGATTTGTTAGTGGCCTGCCTTTTTGACTGTGAGGATGTGAGGTAAACCATTGGTCCGTCTGTCTCAGTGCTGTTTTTAAAACATGTCTAAGCAGACATGTAGGGGGAAGCTGTAATGGAACACAGATGTATGGGTCTTCACAACTGCATGATTAATTCGCTAGGGTTTTATTAATTTTTGTTGTAATCCATTATGGGATTCTATCCTTGGTCGACATTAAAAAAAAAAAAGAAAAAAAAAAGATGGAGAAAACCCTGCTTCCATCTACTTAGATTACTAGTCTATGTGCTGGGAGTGATTGGATCATGCATGTCCAAGTGTTGCTTTTGCATGAGTTAACGAAGAATAACAGATGGGGTGATTGAGGCTTTTAAGGATGAAAGGCCAAATGGTTTAAATCAGTATGATTCACTTCATTGGAGCCTGTTGAATTTACAGCAGATGAGGATTTGGTCCTTTTTAATGCAGTTAAGGTCATACATTGAACCAGTGACGGAGGTAATAAATGACCCCAACCCTTGTTGTCGCAGTGGTTGCCATATACACAACAGAGGCAGGCGGCACTTGAGACTGAAAAGGAGCCAGACTGGGAAACAGGCTGGAAGCTTTATCATAAAAAGTGAGTTGCTTCTGACATTGGAGCTGTGATTCAGGAAAGTAAGAGCAGTAGAGAGAGAGAGAGAGCACTGAACAAAAGACTTGGAGCTCTGCTGGGACTGCACAGTGCTGAGACAATTGTTAGGTAGTTGACTGAAGTGAGCAGAAAACACAGATTTTAGAAGAAGCACATTAAAGCTGAACTTGAATGGAGTACTAACTGTGCAAATCAAATGGATTATGCTTTAGAAGCCCTTATGATGTTTTGTCTTGTGAGACAGCAGAATATTTTCAGGAAGCTGTTTGTTTGTTTTTTTTTGGTATGTGCTTGTGGTGTGTAGTCTGTTTTTGTTTTTTTTTTGGTGGGGGGTGGGGGAGGCAGTGCTGATAGAGATGCTTTGAATGCCTGTGGGAGTAGTAGCCAATATTGGTGCTTTGCTTCACTCTACCAACAAATTTTATGCGCTGAGCAGCACAGAGGCTGTTTTATTCCTGGTATTTTCCTTGTGAGAATACCAACTGCCTTGTGCAGTAGTGATCTGTTCCACTCGAATTCCAGAGCAAATGGCTGGCAAGAAGTCTCTTCCTCTTTTTATGTCTTGGGCTGAGGCAAATGCTGGATCTGCTGCTTTTCAGTGTGCTCTAGTCAGCATCATATACGTATTTTTCATGCTTGAAAGAAAAAGATACCCTTGATTGTCTGTAGGTTGCTTTTCCCTTTTAGTGAAAATAAAGCACAGCCAGAAGTCAAATTGCTGTCTTAAACACATCTTCTGTTTGTTAATAAATACTAATATTCAGTGCGAAGTCCAAATATAATTATTTTTCTTAAAATATTATTTGAACATGCTGTTCTGCTATCTCCAAGCACTGTAAAAACACAGTTGTGCATGTCAAGAATGGTGGTGAGTGGACAGAAAGATGTGAGGGAAGAAGAATGGCATTTGATCCTATTCAGTCTTTCCCAGTTCACAGACTGCTCTCTCTATGTCCACCCAAGATGTCTCAAAATTAGTCCATTTCTCTTTGTCCCTTCATGGTATAATTTCCATGTGTACTCAGGGACCTGTGTAAGTCCACTTGTTAAAAGTGAGCAGTTAATCACATGCCAGCATATTTGGGGAAGATAACTGGGCGAGTTGATGCCATGGCATTGGAATGACAAAGCGAGCTCATGCTCTTTGATGCTTGCATTTCCAGGTTATTACTTATAATTGTAACTGTTTCTAATTAAACTGTTAAATATTGTGAATGCCAGCCGCTGTGAGAAATGCACTGTACACTTCTCCAATATCCAAATGAGTGACAGAGGTGCGAGTGGTATGGTTTCTCCTCTTTTAGAAAACCAACACAACACACCGAAACAGCAGTGTGACTAGTTCTTCACTGTCCTTACCCATTTCTGACCTTTCTTATGTCCGATTGTTGAATGGGTGAAGGTTGTTTATCTTCTTCACAGAATCAATTTTTTGTCAGTAGCTTATCCCAGCTCTTACTGAAGAGCAGCTGGCTCCTTGATGTATGTAAAGACTAACAATAAGATTGGTTCACTTCTATTATTTTGTATATTATACCGAAGTGCTTTGAGATAACCTTTGCTGTGATACAGAGATGTTTGAAATAGGGGGTGGTTCAAATGTGAGAGAACTGTGGCCCTCTAGGTTTCTAAATATGAGTTACCCTGGTTCTCCTTTAGTACAGCCACAGTTCGCGTGCCAGAAGTGGGATAAATTTACATACCCAGTGATGATAAATGATAGAATGAGTTGTGTGTTACTTGTCTAATGCTAATGCTTGCCTTCTGGCTAATTAAAAGTCAAAAGAGGATATATAGATAACTTACTACAGTTGTTGTCTTTGAATGATTGTTACACTTCTAATTTAGTCACAACACTGGGAATAGCAGTTATGGATATATGAAATCACTGTCTTCAACTGGTACAAGACCAGTCAAAATGGGAGATGGGCTTTTGATGTATTTGTGTGGCTTCAGACTTCTTTATTGCAAATTTATCTGCTTGTTTCCTCTCTCATTTCCTGAAAGCACAGGAGTATTTGAAAATAAAGATAGACCTGGGCTGCAGAATGCAGGAAACTGAAAGAAATTTCATCTCTTGCCTTAGGTTAACTCAGTGTTTGGATTCCGTGTTCTTGGGGGTTTTGTTTTTTTCCCCAGATATATAAAAAGCTGTTCCTAGATATATAAAAGCTTTTTTTGCCCAGTTAGTTTTTCAGTACAGAGGGGAATAAGAGTGTGGAGTTGTGCATGTGTGCAAGTATAGACATACATAACTTTTAAAGATCTGGTGCCTTGTGTTAGATACTCTTCTGTTGTTTATAAAAACTGTTCAGAAAAACTAACCTCTGAAGAGGTGTGGACATGGTGGGTGCTTTCAAAATTTAACTGTGAGAATTATGACTGTGGCTGCTGTTCCACAGAATACACTCTGTAGCTCTGTACCACACTGCAAGGGTTACATGCACAAGGAAGGAAAAGGGAAGAGTGTTATTCACAAAAGCGAGTAGAGCTGTTATGTATTAGAGGGACTTTAACTAATTTGCAAACCCAGATTGTTTCAGGATCACAGTCCCCTCCCCATTTCCTAGCTAATGCCTTCTATTGTTCAGGCATTTGGCTTTACTGGTGTTTTCAATAAGATCCTATTAATTCGGTTACATTGTCCTTGGTAACCACTAAAGCCCTGAGTATTTATGTTTGGTGTGTATTTGTTTGCTTTTGTTTTAAATGTAAACTGATCTTTAATGGCTTTCTTTACGTTGTCCTCATGAACACATAGTGACCTCTGGGAGCTGTGCAGGTAAAACCAAGTCACAAATGTACTAGAGTGACAAATAGTATTAGAACAGAATAGAACTATATTGAGGGCAATAATGCTTAAATGCTGAGGACAATATGGTGTTGGAATCCAAATGATGGAAGCTTAACAATTTGGTGGGAGCCACAGGCTATGATGTTACCCCATGGACTAAAGGATTGCTTCTTACAAGTGTATCGGCTGCATCAGGACTTCTGTTGACGCACTGACAATTACAGATATTTATTTTCATGTAGTTTTGTGGGTATTTGTCGTATCCTGGGGCAAATTTAATTTCTGTGTAAGGCTGGAGCCAGCTGGTCTATAGAGACTGTGTCTGTGTGGTGGTCCTTCCTCCTGCAGCATGGTAGTGCTCATGTGAGGGATGGAGGCAAGATAATTGCAGTGTAAGACACTTATCTTAGTCCTGTGTGTTCAGCTTTATTGTACGGATCCCAATTCTAAGCAATAAGGAAAATGTATCATCATCCTTAAACTATGAGTGAAGCCTGAAAATCTTCCATATTCTTATTGATATTCTGCTCTGATTTAAGGTTTGAGGCCTTTAGCTATGTGTCATAGCACTTCCCAGTTTAAACTTTGGTAGCTAATTCAGTTTTGTTTTTTGTGTGGAAGATGTTATTTAATATTTCTAGGAAGTGCATCTTTAAGGAGAACTGCTTTAGAAAAGCTTTATTTAGAAAGTGTTGAGAGGTAGTAGCAAGTTGGTTTATTTATGAAGGGAGTGTTTCCACTCCCCTATACTCTCAAGTGTTAAATAAACATATATTGTCTCTTGGTGTGTACATGTAATTATGATAATGGTTAAGTTCGCAAAAAAATTTTGTTTCTAAATTTTGCCTCAAAGGCAACGAGTAATGTAAAAGGCACAGACTGTTGCATTTTCATATTTGCAGTTGCTGAGAAAGTAGATCCATGGCTCCATCTGCTGGGGTTCAAAACCAGAAGCACAAGGAATTGCTGTTTATTGAAAGCACTGAGTTCTGACACTTGTGAGAGTAGCTGCTAGGCAGAAGCTGAAATAAAAAGTACTGGATTTTATTTTTAAGCTAGTGAACTGATGGAGTAGATTTCTGTGGAGATATTGGTGTAATATTTGGACAATTTTGCCTGTTTTAACACCTGTGTTTTTTTCCTGCAGTTACATTCATGGTCTTAAAGTTGAGCAATTTGTCTCTTTTAAAAGATACAGTAATACATACAGTACAGAGCTGCTTGTATAATTTTTACTTCATGGGTTTTTATAGTCAGAAAACTTCTGTAGGCAAGATAAAGGCCTCATATTACATTATTAGCTGGATTGTTCCTCCAAAGATCTCCTGTAGTGAAATAATAAGGCCAAAGTATAAAAAAACTTGACTTCTTTGTTTTCTCTGGCAATTAAATATGTGACATTAGGATATTTTTGCGATTAAATTGCATTTTGCAATATCTTGGTGCAGACCAACATGAAAGGAAGCTATTTCCATCTGACGAACTTTAAAAATTTGTATTAACAGGGAAAATATGCTCACACTTGGTTTCTCATTTCCATAGGTCTGAACACAGGAGCTCAGAAACTCTGAGCTGTTGCCAAACTTTTGAGGAAGAGAAGATTCTGAAATATTACTCTGCCTGCAAATGTTTTCAAAGCAGCTTACTCGTTTTCTGTCATTATATCAAACTCTGTCTTGTGTAATGCCAGCTGCAAAAGTGTATGTCAGAAATCCATTCCATAAAAAGCAAAAATTATTTGTCCTTTGAGCACTGAGTAAACACTTCAGTTTCAGCCGTAACTGGATTTTAGAATTCGAAAGTACTACAAAGTAATGGTTATATATTGTATATTTGATCAAGATTCAAACCTGTATACAGAATAACATGACTGTTTTATCAAGTATTCTCATTATGAGCTAATATATTTTGTTCTAAACAAGGAGCCTAAATAAAAGTGTCTTTCTCTGCTGTTTTCTTCTTCCTCTTTCGAAGATTTTAAGAATGATGCCAGTAGGGACGAGGATTTTAGAGAAAGAAAATTAATGGTTTTGTAGGGAAGGTGTAGCTGGAGTGAATTTCACTCCTTAAGGGTTACTGCTGTAAAGTTATAAGTACAAATACTCATGTTAAGTGTGGAGACTGAAACATGTCCTGTATTAGCCATAATAGGATATATATAGCAGTTTATAACTCCTCTGCTGTAAGCAAAAAAGTTAAAGCAAGATCAGATTTCATTAGTATTGGAAAGTAGTGCTATCTTGAAATACTTGTTATTTTTCCTTGTGTTGCAAGTAGAAAAGTTGGCATTTTAACTTTGTGCTAAACCTTGGCAGTTTAACAGTGCAAAATGTGTGTGTATATAAATGATACATAATTCTTTTAGATTATTAATAGTAAAAATATTACTAGAACATTCACAAGATGCAAACAGTGTATGGACATGGGCATGCTTATATATGGGTCTATTTGCACAATGGTATATGTTTTAAGAAATGCTCTCTGATAGCTGTTGTAGACCTAGAAAGAACAGCGTATTGTACTTAGTTCATGTTTTATGGATGAGGATTTCTGCTGCTTAGACAATGAGGAATGCTGATGGCTTGTGTTCTTCCTTCAAGAGACAGGAAAGGAGGAATCAACTGAATAAATGCCATTTTGCTGTTAGAGGCAATGTATTCTATTAAAATTTTTTACCACCTGGAAGGCCAGGGCTGTGTTTATTCAGGGTCAATTCCTAGGAATAATCTCTTATTATTTAGACACCATCTTTGTATTCCTAGTGCAAGTTACTTTTGCTCAGTTTTCTGCTTTCTTCTGCTCTCAGCTTGGAAAATTTTGTAGCTATAAACTATGATGGCTTTTTCTTCAGTGAAGTGACAATGGGCAGGAGAGAGCAGTGGCAGCAAGTGTTTTTTATAACCATAAAATGTCTATAGAGGCTTAATGTATTTTAAAAATTCTTTGTTCATCTACTGCTATTGTAAAACTGCACTATAAAGTCTTTAATTCAGCAATTATGATCTCTCCTTAAAATACGAGGAAGAACTGTTACAGTCTCTAAAAATCTTGTGTGTATGTGCTTATCCATATGTACCAGTAAGGCTGCAGGTAGAAACCCCAACATAGTTAGGGTCTTGAAGTGGTTAAAGAAACCGGAGAAACTTGCAGGGGAAGGATGAAGAGAGTTTGATGTGGCTTTAAAAAGCCCATTTTCGGTAGGCAGAGTTGTGGACAGGTGAACAAGCTGGGATAATAGCAGCTCCTGGGGGAGCTCACAGGCTTCTCTGGACTGTTCCCCCTGCAGCTGCTGTAACACAGTGGTCTAAATACAGACTTTCATACCTGTCAGTGAAATGGAACAGCTGGCTGTGCTTCAGTTCACTGGTGGATGTAGAGTTACTGGTAGCTCTGTGTGGTCCTGTATTGCCAGTTTTGCCCCAGCCAGGGCAATTTGAATTGGGGTTTCAATCACAGAAGCTGGGCATTATCTAGCTCAGGGTTTAGCTTGCCATCAGAGATCCCCAGTGACTTCCAGCAATTAGTGACTATTCCCAAGCTGTTTTTCTCATCCTAAACTACAAAATTGCTTATTGATTCCTGGTGTTTGTGAATTGTATGGCTGCTTGGCACTACATGTTCAGAGTGGAGCTGTGCTAGCATTTAGAAAAATGTTAACAGCAGAAAAGTGCGGTCCAGTGTCTAGTCAGAACCAGTATTTGAACTTAGTTGTTACCCTTTTTTCCCACAGTTATCTAACATATATGTAGTTTTATTAGTACTTAGATATTCTGCTTCCATTTATATACGTGCATGTGTATGTATACACTACCTAAATATATATATATATTGCTCACAGATACTTGGTGTAGCCACATAACACATTAAATTGCTGATTAGATCGATTATTTTGTTTTTGCACTTGACATACAAACATTATCTAGACAAATGACTTGGGGTTTATTTTTATGTGCTGAACACCAGCAGCTCAGGAAGTTACATTGAAGCATAATTCCTACAGCCTCTCGTGCTATTTGTGATTATATATTACATGTTTTTATTGCTGTCTCTCTGTGGTCCTGTCTTTCACAGTGGTATTATTGTGATGAGAGCAAAAAGGAGATAGAACTGGTATATATTTCATAAAGATTAGTATTCTTCCAGTACATCTATAGAGCTGATAAAAATAAGTTTTGCTTAAATATTTATTAAAAAATGCCAAGTGCATGAAAGCACTTCTCTCTAATTTCAAAAAACATGAAAAATTAGCTAATTATAAGCAGATAGGCTGTGAGAGGATTTCAGAGAACTGTTCAAAGGAAACATTATAGTTCAAATCTAGAAATATGATCCCATATTTTGACAGTAAATTTCTAGAACTTACAGTTCTTTAGGAAGAATTTCTGGTGTTGCATATTTTGCCTGGACTGCAATACCATAATTTTTGGTACTGCAAAGTTATACATACAGCCTTTAGCAGAAGCACATAAAGTAATTAAAATCCAACTGAAAGTTCAGTGAGGATTGCAAAATTTAAATCCTCTTCTTTCATGCAAAAATAAGTATTTAGAAATACAAAATAATGATTTGTTCTACTCAAATCATGAAAAATCAACTATATTCTAAGAGTGCTTATAGTTCTTTATAAGAAGAACTGAAAAGCAAGGATGTTTGGGTATTATATATTTGTGTATCTTTTGGCATTTAGGTTTTATACCATTACCCAGTGTAACAGTATACAATACTGCTGTAGGATACCATATATAATATTGTGTCTTTTGTCTGTAGAATATTTTGAGCCACATGTTTGCTCAGTTTTTCAGTGCTGGCTATTGAACAGTGCTTGGAAATGCTAAAAGTCTTCAGCAATGTGCATGCAACAAATTGATGTTGACATCTCATGTATTTAGGCTGACCAACAAATCTGTTTGAGTTATCTTTGAGGCTGAATAATTTATCTTCTTTCCCCCCTCCCCTTTTTTTTCTCTCATCCCAGGTTATTTTATTGGCTGTGAAGAACCACGGACCCTTCGTGCCCTGATGGGGGACTCGGGATCCAGACGATCGACTCTTGTATCTAGGTTGCCAATATTCAGGAGAAGTGTTAGCCGGAGACACGACTCCCTCCCTTCTTCGCCTTCTTCTGCCAATGCCATTGGTGTCCACACCTCCTCCCCATCCAGCACGAACTCCAGCTCAGGGAGCACAGGAAAGCGCCGGAGTATTTTCCGCACTCCTTCCATTAGCTTCCATAACAAGAAAGGGAGTGAGCAGAAGCCTGACTCTGCGAGTCAAAACGTTAACGTCTCAAATGGTGCCCAGCCCTCTCTTAGCACTTTTCAAAAACTCAGCTTAGATGAGCACATAAAAAGCAGAGGAAGGCATTCAGTTGGCTTTGGCAGCTCGCGTAACAAGAAGATAACAAGGTCTTTGACAGATGATTTTGAAAAGGGAAAGGAGCCTTCAGCTAACAAGAATGTCTTTATCAATTGCATAAGCTCTGGGAAGAATGAGGGTGATGATTCAGGCTTTGCAGAAGAGCGAAGCCGATATTCTGTCAAACAGTCCACACGAAAACTTCTCACTAAATCTTTTTCATCACACTACAAATTTTCCAAACCAGTTCCAGAGAGTCAGTCTGTTTCCTCTGTGCAGCAGCCCAGGTGCTTGCTGGAAGTTAAATCCTATGTGGAAAGCGAACCTGTGATGGCCAAGTCGTCTCCTCCATGCTCAGCTGAGACGACGGAGTGCATGGGCAGCTCCCTGCAGTCCCCGCTGCTCTCGGCTGACCTCACGGCTGCCCAGACCCCCTCGGACTTTGTTGCTCTCACTGAGGACTCTGTTTCCGAGGCTGATGCCCTGCCCAGCAGTGGCCCTGGGACACTGCTTGCAGAGGATTTTGGCCATGATGTCTCTACCTCTCAGATCATCTTTAAGCCTACTGATGCCCCTGGGAGGGAGACAGATATTGTGCAAAGTACCGGTGATTCTGCTGGTGTACCTCCTGTGAGTCATGCAAGCTCATGCAGCATTGAATCCAGTACGTTATTCAAAACCTCAGTTGCTAATCAAACAAAAGTACTGTTGCAAGCCAATGGACTACATATTAATGATGCTAGGCACATAGAAAAAAATAACTCAGAAAATGCACATTTAGGAACCTTGACGTTACAGTGTAGTGAAGAACCAGTGACTCTCTCTCCAAAGGCACAGGGGTTGAGTGAGAGCAGAGATAAAAGCACCCCATCCAATCACAGGAGAGACACAATTTCTGTAGTGGAGCCTAAGACTGTTCCATGTTCTGAACCTCATTCTTTTAAAACACAACAGAGTTATGAATCAAACCATCCTAAAGGTATGTTTCACAGTTTTTCATTTTTGAGTTTGGTGGGTTTTGGGGGAGCTGGCCTCATTTCTTCGATAATGGCTGTTTTGTCATAAAGTGTTTCTTAGAATTGCAAGTGCTAGCTATGAAGTTCAGAAAGGAGAAATCATGTCCTCCCCCAAAACTATAGGAGTCTATGATTTTCTTGAATTTGTTTTTTAGAGTTTGCAAACACCCATCAGTGCTGTTCGTGGCTATGCTTTGCTGAGTAGGAAATATTAAGAATGTAGGTATTGATTCCCAGCTTGAATTAGAGGCTGAAGCTGGGATTTCTAGAGACATGGCGATTTTGGACTTGAGCCATGGGGTTGCAAAATTTGGGATGGAAATAGCACCAGAGAAACAAACGTTCTTGTAGTCTGATGATGGGAAATAATACAGTTTACTTTATATTGATCTGGGTTTAGAAATTTTTAGTCTTGCCTTCTCTATTCAACTGACGTTATAGAGTAGCTCAGAGTGGATATTTTGTCCAAGTATGAGCTATACTGGTTCTGCTTCCATCTGAAAGAAGTGTGCAAATTCTCATTTTGTCATGTGTGAAACTGAGGGAGTTAATTACCATCTAAATTTCACACTGGGTCTTTAGTTTATGAAGAGTTTTGGAAATACTAACAAGATTAAGTAGAAAGACTGTGCCTAGAAATCCCAATATGTAGAGATACAGGTAAATAAGACGCCAGGCCCTTGAGTGGAGGACACCTATCAGAAGACATTTATCTCTTGACAGTTTATTGTTTCGAGCCAGCTTAATGGCTGGTGCATTCTTGCTTAATTTTGAGATTGTATGTGGTGGACCAAAATTTGAGCATAATAAATGTCACGCATACAGAAAATCTTAAGTTTTTTGCATTTTGCAGGAAAAGAGACATTTTCTGTAAGGGTTCTCAGAAACATCCATATCACATAAAAATACATAAAAACATACTAAGAAATATATGGCACATCAAAGCTGCTCATACATGAATGAATTCACAATGCTATCTATAATGATATCGGCTATGAGACCAGGTACAGAAGAGAAAATATCTATTATCAAAGAAAATGCACAGAAATATTTTGTATTGACATCTAGGTTTAAATACTGTTTTAGAAAACTAAATGTTCAAACCAGTCTGTTTGCAACAGGTGTAAGTACTTGTAACCATATCTTACTGAATGCCATATAAGTTTTTTCTGTATTTGACTCATTTCACGTAGCAGGATTTTATCTTATTTTCAGTGGTTCCTTTGTATGCTTGGCCAATTTCTAATTTGAAATACATTCTTCATAACACCAGGAAAAAAAAAAAAAGTATTTTGAACAGCACTAAAAAAGCAGAACAATTAATCATCAACTTTTATACAGTGCAGTACTAGCTGCAGTGTTTTTGTGAACATGAATCCAATTTACAAAAATTGCTCTATCATGATTTGAACTCCCTTTAGCTGCTTTAACTGAAATACAGATTAAATATCCAATTGCCAATGCATGAGTTTGAAATGCAGTGGGTATTTCTAAACCCCTCTGAGCTTCTCACTTGGTGTTCTGCAGTACTCTCTATAAGGCAGATTCTGAAATAAGAGCTCATTTGCAGATGAGACAATGTGTCAAGGATGACAAACTGAGTGTTCAGGACCAGTAATATAGATAAATGGGATTTTTTTTTCCCCTAAAAGTGACTGAGGTTCTGAATGAAAGAGATGCCCTCTGCTGAAAGCTAATTCAGTGGATTAATTTGACTTTCTATTGCTATTTATGCATGAGATATCCAACAAAGTCTAGCAGTGAATAATAATTAATTCAAAAAGCAAGATTGCTTTTGATTGCTTATAATCTGTATGCCTAGATAAATATCCAAACAAAATGATGGGTGTGAATTTAGACAAGTTTACACTTAACGTCATTTATCTTTTAATACAATCACTACAAATGCTGTATTTGATAACAGATAATTTCTCTTCTGTACCTGGTCTCATAGCCGATATCATTATAGATAGCATTGTGAATGTGACATTAATGTATGAGCAGGTTTGATGTGCCATATATTTCTTAGTATGTTTTTATGTATTTTTATGTGATATGGACGTTTTTGAGAACCCTTAGAGAAAATGTCTCTTTTCCCGCAAAACGCAAAAAAAAAAAAGATTTTCTGTATGTGTGGCATTTATTATGCTATCATACTTTCATCTTTCCACATCTCTAAATTTGCCCAAGAATGTCAAAATGTATTTTTTTCTCCTCTTTTCTGATGTGTTACTGGTTTAACTGGACTGGGATTTTGCTCACTGACTGCAGGCTGAGTTTGGAGGGTGCAGGTGTAAGGCTAAATTAGGAATGCTGAACAGAAATGGAAACTGATGTACATCCCTGTCTTACGCAGGGATAACAAAGATGTCACCTGGCCCTTCAAAAGCTGGACTTGCCTTTGGGCATAGGGTAAGGCAGGTTGGGTTTTGGCACCACTGGACAAGTGGTAGTTTCTCTGGTAGATTTATTTGCAGCTATATGGAAGTATCCTGTGATGAGGGGAGAAAGAAAAGGATGGAGCAAAGAGTCTTTCTGGATTCCATGGGGAGCCCTGGACTGGGCTGTAGTGTGCTGAACATGCCTGTCATGGGGGCTGAACAGTGAACTGGGGGCCCAGGTGACACCTTTATCTCTGTAAGCACGGTTTGCTTTCCCAGGACATTTCTCATGAGATTTCTTTTGAGTGTAATTATTTCAAGCAAAGCTGTGTTCTGATTAAGAAAATATTTGTACAGAACAATTCCCTGTAACAATTTCTGATTGCTTTTCTCTTTGTAGTTGATCTTGCCAATAGCCTTAGTCCATACCGGGAGGGAAGATTTGTTGAGAAACGACTGAGGTCCTCTTCAGAAGGTACTGCTGGGGGCAGCCGGCTGATCATCAAACCAAAGGATGGAAATGCAGAAGAGCTTAACAGCCTGAGGAAGCAGAGAGCAAGCTCATCCTCTTCCAAAATGAACAGCATGGTGAGTTTGATTCCCACATGCATAAGTTTGTTTTTCTCGGAGTGGTGTAGCTATAATGAGAAGCAGAGACTTCACAACTAACAGTAATAAAGAGGGCGGGAGCTGTCTCAGGCTTCTGAAATGTGATCCAGGCTCAGCTTCAGATATTATAAGTATTGCAAGATGTGGTGCTGTGAAAAGGTTTGTGTAGTTTCTGGGAAGAGTTTCTTGTTGACTTGCGTTGGTGATTTGCTTGTACTATTAAAGCATGGAGTTTTTTGTGTTTCTCTGTTTTTGCAGGAAGTTTGCATTCATGTATCAGTGAATAACATGTAATTTTTCAAAGCCAGAAAGAACGTGATGACATTTAAAGATGCTGTTTCACGTAGGCGTACAAAGCATTACACAGATGGAGTTCATGCCCTAAAATACTGGTTAACCCTGGCTCAGGCCTGTGAACCTTTTTTGGATTGTTAGACCCAAGCTGTTAGGCAGATCTCTGTGTTTATTTAAATACTAGGCTACACTGATGATGTAGCACTTCATTCTGTTTAGCTCGGTATTCATGCTGGAAGTGGGAAGGTGACAATCCTGGAAAAACAGGAACTCGGCAAAGTGCGGATGGGATTAGGTGGTAATCTGATCCCTTCTTTGTGTTTTGTTTATGAAATCTATGAGCTTTTTCCCCCCATGCCATTAGCAAGATTATCCACAGATTGACATGATTTGCTTATGCTTATTGGTATTACAAGCACAAGACCAAGGACTTCTAAAACAAGGTTAGGGAGCTGTCACCGTTGGACACACAATCACACACACATATACACCGTCTGGTGAAAAGGCATGAACTTTTTATTAAAACATCTGACTCCATTTTTATAGTATTCCTACACAGATCAGGGATTGGAGGAGAAGGTTGACATCTCTCCTATCCCGTTGGTCAAGACAACGGCCCTTCAGCTGTCCGTCCCTCCAAGAGAAGGAATGTAACACAACCTCCTTTAACATAAACATTGCTTCTATTTATAACACCCGTGTGTGAGAAGAGAACTAAAAACTATGAAAACATTAGAACTGTAAAGCATATCAGAAAGCTGAAGAAATCAGGACGATGGAGAGCATGCTCATAAATGAAGGTAAAATTATTCCTGCTTTCCCCCCAATACATATGGATATTATCTTCTTATCTTAAGAAAATAGGAGTTCCTTTAGTAAAAAGAGAAGTTTAGGAAGTAAATCAAACAAAACCAAACCTGAAAACATCCTTTGTCTCCCCACAACCAACCATAAGACAAAAGAATAACTCAGAGTTTTCTGGAAGCAAGAGAAAAAAAAATACAAAGAAATTGAATGTTCATAATAATACATATTTGAACAATACAAAGGCCTCTTCAAAATACTTGTCACAATCAATTCGTGTTTAACACCACAGTAATATATAGCTACCAATGAATGATGCTAATGAAGAATAAATACTAGGTAAGGAATCAGTACTACACAGAGTATTATAAAAAGCTAACTTTCTTATGTGGCTAGAAAAACATGAGTCACGTGACATGGCTGTCTGTATTCATTTTGTTCAGTTCTGGAGAAAAACGAACCACAGACATTTAAGGGATGGCAAATCCCTGGGAGAGAGCAGAGGCCCTTGTGGCAAGGGTAGCTTTGCTGTGCAGTTCTGCTCTGTGGCACTGAGTGAGCAGCTGTGGCTGCGGGTACCAGTTTTCTGGCATCACCCAGATGTCTTGTTAAGCTGAAGAAACTGTGTACCTGTATCTTTGCCTGTATGTGTGCTTTTTCTTGTTGGTAGGCAGTGTAAGCTGCTTCTACTGAAGGACTGAGAGTGAGGAGGCAAAAAGTCCCGCTGAAGGGGCATGAGATTTTATCACAGGAGACAGGAAGTAAAAAAAAAAAAAAAAAATCGGAGAAATTGTTCTTTATCCTAAACATCTTGCTCAGCAGAGTGTTCTTGCATAATTGTCAGTTATTGTTTTGAAGATCATTGATAAAAACTTGGATAGACTGACCTCCTAAATACTGGGAATATGTATCAAACCTATGAACAAGGCCACTGCTTCCCATAAGAGTGGCCTTAAGTAACATTTGAGGTGCTGAAAGTAATTCTATTCTGGCCAAGACCAGTGCTGTTTGTAAAATAACTCTGAAAATGTGCCAATTTTGTAGTATTGTAAATAGTGATGTGAAAAAATTGCTTGAGGTGAATTGGGTCGCCAATTACATGTTTACAAAGCTGCTGTTCTTGCAGTGTCTGATTTCTGCTACAAGAGGGCACCGTTTCACCAGAAATGGTTTTGAGAGCAATCACTGCAGTTCAGGACGTGTGTTTGAGCAGTTTAATGTTTTTAGCCTGTGCAGTGTAATAGACCCTTTCTAAATGAAAAATATTGAGATTTATGCAGTTTAAAGAGATGTGTATCATTGTATAAACTCCACTCATTCTAATGCTCCAACAATGAACTCATGAGTTAACAAATTTAAAACTTTTGACATAACATAGATAACTACATCTATAACATATAGACTTAGTTAACTATGTCTCAGAAGGTTGGTAGAAATTATGCCTCACCTGTTGTTTCTACCTAAGTGGTTCTTTTTTTCTGATGTGTAAGAGAGACAAAAAGAAAGAAAGATGTGAATCAGCACAGGCAAAAAGACCCGAATGGTCTGAAATATGCAGTCCTGCAAGACCAATGGAAAGAATATAAATCTCGATACTTGACATAATGAGAATTAGATTTACTACATTAAAAAAAAAAAATCAGACCACCAAATCATCCTGAGTTCTTTAAGAAGATTAGGAGACAGAACAGCAGGGAAAAAAGACTTGATGTGTAACAGTACTTGGAACTAAGAGAAAGGGAGATGTGTGTGAGCAAGAGAGATATCCATCACTTCATAGTAGTAGTTAATATGGAAAGATGAGTTTCTTGAAGATCACGTTTATAGTACAGAGACAAAATGTTAATTTTTTTTAATGTATGATAGAGATTTTTAAATGCTAGCGAATTAAAGTCATTAAGACCAGATAGTCATGAAGGATGATAGGAATGGAAGTAACTATGTATTACTTCAAGTTTAAAAACAAGTTGAGGGAATGGTGGGAGCACCTAGATCACACTGCCCAATTTCAAGCCATGAGTTACACTGTGCTGTATGCATGCATGTGTTTTCACTCTTGTCTAGAAATATGGCTGCATATATGCAGTGGATCAGGACTGCCTGCTTACATTTGGCTCTTGCACATCTGCCCTTCTGCCTCTCTACTATTCTTTATAAGGAAAATATGTTTTTGTCTTTACAATTGCTCCCTTGCCCACACCTGTCTATCAGCATATGTACTACTTAACTAAAAAAACCCCTTATTTTTCAACTTTTTGTCTCAGTGGGTGACCATTATGTCCTGCAGGACTGTGTTTCTCTGGGCACTCATAAGCACAGTTTTCTCTTCAGTTTCTCATACCTGCGTCTTCTCTAAGTGTTGCCTGTTTCTTGCTTCTTAAATTCAGCTTCAAGTTTTCACCCTTGCAGATAAAAACTTCTGTGCTTGTCCTCTGTGCTGTATCATCAACTTCCTTTACCTGGAGCAAAGCAGCCTTGCTGACTTGTGCCAGCCCAATTAGGGCAGCACAACTTATTTTTCTGGATTCTTGCTTTGACTGTGCCATTTCTTTCTTTGCATCTTTCCCATGGTTGCTATACATTAGATATAAAACCAAGGACTTTGGATGCCTAAGGATGTCCCAGCCTTTTTCCCCTCAGCTTTAGTGCTGGCCCTGTTGCCCAACTCTCGAATAATTACATTTGTGTTTTCTCCCATGCTGCCTATCATGGGTACTTAGCTACTTGGGTAGCTGCACTTACCAATAATTTGCTTCATTTCCTTTCTCAATTTTCACTTTACTTTTTTGTCTTGTGTAAAGCTAATTTTTCAAGATGCTGGTACCATATTACTAAGGTTTTTACTGAGCTTTTTTTTTGCTTATCCATCCAGTGCTGATGCTTAGCGGAAATCCCTGTTTTCCCGTGCTTGTCCTATGCTTGCTATGTAGGGATGCAACAAGTACTGAACATTTCAATAAATGTACTTACAATATAAATTAGGAACAGTGAATGCAAAACCCAGTGTCAGAATACAGGGCAGTATTTCATGGGCAGGAATTAAATTTGGTAACGGAAGTAGTTGAGTATGTTAGTTAAACATTAAATTAATAAAAAAAATTGGACTAATTAGTATAGAGGGGGCCATTGACATTTTGGGAATATAGAATAAAGGTAAGTGATTGACACAAATATGCTTGCAAAAGAGAGATTAACTGCAAATGTTAAATATTTGAGATTTCTAGGTGTGTCTGGAGAGAGCAGAAAGTCAAAGCAGATTTTGCTAATCAAAGTGTGTTCTGGCCAGAGTATCTGTGATAATTGTCCAATTAGCAGTTGGAGTCTAAATTGTGGTTTGTGTCCTAGATACTGTGTGTGTGTAACTACCTCAGTTTTGTTGCCTAAGTGATTTATGGTGATTTAGCAGCTAATAGACAGGTTTATAGTATATTTGAAAAATAGTACTTGCAGTGATGGAGCAATTATCCAAACCACTGTATTCAAACCTCTTCCTGTGTTTGATATTGTACCTTATCAGGCCTTACCCAAATCTGTAGCTCATGAAAGCGTGCTTATTGCTTCTCACAGATAAATTTATTTTTAATGTTACCTCATTTTACCTTATTTATTTTCAAGCATCAGTTTTAATCCAGTTGCTACATCATGACAGAAACAGCGGGATCCTGTGCCCCCATGGACTTCAGTGAATGTACATGAATAAGGGTTAAAATGTTTTTTATGTTTCTCTTGCCCATGCTGAGTTGTATGGTATTTTGCTGATGTATGATTAAGCACAGAGTATGAATCAGACTAGGCTGGCTGCAAGTCTAGAGAGAATTGAAGTCATTTTCATATTTGCTTGATGTTACTTTAACACTGACTTTCTGGAAGCTGTGATTTTTAGGCAATGTGTGGTTAATACATGAGATGGAAGCTACTATTGAAAATACTCAGGTCCAATGCATTTTAGAGCGTGAACAATGAGTAGATTTGAAAGTGGAGTTTAATGTGGCTGTTTTTTGTGACCCATAAATGTGACCTGAGAAAACCTTGTGAGGTACACTTTCCTTCTACAGACCGGCATTAATTATTAATGTTTTAACAGCCTGCCCTGGAAAGACAATGAATGAAAGGTTAGAGGGAGGATTTGGGTGATCAGGGCTTCACTTCAAGTTGAAACAATCCTCAAACAAAACAGCCTTTTTCAGATATGCCAGGACTGTTACAAAGATAGGAACTAGGTAAGCAAAATGCACACGCTTCTTTGTCTTCTGCACAACCTTCTTTAGAACTAGCGATGTTATGTGTGCTCTGAATAGCTACAACCTGTTTTTAACTTCCATAGGGTGTATTATCTCTGGTACCTGTGGTGTTTGAAAAATCTTTGTCATAATTAAAATAGATATGCCATTCTTTTTCTGTCGCTGCATTATGGATTTCTGCTTAATTCAAATTCATTTCTGCTACACTGGGCTTCTCGAGGGAGAATATTTAGGAACATCAATTGTTACTGAACTGTTCAAGCAAACCCTGTAAGGCAGTGGTTCACCCTTCGTGAGAAGTGGACTTGACAGCATTAATTTATAACTAGATTTGTAGTAACGTAACAAAATTTTCCCTTTTGCAATGAATTTGGCATTTTGCTCCTTTGTGAAAAGAAACTGTGGAAGCCGCTTAAAGCAAGAACTGTCAGGACTACTTTAAAACTATAAGGCTGAACAGTGCTATTATCTAGATAGGAATAAACTACTGACTATAGTTACTTAGTAATTTGAGTCTTACATTCCTAATTTAGTGTGGAGAAAGTGCCTTTCACTTACTAATGAGATAAAAAAATGGAAATGACAGATAGGGATTTAAGCATTTTGGCTGTGAATTTTAGGTTAACTCAACTAGAAGCTTTTTGGGTAACTACCCTGTGGGAAATGAATGTCTGTAGTGTAATGTGTGTTTCTTAACAGACAAAGGGCTTGTGAAAATCAGATTATGGTTGTTAAACACTTTGAATTAATTCTTGAGAACAAGTAACTAACAGAAATTAATTTAGATGTGACTTAATGCTTATGCTATAATGTTCTATGCTCTTCTTTAAGAACATAATCATGGCCCAGAAAAGGGTAAACTTTTAACCTAACATTGGAGTAATTATTTAAATTGAATTATGTTAATATAGGTAGAAGGTAGAGCTATTAGCAATTTTAAATCCCAGAATCGTCATGGCAGGAGGTAGATGTGTTTGGTGTGTAGCAAAACCACACAGATTCTGTGTAGAACAGAATTAGTTCTTTCCATGCTTTCATGGGTTCACTGCAGTGGGTGAACTGCACCCTTCAGCCACTGGCTTACTCCCTCCATCCACCTGGCAGGATGAGAAGTGTAAGGGTAAAGGTGTGAAAACTTTTAGGCTGAGGTGAGGATGGTTTAGCAGGGAAGGCAAAAGCTGCATACACAAGGCAAGCACACAGAGGAGTTCATTCAGTGGTTCCTGGGGCGGACAGGTATCCATCCATCCATCCATCCCCCGGAAAGCAGGACTCTGTCACACCTGATGGATAATTTGGAGGATAAATCCCATGAGTGCAAACATTCCCCCTTCCCTCTTCCTTCCCAACTTGAACTGCTGAACACAGCATCATATGGCTGGATCCCTTTGGTCAGGTGGGATCAGCTGTACCAACTGTGCCCCCTCCAAATTCTAGTTCACTCCCAGCCTCTTCAGTGTCAGGGTAGTGTGAAGAGCAGAAAAGGCCTTTGCAGCTGTGCAAGCCCTGCTCAGCAATAGCTAAAGCACATCTTGCTGTGTTGATAACACTCATTTTGTCCACAAACGCACAACACAGCACCGTAAAAGCAAGCAGATAAGAAAAAAATTAATTCTGTCCCATCCAAGACCAGTACAAATTGTGTATCTGATACTTTTTTCTGAAGACTCATAGGAGTACTTGCTCTAAGCACGGTCTGAACTAATTTACAGGACACTGAACTTCTAAAACTGTAGGTAGGTGTCCCCTGTAATGCATGGTGTTTAGGTTTCTCTCTTTAATATTTTTCAGAAAAATATGGCTCTTTATTAAGACTCAAAATATAAGTGTAAAGTACAGGCAGTTGATGAATTTTTCTAACAAAATACACTTTTGTGCTAGTCTTACTACATCCCCCAAATAGTTTTGCCATTTAATGTAAAAGAGATCTTATTCTGAAGCTGCTCATCATTTAGAATTGGTAATATTTTTATGGATTTCTTTGTCCACATGAAGGGAAAGATTTTTTTTCTGCACAGAAATATCTGGTAATATGTTAAACTACACCCTAGTGATCAATATTGTTAAAATAGATATATTTGTCAAGCAAAAGCAGTTTGGTTATTTTTCTATTTTATTATGACTTTTACATTTCACTTTCCTGTTCATTACCATGTTTTCTGTGTTCTGAATACAGGTAGTGCTGCAGCAAAATTGTTTTGCAGTCTTCTTGAGGTAAACCACTCAGTCTCTTTGTGCATGTGGGCTGCTAAAATCCGTGTTACCACCTATGATGCCACCACCAAAGAACTAACTCATTTGTGGTGAAGATAATTACCTTCTGCTCAGTGCCTGTCATGCTGTGGACCTGTGAGAGAAGTCAGGGATTTACCAAGGATGAAGCAATCCTGTGAAAAATCTCACCAATGCTTCCTGCCGGCTCTCACAGTACATTAATCAATATTAGGAGTGAAACAGAGTCACTGATGCATGAAGGCACCTTTGGGGATGATCTGGTCCAGCACCTCTGCTCAAATCAGGGTCAGGGATGGCAACCCTACACCCAGGGATGTGTGTAGTTGGATTCAGAGTGTCTCTGGGGGTAGATACTCCAGAGCCTCACTTGGCAGCCTGTCCAGGTGTTTGTCCAGATCTATGGTTTAAGAAAAGAGGAAAGCTTTTTCTTGGGTTTCTTGTGTTTTAGTTAGCACTTCTCTGTTCCCTGGGCAGCGCTAAGAGGAGTCTGGCTCTGCATTTGATACCCATGACCACCCTTGTATGTCAGATGCTCAAAAGGCCTTTGATACTGGGAAGAGGTGAGTCTAGTATTGAAGGGTAGGGAGCCAAAGGGAATTCTAAACAGAGCTCCACTGACATGCTCATTGTGCTCCCAACTCATTTTCTGTGCCTGTGAGCTCTGCCCAGACATTCTGCCTGCAAATGTGCTGTGTTTGACAGAAATTGTAAAATCACAGGGATCATCCCCATCTGTACACACAGTCTCTCTTATTTTCCCATCCTACTTCATGGAGCAGGTGTGCCAGAGAAAGGAGGTGGTTTACAGGGGGTTGCTGTGATATCCAGTGATGGCAGGTGGGAAGTAGAAGTGTGAGAGGGTGGAGAGGCCGCTGGGACTCTAACAAGTGTTGCTGAAAGAACATGAAGAGCTGATAAAACCTGATGTACTCTGCTTGCCCACTGGGATCTCTTCCCTGCAGCAGGACAGAGGTCAGAGGAACATGGAAGTTACTATTGGTGGAGACAAGTTAGAGGGTTATCTGAACTAGTGTGGCTGATCTAATGTCTGTATTTTATTACACTTGATTTTTAAATAAAGGAAGGACCTTTAAGCAATGTGTAATACTTAAGTGGAAAAATCTTTCTATCCAGTATTGGTAAAACAAAATACTTCCTCAGAAAAAGAGGGTAAATTACTTTACTTGAATGTCTGCTATGTCCTAGCAGATTACAGTCATGTCTTTTATCTTGGGAGATACCCTTAGCATGGGCAGTATTTTTGCAGCTGTGGTATATATCTTCTTGGGTTAGCATATGCAAGTAATACATACAGTAGAAAACCAAAGTTTTAGAGGACTTTCCTAAGGGAGAGAGTTAATGGACACCTAATTCACTGAACTTGAAATTTATGATTAGTGAATAGAAATCAATATCTTGGGTTTATCATTCTGTAGGTCAGATGATTTGTAGGTAGTTCGCACTCACTTTTTTTTTTAATGAAAATAAAAATGGGAAATTGCCCTGGCTTTATTCTTAAAGTGAGTAATTTTGCCCTTGTCCTTTCTTATGTACATCATTTCCTGCTGTGTGGGTCCCTCATACAGTGTGTCCATAATTGTTTCTGTAGTGCGAGTTCTGGAATGCTTTCCTATAAGCTGCCTATTTGTATTCTTTTGCTTATGTGAGAATAAACTCAGAATAAATACAGTATTTTTTTTCCCCAGGCTACAGCAGTTCAGGGTAGGGTGCTTCTTCCAGGCCTTTGATCCCTTTGATTGATAAAAAGAAGGTAATGGGGTGAGAAATGGAAATTCTGTTGGGTCACTTGTTAGGTCATTTATATTTGCAGTCTTTCTTGTCTTGCCAGTGTGTTGCTGGAAGCAATACTAGATGAACCCTGGATTAAGGATTTGGCAGGGACTGGAAAACAAGCTGTGCACCCTGAAGCTTACCATTTAGAACAGGAGATTTTTCTGGTTTAAAGTCAAGTACATTCCATCCCATGAAAGACTTAGGATAGTGTGTTGTGATTTGATACATGGAAATCAGGTTTGGGAATGTTCGTCTAGGTTCATTCACATCTTAATGAAGGAGTAGGCAATGGTATATCATTCAGGAAAGTTTATTCATAAGAAGCTAAACTACATTTTCTTGCCTCTGAGATAATTTTGTGTATTCATAGCATTCATTCACTAAAACTAATAAAATTATTGAAATAATATGACCTGGTGAATAACTTAGTATCTATCTTGTAAAATTTTCATAACTTGCTATGTAGATGTTTTCATGAGCAAACTGCAGACCACCTCTCAAACCACACTAACTTTGCAAAATTATTACACCCATAATGTGTTTTGTACTAGAATTCTTGACTTTGTTCTATAAGAGGCTTTTTGGACTTTGAAGAATATTAATGTTGGATAAATGTGTAATATTTATATTTGCATCAGCAGTCTGGATAGCTGTTATGATTTGGAGCTGATTGACAGTCAGAGGAACGTTGGTACTTGAGAAGCAGTCATGAGTAATAGGTGGAGCAATTCATTGTACGACACAAAATGCCTTTGTTTGATACCAAAGAAAACCTGAGGAGGGAAGTTAAGATGTTTAGTAACAGTCTGCTTCAGGATCTTGAACATCTGCAACAGGATGGGGAGTTTTAATCAATTGAAAACTAATAGAAAGTTGTTCAGTTGTGCACTGAAGTCTATTTCTGTTGCTTGGATAGATGTCTTGGATAGAAAGAAGGGCTTCAGTTTTTTACTTGGTTGTTTTTTATTCTTCTGTGTTTTAAGTTACTCCTACATACCCATCTCTTTGTTATGTCTGATGCTGTGGACCAGGCAGCACTGTAGCAGAACTCATGTCTCCTAAAAATTACTCCTACAAAATTCTTCACGGAATAACCTTTTTTTTAGTGTATCTAGGGAAATGAGGTTAGTTTTTGACTGCTCCAAAAATCAGATGTCTCCTGTCATCTTTTTTGGCATCTTTTAGTTGATAAAAGTAAAACCCAACAGTTTTGACTTAGTCACTCTAACCAAAATGATTAGATTGTAAGTGTTGGAAGTATATTTTGAAGAAAATATCCCAAAATAAGCATTGTGAAACTTGTGTTATGTGAAGCAATGTGGGTAAATAATTGGAAGGAGCACTTAGCTAAATGAAATTATCTTTATAAATCTGTACACTTGGCAGACAGTTATCCTGGAAGACATTCATCTTCCTAAATTTGCCAACTTTTGAAATCTGTCTCCTTACTGGAGTGGAGGAAGTGCAGTAGGGAAAATGAGAACCTGATCCAGAGAAGGGAGCAAGGGGAGTTAAAGGCAGGACTTGCTGGAGACTGGGCTACGTTCCAGTTAGAAAATGAGTGGAGTGCTGATAAGAAAGGAAGAGTTAAATGTAAGAAAATTGTGATTACGAATGGGATGGTTCACTGCAGGTGCTGTGGAAAAGGAAGAGGTGAAGCATTGGGAAGGAAAAAAGTTCAGGAGAAATTTTTGGCTAGGAAATCTGAAATTTAAGAGGGTGGGAAGTAGTTCAGTTAAAAAAGCTGGAAAGATGGGAGAGGCTATCTATATTTTTATAAATCAGGCAGGACTTGAGGGAGAATTGGGAATTAATGAGGTCAAGAGCTTACAGAACTGGTTGGCAAGAGAAATATGAAAACCTTTGTTACCTGAAACACGCAAATTCAGGAGTTAGTTTTATCTTCTATGAGTATTCCCTGTAAGGGACGTTTGTCAGAAGAAAATACAGCAGCCTGTAAAATATGCAGTGTTGGCACAAACCTGTCAGGCATTTCAGCTGCAAGAGGAAAGTAATGCAGTTTTCCTGCTGAAAGTGTGGCAGTATGCACAATAGTTTAAGTATTTTCATGAGTCACATTTCAGCAGAGTTTTTCCTCCAGATGAGAATAAAAAGTTGTCATTTTTGTCTTTATTCTTTAAGGATGCATGTGACATGGTGAAAGCAATTTGATCTTGTTATCAAAGCTATATCTTTTCTTTTGAAACACTTTACCTTCTCTCAGCCTGTAGAAAAAAGAAAAAAAGGAAAAGAAATATTTTTGCATCTTTATGAATAAAAATTTGTGCCTGTTATTTCTGTTCCTGTTGGCTCTGGTTAAAGTTAAATCACAAAGTTTTCTGAGATGCCTAATTAATATGCCTTGTTCACACCTACACTGTTAAACTAATCATCACAGATACAGAGTCAGGACAGTGTTTTCTTCTTTGTCTGAGAGAAGGTAACTTTTGCAAAACTTTTGCTTTCCTCATAGTTTGGGATATCCTTTGTATTCCCCATTCCTAGGCTAGAGGAAGTGTGTGCAATCATTAAAGATTATGCAGAAAGAAAATTAGTAAAGGAATACAAAACGCAGTCATGATGGGCCTTCAGATATTGTTTGCTCCCAGGCACATGTTAAGCTTGTGTGTTTGATGTTGTAAAATGCCTAACTAAAGTAAGTTATTTCTCTGTCTATCAAGTTACGCATAGGTTAACTTGTTTTTACACTGAATCACTTCTAAAATTTACAAAAAAAGTGCATTATTTTCTGTGATCTGATCACAGTGGGAAAATTTCTACAACTTCTAAACAAACCCAAATCATCATCAGGGACAGAGAACTATCTCTGTAGACAAACTGTCAAGCTATTCATACTGCTTTCAAGGTTCTAAGAATAGCAGTGATGCAGAAATAAAGTTAATTTCTCAAAACTGTACTTAAGTAAGAAGATCGGACCAGAATGTTAATAATAAATAGGAAAGTAACATGTCCTTCTTACTTTACTCTGCCCAGACACAAAATCAAGAATAAAATATGCCATTGAGAAGCAACCAACAAAGATTATTTGTGCAAATGAAATTGTCAGAACAGACAGATTTAGAATGGGGGTTTGTGGATGTCAGATTCTTCATTGCCAGTATTAGGCACTGATAAGATGAGACATTGAATCTCAGCATGTTAGTGTCTTTGTGAGGTTTTTACTTCAAAGAGAAACAGATACATGAATAAAAATCTTGAACTTAAGTGAAAGGAATAGTCAACCACTCAGCCATGGTTCATGAATCACAGTAGTTAGTTTTAATAATTTCAGTTGGGAAAGTGGTTTTCAAACTATTCTATCTGGATGCTTGAAGTCAACTCAGCTGTCTACTGGAAGGACCTACAGGTGGAAGAGAATAGGACTGAATCAGGGACGCTATGCTGACTAACACAAGAAAGAAAAGCACTTTGAATGCCTGGTTTGGCTCTTGGATAGCATTCATCCATCTATACAGTCTGCATAACAAAAGCAATTGTGGCATTATTAAATGGTATGAAGTGATACACTGATTTCTTGAGGCATATTTATTGCTGCTCAATAGGAGGTCTGTAAGGTCTATTAACTAGAGGAGTTCAAAGATACCTCTTGTTCTTCAATATTTATTTTTTAAAAAACTCCATGCAGCAGGGTGTCTGTTAAAAAGGTTTTAGGATGCTTTGTTATCCCTCTAATACGCATTTCAGTTTGTTTAATGGAGCTCTCCATTTTGGAGCTAGCACATGAAACTGCCTAAACTAAATTGTTTGTGAGCCTCGTTGCTGTAAAGAAAGAAAAGCCAATGTTCCTAATGGTAAATAGAAACTTTTTCATGATCAGATACTCTGATCACTGCTGCATATTTTAATAGGTGGTGAACAAACTTATTGCTGTTTTTTCTGCCTCTGTGTTGTGATGGCAAACGGTATCTATTTTCCAAAAATAGAGCAAACTGTGCAGAATCTGTCAAGGGCTTTGTTTAAGCTTAGAATTGTTTGGCAAATAAAAGAAATTTCAATTTTCATTCATTCTGCATATTTCAAAGGTAGAGAGAGAACATTTTTGCATAGATGTATTGCAAGCTATTTTCATATTCAAAGTGAACAGAAAGGTTTAGCAGATCTTAACATGAATTAGGATTTCATTTAAGACCTGAGTTCTATTTTGAAACTATGTTGCTACATACAAGGTTTGCCCACTAGTATTACAAAAACCAATTGGCCTATTACTGCTAACTGGTATTTATAGGGAACAGCCATGTGTCGAATTTCAAATAAGAGGTATGCATCTATGAATATTGCCTGAGAAACCTTTTATTTTAGTTTTTTTTTTTTCTCAGTCACTGTTGGAACTTAATAAATTAACATTATTTCTGGACCAAAACCAGGCTATTTTGGTTTTTTCTGTACCTGTGCTTTAGTAGAGTGCTGGTATTAAAGTGGCAGTGCTGTGTCCAAGCACTGTGTCCTCTCTGTGTTGAAGTAAAAGAGATCTTGGGATCACAGAGTAGAAGAGAACAGAGCATTTGCTTTTGTGTTTGTGGGTCTCAAACAAGTGCCTGGTCTGTATGTGCCCACGGGTTTTAAAAGGAAAAAAAGATTGATAAATTTTTAGAACTGGAAAGGACCATTGGATTCTCTGGTAGACCTTTTGTATGGGACTTGTCATAAAAGGCTACGAGTTACCTCTGGGTCAGGGACAATGAGTTCTGCTGGACTAATGATATGGAAAATATGAAGAAATGGAATAAATGTGACTTGACTTGCTAAGTTATTCCAAAGGTGTGAGATTAAAGAAAAAAACAACAAAACAAATCAAACAACAGCCAGTGGACCAAACCACCAAAATCAGACTGAAGAAAACCAGGCTTGATTCTTAAAGTATGATAACTGTGTTTTTGCTTCCAGCCATTAGGCCTCAGTTTGTCTTCTGTACCTCAGCTTAAGTCCATCTTTTAGTAAGTGGCATTTTTCTGTCCATTAAAGATACTTGTACATGATAAAGCTACCTCCCTGGTATTTTCTTCTTTTTATTTGAACAGATTGAGGTCTTTACATATCTTACTTTGCAAGATATTTTGAGTCTTTGTATTGGTTTTATGTATTTTACTTGGTGGCATAATTTTTTTTTAAGGGAAGCTAGGTTAAATAAAATGAAAAAAAAACCCCTGTTTGATTCTAACAAAATAAGTGAAATATTTATGAAAATAACTCCAAAACAAAAATCACCATCTCATTCCTGTCCTTCTCTGTATGTATGTATAGTCGATAGCTACAGTAGCAATGAATATCTTAATTTTGCATCTCCTGAGAAGGTGAATTTTTCCCTGCAAGGTGTATTGACTTCACCTGGATATTAACTCACGAAAATGATATGAATATCTAGTCCCTCATAAAGCATTTTGCTCAGTAAAGAGAATGGCTCTTTGTAAATTTGTGCAGAATTGATAATTTTCCACTGCTGTTTCATATAAGGCTGATACTATGTACGCGTTAAAGAAAATAAAGTGTTGGCAGTAACACACATTTGGTATCATCAGTTGTATTAATTGAAGCAGGAGTCCTGTTGTAGCTCAGTGGGATGACATAGGAAATTATACCAGTATGCTGTGGGAAATAATTTGCTTTGCATTTTCTTTGTCGCCGTTGTTCTTAATGGTTTTTATTTGTCTGAGGGCTACATATATATGGAAGGGCTGCTGATCGTAACTGCTTGTCTGTCAGCCTTTAGGTGAGTATTCTTCATCTGTCATCCACTTTCACTGAATTCCACAGATGCAGTGAAGGCATATTTGTTTTTGTCAAAAGATGTGCTGTAGCGTGGTGCAGAAAGATGTGAACAGTACAAGTAATGTAATTTATTAGTCTAATTGAACAGAGGAAAAAAAATGAACAGGCTTTTGTCATAGAAATCCTTTTCAGGGCCAGTTCCTTAGGTAATAAGTAATTATCTTGGAAGAAGTGTTTGTGTCTAGGGATTCTCTGTTTTTCCTAGCTGTAAAACTGGTCTGGTAAAAGATACTGTTTTTTCTAGTAAACCCTGGTTTTCCTAGCGTTTTAGTCAATCACACTTGCAATGGTTCTGCTAATGTAGATTTTCAGCAGCCCATCTTCCTGCTTTTATGTGCTTTCAACCAACACAAGCAGAATGTTAGCTATCTATCATTCACACATTGAAAAGTCTGGAAAAGTAGTAATAGATCAGAAAAATTAAAAATATGTAAGTGGTTTATCAACTCTCCTCATATAGCTGCTTTTTATAAAGGTGATGCTGTTGCTTATCTCCCACTGCAGCTATTCACTGCGAACTCCTATTTTTTCATAGTTATTTTCTGGATTTAAAAGAAATAAAACATCATACAATTTTTCATTTGGCAGCTTTCATCATTTACATTTGTAGGTGAAAGCTGCCAAGCCCTATTAGGGGGCTAAGCTCACCAGGGGGGTACTTGTGTCATTTCCACCCACTTGTCACATTATTTTCTCTACACTTGTTAACTCAAACTGTCAACCTGTAAAGTGCTCTTACAACATTTGCACGAGGTGCTGCAGGAGGTGACATAAGCTAATAGAAGGAGTTCATGGTAAGAGCAAGTCTCATTTGTACGTAGTGGAAATGATGAGCTCAGGGACTTGCACTTTGATTGCACTGTAATTAATGATGCTTGTGTATCTTAGTGTGAAAGCTGCAGAGGCTGCTGCTGTCTCCCTGGTCCTGTCTGACAGGGTTGTTTCTCCTAAGAGATGTGGACAGGAGAGAACAACCGAGAGGTACGTGATATAGCTGGACTGATGGCAAGTTCCTCTGCTAATCACAGGCCCATCACACATGATTAAGAACTGAAAGCCAGTCTGCAGCCTTATGTCCCAGTTGTGGATGTGATGGCTGCGGAACTGTGTTTTGAAAGCATTTCTTTTACTTATCAACAGTAGAAAGGTTATGGAGTTATCCACAGAAATAAATGTGGAGAAAAGAGAACAAAGAAAGAAAGTTACATGATAGTGTAATGTAAAAGGATGGTAATATAAACTCCTGATGCTGAAGCTCCTGAAAATGAAGCTTTCTGTACCTGATGCTGAGAATCTGCGGGCTGTTCAGTTTCCTTGTGCTGTTTCTGCTTACCTTTTCCCTTTCCTTAGAAAAAAAGGCTTGTGAAGGGCATGAGTAGAGCTGTCCCTGTCTGGTAGCTGCAGTAATCTGGGACTTGCTTTGGTTTGCCCTGGTGTCAGGTTGGCTTAGTTCTCTCTCTCTGTGAGTCCAGAGGAGTCCACCCTTTTAAGGTGGTAAGTGCCTGTGTGAATGCACAAGCCTGTTTAAGAGGGAGCCTATTTGCTGTCTCTTCAAGTCTGTGTTGCCCCCACATATTTTCTTTCTGACTTGTAATATCACTAACACTACTGGTTCTTCCGTGCTGAAGGATTGCTCATGCTTTTAACTTCTTGCAGGGCTTCTAACATTCAGTATTTCCTTGTCTGCTTTTTGCTTATCTTTTCTCAAGGCTTGGTGAATCTGGCCTTGACCAAGTGTTTCAAGGAATGGCCATGAACAGCTTTATTCCTTCTGGTCTATCTTGCAGTTAGCAAGGTTGATTATATTTTGCCTAACTGCCCAATATTTCTCATTTATTTGCTGAAGATTACATCTCTGTTTTCCTACAGAGCAAGTATTTGAGCTTGGAGCTAAAGGAAGAGAAACTTTAGCTATCTATTGAGAATGTTTTTATTAACTCTAATGTAATAAATAACTTATCTATTGCCTTATTTCTAGTGCATATCTCATATCCCTGCGCTGGACGTTTGTCCCCTGTAATCTGGTATGGCAAATACTTGTAGGACCTATTTGTAAAACTTAACTTTTATCAGATGATTAATATCCCGCATGGATTTCGTAGTCAGTGGAGAAAAAGGCTCCTCCAGAACATACCATTGGCTAATGTCAACCTTCTTTCTAAACCATGTGTAGATTTTCTCACTGTTCTGCCTTGCTGACTGTTGAGAGGACCTCATTGGGCTGGTTCACTACTAAAGCATTCAACTCAGTTTGGCTGCTTTTTTCTCTGTGCTGACATATCTTGTGCTGTGTGGATCCAGCCCAGTGGTTACCCATTTCAGCTGATAGATTTGTACCTTTGCCTCTCTGTCATGTTTGCTTAGCTAGATTCTTAAATATCTGCGGGGAATTTGGTTATGTTTTTAACTTGATTTGATCTGAGCTAGTTGATACCATTTGAGGTTCAACTTGAGATTCAGTACACCGTAGTTTTCATTTCATTAAGTGGGAATTGGTTTAATGTAGCTAAATAAATACTCTGTCAGATTTTATAGTGGCCTTTTTCTTACACATACTGACTGATACTGCTATGTGTAATAGATGTGAGTCAGCATTTTTAAATGCTGCTCTGCTTTGGATTTGTTTTCTCTTTGGAAATGTGTTCAGAACAGTTTTTATTTGTTGTTGTTTGTTTGTTTTTCATTTGTCAGGAGGTTTTGCATCCTACAGTCGTCTTAGCCTTGTTGTTAAATGTTTAAAAAAAACACAAATCCAGATAACCTGGCTACAAGGGTATCTATCAGAGGGCATCACAAACAGTTGCAGCGAGTCAGTGAAAAGAATTCATTGGAGTTTTTCTTTTGATTTGCTGCCCTTGGAAGCCTTTTGGTAAGGGGATTGACTCCGGGAGGGGAGATGAAAGACAAATTTATTAAGGAGTAGATTTCATCCAGATATTCTTGTGTCCAGCAGTAGGGTGTTATTCATAGGGTGTTAGTAATAAAAATGGTAGAAACATGATTTGGATTAACCTTCTGCACAAATACTATAAACCATGAAACAAACCACCAAGTTACAGCAGTTTTTCTAAGGACAGCTTTTCTCCCTTAACTCAACGTTCCTTGAAGTCAGGAAACCATATTCATACCTGAAAATGTGTTTGAATATAATAATCTGACGAGTCTGTGTTTACCACACATTTTCATGCTGTTCATCCTGGCCTCGCCCATGTCAGTCAATCCCAATCAGAGATAAATATTTTGTTACAGGCTTGCAAGATGAAACTGAGACTGACTTCTACAACTGTTGCTCTTAAATTCTTAGATTTGATTAGCATTTCTTTAATAACACTTTAAACTGCATGTCAAGGAGATTTAGTTATTGGTGTTATCTGAAATAAGATTCTTACTACCTTGGGAAAAAGTATATCCTCCCTCTTTAATTTCCTAGAGCATCAATGTATACAGAGTACATGACATTTTGTCTTATGATTGTATTTTTTATTAGACTAGAAGAAATGTATTGGGGAACTTCTAATAAAAATCAATTGAAATTTTCCATGAGGAAAGATATTGTGTAAATTGTTGGATATAGCCAAGATCATACCATTATTCTTCATGACATTAAAATATAAACCGCATTACCAAAAGTGGAAAATACCTGCAGTTTAGATTGCTTACTTTAGGCTCCATTTAATTGTCTTTCTCAAGATGGCATTTTCATTTAAAGTCTGAAAAAAAAATTAGTACAAATTTAGTCAAAGGCTTCTTTGTAATGAGGTTATATTTTTATGAATTGAAGTGATACTGTATCCTCTTATTTTATGACCCTGGAATTGAAGACCTGAGAAATGAGTGAAGGAGCACACTAGATTTTGTGGTGAGCAAACAATCCTTTAATATCTTTAGCATAGAAATGTCAATCACCAAGCAAATAGACTACTTTTTGCCTGAGAAAATAAAAACATGCTATCAAAATGGTACTTCAAGTCCCTTTTTTGTTAACCCACTCTCTAAGAAAACAGGGTCAGAAGAAACAAAAAGTAACATTGCTCTCAAGAATGCCTATGGTATTACAAGACTTTTCTCATTTTTGCAAAAAGACTGACAAGTACTTGTTACAGTAAATGCTCCTACTGCTGGGGAACAAACAAACAGAGATTAAAAATGCTTACTGAGTCAGCGGCCCCATAGAGGGCTGCAAAAACATGCAAAAAGAATAGGAAAAAGTTTACTGAGGTTGTAAACAGGTATCAGAATATCCTAGTAAGGCAAAGTGAATTTTTATCTCAATTTCGCCAATCAGTTGAAGGTGGAGGTAGAGGTAGAAACAAAGAATATGAAAATCATAGATAAAGAGGTAAGAGGTTAAGCTTTCAAGAATAGATATTACTCTTTCATTACCTGCTTCCCTCTGTTGATTCATGTATTACAGTAGTTTGGTTTGCTGCTCTCTGGGATTTATTTCTAAACGCATGCATATTATACAGCACTTTATCATCTATTTCAGTTCTCCTGCTTACTGATTCCAGGGTGAAATCTGCTTTCGGCTTGATGCACTACATTTCACTCATTACAGTCCTAAGAAAGACAAATGGATGTAGGCCTTTGCAAGTTGACAACTTATAAATAGGACCCTTAGGAATTAGAGGCTTCTTCCTTCTGTCCTTCCTTGTAATGATATACTGTGTAAGAACAGTAGAAGGATCAGCAATACGTTGTAATGACAAAAAATGAAAAATAAATGTACATTGATGGTTATTGTGCATAGCTGGCTCCCCTAGTAATACTCAGAGCACTGCGTGTAGTCGCAGTTCACTGTTATGTGCAGACATTTGGCTTCTTAACACAGATATCTACTTTATGAATAGGTAGCTTAACCTTGTGATAGAAAGTTATAGCCTGGTCATTTAATTATCTCATTTCTTTTTGGAAAATCCTACAATCGCTGTGCCCTTGAATTCTTCCTACTCACAGTCTTCTTGCTTGGAACCCTCCATTGTCATTATTAATGGTTATCGTCAGTCATGTTTGTTTTCAGTTTCAGTTTTTTTGTGTCCAGGACTGATGGAGAGCTCCATGTGTCTGATCTGTTTAACTTGAATACTCTTTATATTCACAGCATTACCTTTATCCCTGTACGAAGCTTGTGGTGTGCTTGGAATGCTGTACAAACTTGAAAATATTTGTGATAATTTCATCCAGATCTTTGGGTAATGCAGGTTTGTTTACCATAATAGAGAGTATTTCCTCTTAGTTATACTCTCTGTACATAAGGTGGAATATAGCATGAATGTCTCTTGTTTTTCTGAGATAACACAGTGAAGGGATATAAATGGGATAGTAAAAGCTGGACAGATTTTTTTTGAATTTGTGTTTCTTGGAGAAGATCTTTGATTTGTGGTGCCTGGGACTATAGGCTCTAAAAGGATGAAGAGTTGGTAACAGTGAGGCTGTCTTGCTGGCTCATTGCATAGCCTGAGCTAAGTTGCCTTATTTTTTCCCTATCTGGGAAAAAAAAATAGTCATCCTGCTGGCTGTGAAAATGCTGATATAATGAGGGGTTGTCTTCCCTAAAAGTATAATGTGATAAAAGATATTTTACTGAAGGGTTTTGCTATCTCCTAATTTGTGCTTTTTTTGTTGAGTGTCTGAATGTATGGCAGAGCTAAAGGCCTGTATGAGCCCTGGATTTTGCTGTAATGAATAGTGTCAGAAGCAGCTGTGCATATGTGTATGACAAAGGAAAGATAAAGATTTATGCTTGTAATTCTGAGGTAGCTACTTAATTTTATATCCTCCAGTTTATTATTGCTATAATTCTGCTGGTGGTTTTGAGGCTGGAAATATACTTCAAAATGTTTTCTTAACTAACGAGTTGCTATTATTTTGTTCAGAATTCATTTTCCATTCATTAAAAATGTCATAGCTAATTTATAGGTATCAATCTGTTTTATGGGGCTATTGACATTTCAGCCTTGTGATATTTGTCAAGAGGAAAGTAAATTTTTTTTTCCTGTTAGCATTACAAGCAGTAAACAAAAATCACCCTTTTATGTCAATAAAACATTTCTTTCAAGAATTACTATTCTCATGGGAGAAGTAGATACTTTGATGACTTGCTTAAGGAAAATGTAAGATTTCCTTAACCTGGGAAGAAAGTTATCTTTGTGTCCGTCATATTGCACTTAAAAATCAACCAGCTGTCTCCACAGCCAACCCTGTTCTTCTGGTTTTTACTGTAGTGCAAACCTCCATTAACTTCTCTGGCTTTATTGCATTTATATTACTAGAGGAAAAAAATGAGGTTTGTGGTGCATTGACTGGCCAAGCACATCCAATCTTAGGCTGAAAATGAAAACTCTGACTCCAGTTAGCTTGCAGGCATGGCTGAGCTGTTACGATGAACCCAAGCTGTTTATCTGAAGCAGAAAATTACATGTATGTAAAATACATTTGATAAGAGAGACCGGTGAGGGAAATACAGCAAAATATTGTGAAGATGAACAAGTAATCTACTTGTTTGGCAATTAGAGGCTTTCACACTTGTGACAGAGGTACCCTTTGTGAGGGCACCCAGTGTTTCGGTTTTTAGAACTATCTCCCATTAGGTTTTGTATTTCTTTTTCTCTTTATAATTCTTAAATTTGCCATTAATTCTACAATTGCTATATAGAAGCACATGGTGGTCACCTTAGACTGTACAATAATTTGGATACAAAAAAACCTCAGCATAGGAATGATTATTCTGTTTTGAAAAGAAAAACTGGGCCTTGCTGGAATGCTACCTCCTGAGAAACAATTTGGAGGATGCATCTGAAGCCTTTAAACTTACGATGTATTTTGACTGCAGTTTGCTGGGACACCAGCAACTGTGATGTTCAGTGGAATAATTGGAAATAATCAATCAGAGTTGATTAAAGTATGAGTTTTGCTTTTCTGGAAACCTTGGAGTGTCACTTTGTCTGTATGTCAAGTAGGAGTAGGAAAACAGCTATCCATGGTAGAGGACTACAACTGTATTGCTTTTTAAATATAACTAAAACCAAATAGCCTCCCACTCTCACTTGTGAATTTTTTAGTAACCTGTGTAAAAAATGCTGAGTTTAGGCTGATTTGATGCTGTAGGCTCCAAGTCGAAGAGTGATTTTCTCCAGACTATTGGGTAAAACAGTTTCCCCTTTTGGTTTGTGATCAGTCAGGATCCTGTTGCAAGCAGTACAGTGGCAAGTACAGGCGGTGGGTTTCACTTTCTCCATTTGAAATACTGTATTTCATTTGTTTATCTTTTTGTTAATCTGACGTTTGGACATGAAATAATGGCATCTAAATTGTACTGTAAGGACAGATAGGCAGAATGGAGCATTTATATTTCTCATTACTGTGTACACCATGGGTTGGTTTTCTTCATTTTTGTGTATTCATTTATAAAAGAAAAGTGCATAAAATATTAAAACAGGGAAAAAAACCCTTGAAGTTTTCATGGAGGAGTGGGGAATAATCCGATGTTAATTCTGTGCATTCACTGACATGTGCAATTTTATAAGGTTTTACTTGCTCTTGTGTGTTCATATCTTGTTTTTATCAATGTGGTTGCCCATACTAATACATTTTAAAAGTGCGAGTGTACATACAGGAGCTGCAACAGGCAGTGATTTAAAGGTTTACCTAATGCTTTAATACAACCCTTGGTCAAGTTAAAATTCTGTATCACCAGGGGAGCAATCTTGTTGGGCTGGGCTCTGCTCTAATCTTACAGATCAGGACAGCCTGCAGAACTGCAGATGAGAAACCCAAGTTTGGGTTTGCAGTGCTGAGAGTACATTTTACAGTGAGGTAGCTGGTCTCTCATTCACCAGTATGATAATAAAACACATTTTATAGATTAAGAGATACCGATGCTGAGCTCCGTATAGCCTGTCATGGGTAAATAAAGTGTTACAAAAATATTGCTGCTTCAGGCTCAAAGCATGAAATAGTGTTTTTTAGAACACAATTTTTCAGTTATATTAAACTTGTCCCAGCAGAAAAAAACCTCATTGCTGGTGGGCAGCCTGAGCCATTGGAGGTTGTATGTCCTGAGCTCAAATTCAGGAGAGGAGTCTGAAAAGCCAGGACCAACTCTGTGCTTATTGCATGAGGGGAAGAGAACAGTGGAAATAAGCCCGTCTGGTGATACATCCTCCCACTCCCACTACAGTCTCCTTTTCTATTAAAATATATGAGTTTTTAGGTATTAATTTATGTTCATTAGTGGCGGCATTCTTCCAGAGCTAACAATAAGCTGGTTTGGTGTGTTATGCTAACTTGGGAAGAACTACCTCTGACTATGAAAGGCATGGGCAAGTTACTAGTGACAGGATAAAAGGGTTTAAAATGAAAATAGTTAAAATTTGGCTTTGTCTAGTGTTGCTCATGCTACAGTCATGATATAGAATCATAGGTGGCAGCCCAGAGATACCCAGCAGAAGGCAAATAATTGGCCACCTTTCCATGGCTTATTCCTTATGCATCTGAAACTCATCTTTATCATCCCCTTAATACCTCTCTTTTAACTTAAGTGTACTTTAGCACATCTGGTTGTTGGTGCCTTTGTTTCTTGATGAGGTTCCTCTTGATATTCATTTGATTTGCATTAGAGAGGGACTGGGGACTATATAAGGAAATGGTTTCTGATCATAAGGGTGGGAAAAACGAGACAGTTTGACTAAGGGTGTTGTGGAATTTGTCACTGTGAATCTCTTTAAGAACATTTTGGAGAAGCAGTGGATAGAAGGCACTATTAGATTACCAGTAACTGAAAGTGTGTTTTCTGTTTGCTCTGTCATGTTACTGGACCCATGCCTTGTGTCTGAGAGAGGTTCTGGAGTGTATTGTCTTCGTGTGACATTAATAGTATTGGCTCATGTGTGCATATGTGTGTGTATAATTGCATGAATTTGTCATGAGTTCAAATATCCAGAAACTCATAGGATATGTTTCTTTGCATCAGAGTTGCTCAGAAAAACTACGTTACAAGTGTCTTAGAGTTTTTTTTACTTTGGCAACCAGTGTATATCTATAAACATTTCTACAGTGACATTTTGCAAAATTCCCTCAGTTACACATTCCAAGCTAGCACATGAGTAAGGTGCTGGAAAGCTAACTGCCAGTTTTGTCCACCAAACTGATGTAATTCCACTCTCTTTTCTAGGGGCAGTGTTTTCTCTTCTGAGTCTTCAGATGTTTGAATTATTTCAAGGATCAGTTGTTGCCCTGATTTTTTCAGCCTTCTCTTCTGTTTCACAGTTTCATGTTTTAGGTTCTTTCTCACGCTCTAGTCTGTTAACACTGGCAAATGTTTATCATAGTTTCAAGATAGTTTACATTCTTTATCGTAGAGATATGGACAGCTAATAAACAATTGTCTTGACCAATGGGATGGGGAGAGTTGTCAACCTTCTCCCCCAATCCCTAGCCTTTTGTAAATATAATATATATTGAAGTCAAACTTAAAGTAAAGTTTTAATTCATACCTTGTAATCAAAGTGTGTGTGTTTGTGTGTGTGTAACAAATTACATCAATCAGTCATCTTAAATTTCACTAATTCTTCTGCCTTTAGTGCTTCCTGTTGGCTACTGCAGACCCTTGAGACAGGCAGCAATAGCAAACACTTGGTAGAGTGACTTTGATGGAATTGAAGCAATCTGAAACTGAGACTGTGTATAAAAATATTCCCATATAGTCTTATTAATGAGGGGAAAAGGTGATAACTGTCCTGTGTTCAAAAATAGAAATGGCATTATGTCTCATCCCCAAAAATATGGGGCAGATCTTTCAGGGAACAGGGTATTGTTTTAAACCCTGCCACCCACCCCTACACAAAAAATTGTTGTGTATGGTGGTTCTCTTTATGTTACAGAATTGGCTGAAACTCCTGCAGTGATTAGTTTATGATGTAACTTACATTTTACATAGTAAAAAGGATGTCCCAGTGTTCACTGAATTTATTAACTGTAGTTTAGAAGAAAAATATTTAGTATTTTAAGATGGAAGATAGCTCTGCTAAGGGTGTCCCGTAATTTTCCCCATTTACCACTTCATTTTCTATTCCCTTTCTCTTTCTGCCTGTGATTAAATACTGTGCTATGGTGCTCATGAGAATAATTGGGATGAGCAGAGGCATTACTAACAGGAAAAAATTACAGCCTCCAGCAAGTACTTTTTCTTATTAGTCAATGTGCCAGCTTATAAGAATGTGATTAATTTCAGATCAGAACTTCACTTTAATGATGTGCTGATGTAATACCCTATGTAGGTCATTTTTTCTTCCAGCCCCCAAAAATCTGCTGGGCATTGAGGTAGTCCTTGCTGCCTTTTTGTGTCTGTGATGACCACTGATGAAAGAATAGCTTTTTATACTTATTCTGAATCTCCACTGGAGGATTTATCTTGGTCTGAAGTCTAACACTACAGAATTAGTAGTATTACAGTAGTGGGAGGTTTTACTTTATTCAAATAAAAAATTACTGGTAGGCCCATTTTGATAGAACTGTACTCATGTGGAGAGTTAGCTGTCGTACAGAATGGAGACTGCATTTATTTTTTGATTGTGTGATGTCAGTAGGGCATTTGAGAAATGCGGTTTCTGCCTAGTTGTTAATTGTAGTCCATATCCTGAATAATCTGGGGTCCTGAGACGAAAAATGAAAGAAGGGCAAAACACTGATGCTTGCTAAGTTTGGCTTTGGTCGGGAGTTTTGATGATGTTGCTACTACAATTGGATGGTAATAAAACCAGCTGAATCAAAACTGTAACTTTTGTGGATTATTCTATATGGTCAAATTATACTTGTTGTGGCAATTGTGAGGCATCTGTGTCTCTCTACAACAACATTGGAGACTGCTAAAAAAGGCAAAAATTCTGATTCCTAGTAATATGGAATTGATTTGTATTCATGCAAGATTTGCCTAGTATTTCTGTGATTTCTCCTATGTGTCAGACTGTGTCAGACTGTCAGGAACTTGGGGAAAGAAGGACTGAATGTCCAGCTAAAGTGGAATGGAGGTAGGAGGATTCAGAATTTTGTTGGTTTTAAAATATATAATATTTCACTGAATTTACATACTTCTAGCTTCTGGGACTTTATTAGAAGCTTTCATTAGTGCTTCTTTCGCAAAAAAAAAAAAAAAAATCCATTTTGCTAAGCTTTTTTTTTTTTAAGTCCAAAGAGCGAGAAGAACATTTTTGCTTGCACAGCAAAACTGTTAAAACAGCACTCCCATTCCATGTGAAGCCAGGGAACAGACCTCCCTAAAACAGAAAGTAAAGGGCCCATGTAAAATATGTAGGAGAGGCAATGATGTTAAGATGCTCAGTTATACGCTTGCCTCAGAATAAGCACTTTGAAATAATCGCACTTATGCCCAGCTGTTAGTCACACGTATCTGCCCACTTGGTGTTCTTTAAGGGTAGAAGTGTTTTTCACTGAAGACTTGACTGTTGGGGAAGTAATTTCATTCATAAGTGAATAAATTCAAAAGTACTATTTCTTGGTCTTTTTCCTGGCTCCTGTTAGTCAATGTGCAGTTCAGTCCAAAAGCCCTTGCTGAAATTTGATTAGCTTTGCATTTTAAGCTGATAGAATGTAACCCTTTGTTCTGAGAACAACTTCTGTTTAAAGGAATATGAGATAAGGAATAGTTGAAAATGTTCTTGGGGATGATGTTTTATTAATTTGCTAGTCTGTGGGATGGAAGGACAGTCTGAGGGATGCTGCATGTAAACTCTTGGCTGCTTTGTTGTCTTTGCCAACCAGCTGATTCCATGAGGTATCACCTTTGGATAAATTTGCAGAGCACCTGCTATGCTGTGAACTTTTTGTGATGTGAGCTCTGAATATACATGTGGACAGACATCACGTCACGTAGATTTCACATAGAGAGTTTCGCTGCTCATTAGAGTTTACTGTTCAGAGACTGAAATTAAGCATCAAAATTAACTACCAAAACACATCTTTATTTGCTAACTTTTTATTCTTAAAATGTGGTATTAGTAATGGCTACCTTATCTATCAGCATCAAGCATGATCCTCTGAATATTGTATCAGCAGATGCAAATGGAAATTTTTCTTCAGTAGTACTACAGTAAGAAACTTGTGGTGTTATAAAGTAATTTCATAAGTCATAAATTTGGAATCTGAAGAGGAGACTCTTTTCACAATCACAGAAAAAATATTCAGTGCATGAAACAGACACAGAATGGCAAAGATACTTTGGTTGCTGATTTGAATGTTGTGTGAATTAACCTCTCCTTCTGTACCATTTCCTCAAGGAAATAGTTACCATTTGTATATGGTTGCTGTTGGTTGACCCCCAGCCATTCACCAGCTGCCTGAGTAGAGGTCAAGCTTTTACAGGCTTTACAAGTAAGTAGAAAAGGAAGGACTTCTCTTAAATGTAAACACAAGATGTGACTGATGATAAAAAGAGAAGTGTAACATAAGGAGTGTGGTGAGTGAAAGAATAGGATGAAATTTGACATGCAGAAGATTGCAAATTTTTGGAGTTCATTGGAAGTACTACCTTATATGGTAAGAAATCTCATTAATTTGCTCAAATAAATTCCAGGAAAGTCTCAGGGTTTCTACAAATGGGAACCTCTGCTGTTACATGTATTTAATGTGAGAAAAAGCCCTCTAGTTTTATTACCTTATCACTACTAGAATACGATCACATGCCAGAAACAACCTTATAAAATCGAATGATGACCACTGATAAAGGAATAGCTTTTTATACTAATACTGTCATTCAGGTTGAAAGGGACCTTATGAGGTCTCTAGTCTGACCCCCTGCTCACAGCAGGGCCAGGTAGAAGATCAGACCAAATTGTTCCAGGCTTGATCCAGCTGGTCTTGAAAGTCTCCAAGGCTGGAGGTTATACATCCTCAAGGAAGTGTTTCAGTACTTGTCTGTCTTACTGTGGAATGAGTTTCTGCACATGCCAGGTCTGAACCTGGTTTCAGTCTATATCTGTAATCTCTTGTCCTCTGGGCCATGCACTACTGTGAAAAGCCTAATTTGGTCTTCTCCTTGACCTTCTCAACACTAATGATGGGTTGCTTTTAGTTCCATTTGTATCATGTTGTGTTAAGGGCTGTATTATCAGCAGCAAAGATTATTAGTTATACTGTAGCGATTAAATTAATAGCTCTTTTCTGAGTGCATAGACAATCTATGAATAGACTTATCTTGATATGGAATTTCACTACCACCCAGTAGTCAAAAAGAAATGCAATCTTTATCAGCTTTTCTTTTTGCCTGTTGCTGATTTAGAGTACATTAAGAATGTGTATGTCAGAGGCTGTTATTTTTTCTGACCTGAGTAGAGGCAGTTTCACATGTACAGAAATAAACCTAAAAACGTAACTTCTTTGTGCTTGGGTAGAAAGCATCAGCTAGTCCTGTATATCACGTGAAACAGAAAACAGTGTTCACTACCCTGAACAGTTATTTTTATTGACAATGGAACAGAGAAATTTAGAATATCTGCATATGTAATGCATTACCTGTAATGTAATTTATATGGATACAGAAAGTTGGTATGATTATTATACTAGGGCTTTTTTATATCAGTAAGAGAAAATGACAAATTGCCACTTAAGGACTTGCACTGTGCTTCGTAATTATCTTCAAATCACCAGGAGTAGGCCAGAATCCCATAGCAAGATTGTGCTCAATTTGCGAGCTCCCATGAAGAAATAAGGGTGATGATGTGAGATAAGTGAGACAGATGATGGTCAGTCACAGGTTGAGTTCTCTTTTTTTTTTAAGGGGAACCTTTTTTAAGGGAACTTTCTTCTGAGGATTAAAAAAAACCCCTTTTGATGTAACTTTTCTTCAATTCACTTTTTAGAAACCTGTTTTTTTTTTGCAGTGAAATTTTGAAGTATAAAGTTCATATGCATCATGGGCAAAAGGCAGTAAGTACCATATCATCCTGGTTTTAATTTAAAAGGAAAGTGTGTGTGTGAGTGAGTGGTTGGAATACATGTGTAACACAGAATGCACTTGGATCTTCTTCACCAGAGTGAATTTTAACAGGATGCCGGCAAGCTCTCAGATCTACCACTGATAACAGCAATTATGTTGTACTTCTTGCATTCTGGGTAGCACTAATATTTGAACGTGTAAACCTTTCAATTATATTTATGATACAGAACTCTGATGCAAAAAGTGAAGGCGATTTTTCTGTGGTGTCAGTAGCTCATTTGTCTCTTTCATAGATCCGCGAATTTGTCTGTTGGTTGTTGTGCCTAGAAATTTATTTTTGATTACCTGATTTGGTCAACACAAACAGACTGCCAACTATAATTCAAAGTCATTCTTTAGGGAAATGTGTCTTCTTTCTGGAGATCCAGTGCGTTTTTACCCAGGAGCTAATTTTTCCACTCAGCCACTTGGTGGCACTAGGCTCCTTCAGAATGATGGATGCTGCTGTAAAAGATGCCTGGCTTCGGAGTAGAAGGCGGCTTGATTTCTTGTGTAGTATATGATAGCTAAGCCTTTTGATTAAAATGTGGTTTATGTTCTCCTTTATATTCAGATAATATTTGGAGAGCATTTAGGAGCAGCATGCCACTCTGCAATGTGGAAAATGGTGTTGAGGCTTTGGGAAGAGAGGAAGCAGCGTTCTTTTGATTTCTTGGCAGGTGAGGCCTGTGGCAGGGAAGCTTCTTTGAGCTTTTTATTTCTGATGATGACACTGTCATAACCAGGGAGCTGTAACCCTGAAGTGCTAAGAAACTGGCAGTGCCTTGTCCTTGGATTTGGGAAGGATATGGGATCTCGCAGGAGTAAGGAATCCTGACAGATGAAATACCATGGCAAATGAAATCCTTATGCTGGAGCTTGGCAAGGTCACTTGAACTTTAGAGTTCTGTGGTGTTGCCTAAGGGGAAGAGATGCCTGAAGGCATTGGGCAGCTGGCAGGCTAAGGAGTTCTCTTGTGATGTGGAGGAATGCTTTGAGTGAGGTGATGGACAGGCTAGCTCAACGTGCTTTTACTCTGCCTCTGTAAGCATCAACTGGCTGTAAAGCAAATTTGCAGCTTTTTGAGTAACAGAGTGAGAGTATATAATTGTTCAGAGCTGTTGCTTAGTAGCAATGCAGGTACTGTATGAGGGGAAAATACAATCCTACTGTATTGAGGCATAACAGAGTTTAGACTTTGTTTCCTTTTTACTATACATTGTCTCAAGACATTTCAGAAAAGAGTGATTTAGTAATAGACATGGTACCCAGATGAAAAAGCTAAATTTTGTGCAATATGACATCTTGGGAAAAAAAGATACTATGTGAATTTTCTTTGTTTAATATTGCACTAAATCATGGAGGGTTTTTTTTTTTTAGTATGTGAACACTGCCTAGAGATACTGATTAAAAGACACTTTTGTCATTCTGCATAGGCATAGCATGCTGCAACTGAAGGAAGCCGTTGTGGCCAAGGAAGTTACAGCTCTCGATTTTCCACCTGGCTTTTGATCGTAGCAGATGCAGTGCTTGAATCTTACTCTTGCAAATATCTGCTGTAGCTCAGCTTCTGCATTATGCCTTTGAGACTGTCACTTTCCGATTTAGTGAATGTTGGTGAAGAGGCTCAAAATTTCCCATGGAAAGGACAAAAACTTGCTGTGCTTGGACAGTGGGATGGCATCAACCTTATTCTTTATGAAAGTAGGCTAATAAGTTGTTGTCTGTAAAAGTTCATGTACTCTTTTACTGCAGACCTGGGAATAGTAGTACTGCATAGTACTGAACTCCAGAACAGTCTTGGCATGTGCTGGCTTTTTTACAGTGATTGGGTTTGCTTTATGACTCCAGTAAGGGGAAAGAAACCAAAACCTAATTTTTGCATAATTTGGTCTACACATACAAAATTAAGGCTGCAGAAGAAATGGGCATTGATATTTGATCCGGGTTTTTTTTTCCTCAGGACATTCAGTAGTATCTAGTGTTTATGCAGCTTCTGCTGCCTGTTTCTGGAACCTCTTTCCTCCGTACTTTTAGTTTGCCCTAAAAGCATCAGTAGCTGGGAGAAGGATCTTACATGCAGGAAAGCATCTTAAAAATAGGGATTCTGACCAAGAAGCAACATGCCACTGTGTTTTGGATGTGTGAAGCTGTCTGCTAATCTTCATAAAAAGTGGTAATGGAACCTGTTGACTGAAGTGAGGTTAGACCCTGGTTGAGAGTAAGTAGTTTTAACATCACTAGTATTGGTATAGTGCAATACTCAGGAGTAAGATACTCAAAAGTTTAGTACGAGTATTTCCTCAGTCTAGTAAACATTTGAAAGTAATGTCAGTCTGCCAACTTTAAGACAGCAAATATTTGTTGTTTAATGCTTCAGGTTATTCTCTAAAGTCCTGACTCTATAAACATGGAAGACTGGACTCACTTAAGAAACTAAGTTCTTTTTAGTATAAATTTGAAAACTGAATATAGATTCAGTTATATGCTGAATAAGATTTTGTGGCAGGTATTCTCTAAATGAGTTTATTGTGATGGACCTACTGAAGCTTAGTCCATGAGGATTCATCTCATTCGTGTTATGGGATAAAAAACTGACTTCAGCACTGAGCAAATCTGCGTTTTTGTGGTGTTTCCTGCTTAGAGTGGGAATTAAACAGAAACAGTTTGTTATCTGAACCTATTAAGTGCCACTGTCTCATTCAAATCAGAAGACTGTGTTATACTTCATTCTGAAAGAAAATTATAACCTAGCCTGTGATCCTTTTAAAATCTAGACTATTGACCATGAGGCTACCTTTTTTTAGGCTTAACAATTTGCCCTGAGCACCTAGCTGTTATCAAATAATGAGAGCCTTGATTCGATGAAAGGAAAAAAAACCCAAACTGGAACACATTAGACTATTAAATTAAAAATTTATTCCAATTAGTACTGGGGGACTGCTTTCTACCATACTAAATTAGGCAGCTGGGAATTAATGGCAAGTGAAAATCATTGTAATGACAGTCTTTTTTGCTTAAGATTTGAGGAAGTTTCTGACTGTCACCATGACCTCAAAGAGTTTAAATTGCTCTCTAGACTGAAGATGCATAAATGTTCATTAGTGAAAAGGTCTTTGGAGTACTCCCTCACAGCTGAGGCTTTCTAGACTGTTTGAGGTCTAACTTGTCAGTGTAATAAGCTACCCATCTCCATTTGTTCAATCACCAGGCTTGTCACAATCTCAGTATAAAGAATATCATGTATGACTTCATACATGATACTTAATGGCAAACCAGAGAGCCTTTAACAAGGAAGTAGCTGATTCAGTGACTGCATTTTTTCACTCATTGTCCTTCTAAGCCAAAAAATGTGCTATTTCTTTGCTATTCTATGTTACATGCACATCATTTCTGTTAAATTTGTAGGAAGAATGGGAATTGTCAAAGAAACACAGCAGATACCATTTAAAAGCAAAGCCACACAGTGAATGGAAAGAAATGGAAACAGAACTGGGGGTAAAAGACCTGTAAGCAGAGTGAAAAAGAAATTTTGTGCCTTGCTTTGTGATAAATCCTGTACATAATTTTTAGAATGTTGTTTTCTTCTGATCCAGACCCTGATCCAATCTCTACAATACTTGTATGACATTCAGGCCCCATATGCATGCATATATAACACGCGTTTTATGTAACATTATTATTCTAACTTCACTGGTTGGAATGCATCAGCAGCTACATTTTCTCAGTCTGATAAGCCTGACATCAGTCTGATTTTTAAGCTGCTATATTGACTCAGATTACTGAAGGATTGGATGTCCTACAAGCAAGTAAGAGTATGTGAGGCAATTAACGTTGCTAAGGGTTATGTTGTACTTAAAATGAAGTGTGAATTCATTGTTTTACAAAGAGAATCATCTTCAGGCTCTGAAGAAGTGATAAAACAAGGGCTATTGGGGTAGGCTGGACAGACAGGGATGCCCAAAAGCTTTAAGCTAGCCTAATTATTTTTCCTGGCCTTAGTTCAAGTTGTGTTATACCTCTCCAAGGGTGTTGTGTTCTCAGACCTTTCTGCTTTGCTCTGGCAAGGAGATCACCCTCTTAATAGCACACTGACTTCATCAACAGATAATTTTTTGGGGAGTAGGCGAATGCTGTGACACAGCCAGGTTCTGGTGGTTGTCCCTAGTTGTGGTTGGCAAGGTGAGTGGCAGCTTTGGTGCAGTTTTGATCATCTCTGAATTTGGACATAACAGTCAGGTAAACTCTGATACCCACATATAGTGTTCTGTTCTTAAGCTGGGATGCCTGCATGCCAAATTTTTCTGTGCAGGTGAAGCGCCTGTATAAATCACAGGAAAGAACTGGACACTGTTTCATGGGTACTGATGCTGTTTTTCCACTCTGTGTCTAGAGACAAATATTTGTTAGAAGACAATACAGATGTAGATACTGAAAGTCTTAAGTATCAAATAGTTCTGCATGTACAGGAGAGAAGTTACAAAACCAGTCAAATGGCTGCATTGCGCTTGCGTTTCCAGCAAGTGGCTGTGGTTTCCGTCTCTGTGATTTCTGTAACTCACCAAGATTAGATGTTGCATTTTGTATTGCTGCTGTTAGACAAAGCTTGCAACAGTTTGCCTTGCTTCAGGTTCCTAATCCACTGCCCACTCAACTGTGATTAAAAAAACCCACAAAAAACAAAACCCAAAAAACCCACAAAACCCACACTTTTTTTCTGAACTAATAATGGACATTACACTTTTTCTCCCAGTAAAAAAAAGAAAAAAAATCTAAACAAAAACCAAACCAAAGAAAATGGAGAAAAGGATGCAGGAGTAGAAAAATGCGATTTGAGCTGAAGAATTTCTCAAAGAATGCTACAAACCCTTGTTTACCAGAGCAGCCATAGGCCAAAGTTGCCATGGAAACAGAAAGAATTCAAATAATATTAGCCATAGCATGTCTATGATATATTGCATTAATGACACTATATCAAAGGGTCACTTGTGGTTTCATGTACAAGGCTCACTTTTCAGTGATGTATCGCCAATATTAGAGGCTAGAATTTAAATTAGGAATGGAAGGTTCAGCCATAATTGGCTTATATTGATTTTGGGAAGGAAAAAAAAATATTAATCCTATGTTTAGAAGAGGTTTGAGTTTTTGATATGCAGAAAATTCTTAGTCTTAGAAACAAAATCATGCTCAAGCCATAAAACAGATTATCCTCACTTGGCATCCAAAAGTGCTGACTCCAACAGTATAGCTGATTTAACTAGAACTGGGACATTCTTTTATTTGCAAGAAAAATCAGTCAATTCTTGAGCTTGGTATGTACCAAACAGTTTGGGGAAAGGAGTTTGAATTCAGCTGTGTCTGCCAGATGACTGTGGCTGGTGCTGGATTGTGGCAATAGGTGAGTTGTTCTGATGTAGTTTGTCAGAACAATGATGTTCTTTAGATAAGAGTTTGACACACGAGTGGTAGGGGTTTGTCATGACTATAAATACTGAGGTTCTCCCTCTTGTATCCCCTGCTATTTTTCTCTTTTGGGCACTCAGGTTCTTGCTAGTTCTGTGGTTATACTCTCTTTTCTTCCCTTCTCTGTACCACGGGCTGAGAAAAGGCAAAAACAGAATTGAAGATTCCTTATGGTGTCATAAAGAAAATCTTGATCCTTTAAATGTTGGCTGAAGCACTGACTTGTGTGCTTTCAGGACAGAGACAAAATTTCAAGTGACAGAAGGTTTAGATATAAGTTATGTTTGTGATTTGAGTGGTTTTGGAAAAAAATAATTGACCAATCCATGTGTTGAATAACCTGTTGGACGCTGTTTAGATGTACTCACATCTCTAAGGTATATACAAATAAGCTTCACAGAGCGGTCAAAATTATATCCTATGTAAATGCAGGATAAAGATGCTCAAGGAGCTTTTTCTGCGTTTGGCAGAAAAATCTGGCAAGACCATAGAAAAATTTCCCAAAGCTGTGTGCTGATAATGATTGTGCTAGAATGCTTGCATAATGCTTTGCCTATTACAAAAGCTGTAAAAACATTAACTAATCCACAAAGCAAATTACATGTTGCAGATGTATCCCTCCTCTCAGAGAGAAGCATATGTGTGTGTGAGTGGGGAGGAAAAAAATCTATTAAAGGAGGCTTTATTTGGTCCCTTTAAGCTTTATTGCATTTCTTTGACTGTGTTTTCATACTTTCTTAAGAGATTTTTTTTCTCTTGGTCTCTGTTAATGAAATTGCAGATTGATACATAAAAAATGTACACACCTTTTTGAACACAGAAAAATCCCATTGTCTTGATTCTGTTTACAACCAAACTGAATCTCAACACTGTAAAATTACCTGAAAGTGTGGCGGCCATTCAGCAAAGCACCTCTGTCTGAGAGTTTTTTCCTTTTCTTCACAGATACAGTTCTCAGGCTTTCCGCTGCATGGAAGTTTTGGCACATTTTCAATGTGGATTTTACTTCAAAATTCTTGACAAATAGTGAATTCAGGGTTAGGTGACTGCTGTCTGTTACCAGATCTGTCAAGCACTGATCCTTACCTGGGGTTGACCTGAACATGCATTTAGAATGCTATCATAGATGCTTAAAATTGCTATAATTTGCTTAAAAGTTTAAAACTAAAACTTAAGTGCTGAGACCACCTGTTTCCTCCCAGCTCTCTTCAGAGCTGTTTCTCTGTGCCTGTGTTGGAAGTGGGTGTGTGCACATACCTGTGTATGTGTAGGAATTAAAGATGGCTGCTGAACTAAAAATGAGATTGTTTAGGAGATGAGGAACAAGGCCAGTCTTGCTGGGGTGGTCCTTACCATGGCCCTCACTGGGTCTGTGGAGGCCAGGCTCTGCTCTCTCAAGTGTTGGAAACTGGATCCAAAGTGTGCTGCTTCTTCCTTCCTCATTTTTGTGCACTTGTCCTTGATGGCTTTTTCCTTATCAGCATCCACCCCAAAAGGAAAGGGACTTTATCCACCTTTCCTATAGGTCATCTGATTTTTAGAGTGAGGAATAGTTCTGATTATATCACTAGTCTACCTCCTGCCTGTCACACCACTTTTGTTTTCATCTTTGAGATTTTTTTTGTGTATTTTCCTACACATGGTTTGTGCAAGTAAGTCACTATTCTCTGTTTGAGTCTTTGGAACAGTGCGTTATTCATGTTCCTGTGTTTAGCAGTGTTACAAAACACTTTTCTTCTGTTACTGTTACATTCTTGGTGGCTTTCCTGTGCTACCAAAACACTGGCTATTGCTCCTCTAGTTTTGACTGACACTGTGGCAGTACAGGAGCCTGGGCAGGTCCTGTTCCTGCCACCAGCGGTACTTGGGCTTGGCTGTATTCCCCTTGTGTGGCTCCTTGTTGGGAGCTGGCTGGATCTGTGGCACAATGAGCCCGGTGTGGGTGAGTATCAGCTTGAGACCTGTTGGTCCATTAGTTAGAATCACTCAGGCAAGCGAGCATCGTTGCAGACATTACTTTAATGCACAGAGAGGATTCAAAGGGCAAAACCAACAATCAGGTGGAAAGTACTGCTCTTCCCTTACACAGTCAAAAGAGTGCACACAGAAAATATTTTGAAGAATAGTATGATGGATCTAACTGGATTTTCAAATGTTAGCTACAGAAGATGTTCTCACCAAACATGGCAACATTTTTTTTTTCTTTTCTAAAGTCTTCCATTTATTTGTGTAGGGAATAATGCGCATTTTGGGTGGTGCTGTTCAGGAAAAAAGAACTGTTTCCAGCTGCTCTTGGTATATGAAAGTAATCCATAAGCTTTACAGTTGATGCAAAGATTTTTAGGCTGTTGGCAGAGAGTCTGTTTTAAAAAAAATTTCTGTTTGCTGGATTTCATGTACTTTCATTTTCCCTTTGAAGTGTGTGGGAGAGAGCAGAAGGGGAAATACTTCATTATGTCCATGAATTATTCAGGTACAGTTCTAGCAGCTAACATTACTTTAAATAGCTCAAGGTCTTTCTTTTTCCTTGAGTATGTCTCAGTTTTCATTCTTATGCTGATTGTATGCCACGTTCCTTTGTTGAATACAATTTTGATGAAGTACTATCCTTCGGCAATCTTTAGAAATCATTTCAGTCTTGAAATAAGTGTTTAATTCTGTTCTTCTCCAGCATCAGCTATTCAGTGACCCTCAGTTGATACAGGTGAATTTTCATACTAGTGACATTACAAAAAATAAAATTATTCTCCCTAGAGTGTGTTTTCTATATACTCTTGCAAGGCATTGATCTCAAATAGCCTCCCACATATATTTCTACAGTGAAGGAAAAAAGGAATCTATAATATTAAATATTAATATACTGTTATAGTCTGAGAGGGATTTTAGAAACCACATTTAATACATCATTTCAGTGGGGAGGCATGAACATTAAATCCTTACATTTTGGAAATGTCCTTCCCTCTCCCACCAATAATACATGAAGATCTGTATTTAGAAAATAGTTAAGAACAGTAACACAGAGGAAGACAATTAGAAAGATGTCTAGAAGCCATCGTGAGAGGAAAGTGAAGCAAAACCCAAAGTGAGTTTAAAATACTGTTCTTGTAGTTTTTGAAAATCCAGTGATTGCTGCATAATCACTTATGCAAATGAGTAACTTGCTATTATTTCTGGGGGGGGAAAGTGTTAAAAAATTATTCCCCTGAGGTGAAAGACTTACCTGATACAGTCTAAAGAGGTAGTGGGTCAGAATTACAGACAGTTGAGGAAAAATGTATCTCTGTGTGTGTGTGTGTGTACAAGACTCAGGTTTCCAAGAGGGATGCCCATGACCAAATTTCAACTGCCCAATTTAAGTTGCAGCAGCAGTGAGAATTTTGCAAGGCAAGCGTAAGAGGAAGTGCAGTGGCAAAAGAGCGTCAAATAGTGTAAAACTTGACCAGACGATCCATTAAAGATTGAAATGTAGTCAATATGCTCATGTTCACAACAGTAAGGTTATAGCAATGCATTTATAACCAGAGTTAAGTTGTGTATATTTTCTTCAGCCATGGATATGTTTGAGAGAAATGTTTTTGAACTGAGTAATTGCAAACATGCCAATGCTTCAGTCTTGTAGTTTAAGTTGCTTACTGGACCTCAGGTTCTCAAAGCCCTTGAACAATCTCTGAGCAAATAGTCAAGTTTTTGTTGCAGTAACGCAATACAGCAAAGAAATGGAAATCACAATCTGTGTAAAAAAACCTGGAATTACACTAGAAAATGCAAGGCCCCAGATTCAATCCGTGTGTGGTAACCAAAAACACTGGTCAGAAAAAAAATGCATCCTCTTGCTCAGCAAAACAAGATTTATCATGTTGACCAGGGACTGCATGTTAATTAGAATATAATTTAAAAATAACAGATACAACCTTCCAAGAATGCTGGTAATGACAGAGAATTAGTATCTGCAGCCTTTGGGACCTTGCTGTTACTTGATTATTTCAACTGTTTAGAAGAGCAATAAGTCTAGAAACAAGATGTGTGAAAACATGAAGAAATGAATCTTTTGATTGGTGCTAGTGATTACTGGGAGGTTCAAATAGGGAGATTTGTTACCTAAACCCAGCTATTAAACTTGCTTTTATCAGTTGTAAATACTCAGTTCTGCATGAGTTTAGCTTGCTTGGTTTATAGGTATTGTGCAATTAATACAGTTTTGCTCGATCCATGTGGAATTAAATTACACTGCTTAACAAAATAATACATCTTAGTGTATTTGAATATTCATATGTGTGTTTTATTGCCATTTTTGAAAAGCAGAGTAGTCAATTTTTAGAGGACTGTATTGTAATTCCATAAGCAGTAATTTGACTAGGTATTTATATGTGTTAGTTATTTGGGATAATAATTAGAAAAAACCCCATAGTAGAAAAGCCTTCATAAAGAGATGTTATTTTCTTTTTATTATTTAAATCCCAATAGTAAATTTGAGACCTGTGTTCTTAGACATTTTATATTTATATTTACTGATAAAGCTGTTGTTATTTTTTCCAGCTTTCAAACGCAATTTTAGTGTTGTCCTCTTAACTGAATGGGTATAAAAATAATTAAATACTTTGCTATTCTGGAAAGGAACTAAAATTGATATATAATGCACTAGATTTCTTTTGAGTTTCTGTTCTTAAGAAGGGAAACTGGGAAGAGAGAAAGGAGATAGGGAGGGTACTAAGGTGTAGGAAGGAAATCCCCTTCAACAAGCATGGGGTACTGTGGCGGGGGGAACTGTGGCCTAGTACATCTCTTTTTCTAAAAGGTTTCAGGTGTTTCTGACCTATACCTGTGCAAGTCACTGGGTATCTTCTGATACTAAAACTATTCGTATGTTGTATTACTTAGGAGTGTTAAGAAAGTTGTGACTAGGCCCAGACTAAGTTGAGTAACACTGAATTCAGTGAGTCCTGTGTAAGCTACTGGATGAAAATATTGTACTTCTTGTGGTTGCTGAAAGAATTTTAAATATGGAATTTGTTAATAAGAACTTACTGATGCCTTGAAATAGTCATAAATGAGCATCCTGTTCAGCCTACAACCGTTACTGGTTATCAAACACATCCTGAGCCATTGTATTCATCAACTGCTGTTTAGTCTGAGTTTGTAACATTTAAATTACTACTACTGAATTCTTGTGAGAATAGAAACTTCTTAAAATAGCTGTAGTAGTCCACCAAGTCAAAGGTGGAAAGTATGGTTGGCAAGCTAAATTTATTAGTTTTTAAACTAATTGCAGGCTGTGTTGACCAGTAAAATCTGAGATGTGGGGGCAAATGATTCTGTTCACGTGATCTTCTCAGAGGTTATGATCAACTTCCAGATTGACTAAAAGAAAAAAGCACCGTCATGTTAATTTTGAGTCTATTGTAATGTCAAAAAGGTAGTTGAAGTCAAGCACACCCTGGAAGTAGGAAGTATGTCTTACGGCTTCTGAAGGGCTGTTAAAAGGTCAATAAAGAGGTTTTTGCTGCAAGGTTGTGCCTTAACTAAATGATTTGCCTCCTAAAATAAACAAAAGTTATGCTGCCCTAAATAGACAGCAAATGGTTTCTTGAGACCCTGAGGGAAGAATCAATTTCTTTTTCTTTATGTAGCAAAGCCTTGAAACTATTCACTTGCAATGCTCTTCAGGACTCAATCTCTCTCTTTTTTATTTTTTAATATTTAATAGTGTTATTCTTCAAAGACTGCTGTGGCAGTCACGAGGGGAAGAATGGGCAAAGGGTCAAGAGATACTAAACTTTAAAGGAAATTACAATTTTTGCTAATTTTCATAGCAACAAAGGAGTAATGAATCCTGGTGAAGAGGCAGAGGGGTGGAGAATGTTGGTGTGCACTTGCAGTGGTGTCACTAAGCTGTGCTGTGGCATTAGGCAGGTCATTCTGAGAGCTCAGCTGTCTTACTTTCTAATTATATGTTTTCGGAAAATATTACTTAGTTAGAAAAGCCCTGGGAATCTAACTAATGCTCTGTGCTTGGGTGGGCTTTTATTTGTTCATGAGTTCATTTTTGGTTTGTGTCCATGGAAGAACTCTGCCCAGAGGTGGGCCATCAGAGCAGAGAATCAGCTGGACTGCCATTGTTGACATCTTTGGGAGTGGAGCAGCCCTGTCAAGCCCTCGTTCTTGCCATGATGGACAGTAGCTGCTCTAATTTGTTTGGTCCCAGTCCTGTGATTTGTCCCTTTTTACAGAACACGTGAACTCCTGGGAACAGAAGGACTATTTCCCTGCAGGAGGTACTTATGAAAGAATAAACCCAGGAGGGTTTTTCTTTGTTGCTTTAGCTTGCCTGCTATTGGTGCAGTTGAAGAGGCTGTAGGAAAGGGAAGGCAAGGGGGTCACAGGTGCTTTGGGAAGGCAGCTGGGAGCCCTCAGCTCAGGTGGATGAGGATAGGTGTTGCTGTGTGGAGCAGGATGTGTATCAGCCGTCCAGAACAGAGAGGATATGTGGAGCATTGTTTGCCTCCACTTGGAGCATTACTCGGGTAGTGTAGATCTTCCTGAGAAGCAGTAATAAACAGGAGGAGAGTAAAATACAGACTTTTTTGTTTTGGTCCCTCTTACATGGTTCTTCAGCTCTTCAGTTTAGAAAATTGTGGTTCTGTTTGTGTTTGTTAATTCCAAATCAAATGGGATTTGTTTCTTAATGAAGGCTGTGAGTCACTATGTTTTTGCAGGCAATCTCCCAGGATTTCAGACCACAAATAAATTACTGCACAAGATCTAGGAGATGCTCAATTAGCATGAATTCATTGCTCCCTGCTACTAATGTAGCTTACCAAATGATGCTCAGCATTAATACCAGTGTGGATTTGGTTGGTAAACTGTAGTGTAGACAATAATTTTAAGATAAAGAACAAACCTGTGTACTCCACCCTTTTTACCTTTTGCCTCTACTGGCATGGAAAACTTTCAGCTGTTGCTTAAAAACTGCAGGGATTGCTCTTCTGAATGTTTTCACCGATTTTTTTTGTTATATTGAAAAACAATGTATAATCAAAGTATGTTGTACATTCTGTGAGTTTACTATAACATTTGATTAAGCTTGAGTGCATAACAGCATCTAAATTAAAAAGGGAGCAAAAAAATACAGTAGCAGCCTTAGCAATGGGTTCGGTATCTTATGAGAGGTTTCTTGTGCTGATGGTAAGTCAGGGAAAGAATGTGAAAAAAAGTCCTTGTGTTGCTTACGTGTTGTTTGTGAAAGAGCAGAAAACTGAGTTTGAAGAAATAATTACTTAAAAGGGTTGAATAGGTGCAAGTGGTAAGTCGGAATAACAGGTGACATCTATTGTGGTGGGTAGATACTTGAAAGAATTAGAAGGAACCTAAAAAATATGGTTGGAACTGAAGTCAAGAAGGGCTTTTACTAGTTTAATATATACTACTGTCGTATCTCTCTACTTGCTATGCAGCAGATTGCTATGCAGAGATCTCCCAGACTGTTCAATGCTTTAGGATGATAACCTGGCCTCTTTGACTCTGATTTGTTGTGTTACATTAGAGTGGGGAGCATGTGCAAGTGCAAAGGGTGCCAGCATCCATCCCATGCTGTGTCTAATGACTTACTTGCCTGTGGATGGACTGAAGAATTGAGCCCTGCAATATTGCTTGTTGATCAGCAAACAAAATGCCAGCTGGAGAAGGCATTGTATTAACTTTGATTAGGTGTTGGTGACTGTGGAGAAAATCAGTGTATTACCAGGTCAAAAGAAATGACCATAGTATAAAATACACATAGGAAGAAGATGGAGAATTACTATCCCTGTCTGTAAACTTGCCTTATCTGTCTGGTTAAGACCAAAAAAAATGTCAATCGGGACCTAACCAGCTACACTTAAGAGTCAGATTTCTTCTCTGTCTGTATAAGCCTTTGCCACCCACATAAATACTTAAAAATTCACAAGTTGATAATTCATGCCTGAATATCCTGTTTATGCTAAATTTGTGTTTATTTATCCTTTGGATAAATAGAACAGTAAATCTCTCTTCAAAATGTATTGGTAAGGGCAGGCAGTGCTTGGAATTCCAAAATCTAATAAAAAACATGTACTGATCCTTTTATGTTGTGCTTAAAAAACCCATTTTATTCTTCATGAAAAGTTATGCTTAAACTTGCAAAGGCACAAATCCATCACTGAACAGTAAAAAAAAAAAAAGATGGTATTACTTGTACTTCTGGGTTTTTTTGTTAAATGTTTGAGATCCTCTAAAAAGACAATGGTGACAAACAAGTTTCAGATTGGGCAGTTTTTTCTTACTGTTTCTCACTGGTCTAATGTTAGCAGAAAAATTTTCTGTAGCACCTCCTTAAATATGTTTTCCAGATCTGATTGGAAATCATTTTGTTCAGAGTAATTTGGCTAAAGCATCTGTCTAATCATCTGTCTAATGCTTTTTTTTTTTAAATCCATACTAGGATGTTTTGAATAACTTGGGTTCCTGTGAGTTGGATGAAGACGACCTAATGCTTGACTTGGAGTTCCTGGAAGAGCAACATCACCATCATTCTGGTAAGTCAGATAAATGCTATCTGTCTTCAGTGAGGGATTGTTATTGTAGAAATATAAAGCAGATATGTTCAGTACAATTACTTGGAAATAAAAAGAAATAATTTTCTTGGAACAAGGAGAGTGGCATTCATTTTTTAGAGTTATTTCTAAATGTGTTTGTAGTTAATCAGAAAAATGCTGTTTACACAGCACTTGGACTTCATATGGTCATGTACAAAATGGAAGTGATTATTACAGCTATAGAATTTCAGTACCAAGGGCAGACCCATCTGTTTTTCTAAATACTTAAAATGACTGCTGCCTACCCCAGGCACTTAACAGAAGAGCATTGGTGGAGTAATTGTGATCACATTTTGTGCGTGCCAGAATAATATTCTTAAAATAAAGAAGGTTTGGCTTGAAACATGCGTGTAACTTGATGGTTTCTCTCATGGTTAGTTAATGCTTTGTTGCACTGCCTTGATTAATAGCAATAAACTATTGCTATATATTGTGTTTAGTACCATTTTATAATAGGATTGTGAGAGGTAAGCTGTGGGACCTGCAGTGAGGAATGCTGCATTTCTTTTAGCTGGGATGTGGGACAGCAGGGCCTCATCTGTGAATGGAAGTCCTGCTGTCTCGACGAGGTTTGGAGAGTCTTCAAACCTGTGTGGGACTTGTCCTTGATCCCAGGTAGAGTTCTGAGTTTGTACTCTGCTGTGATGCTCTATTCGGACAGTGCTGTGCGTATAAGCATGAGTAATTCTCACCTCCTCTTTTACCTGCTATTCCCTGATCCCAGTTTCTCCATTCACCCACACAGGTGCCCGCAGTGCACATTCTTGCAGACTCATGGAAGTAGGGTTTTTTGAGACATGTGCTAGCTGGTGTGAGCCATCTTCAGTTCTGGTCCCTTCTGAGATGTAAATTTAGCAATGGTTACAGATAAACTCCTTGAATTGTGCTCCTGATTGATATTTTCTGTGTATGATTATTCTGTGAGCATATCTGAGTTATCTCTATGATAATTCTGTTTAACCATTGTACTGTGCTTTTTAAACCTGTTTGCATATCTACTTAAAAGATGAAACATCAATTCTGTTTTCTTTGGTAGAGAGTGTGAAGGGTTGCAGCAGTGATATGTGCACGATCATAGTTTTCTAAGTTACTGAAAGCTGGGATGCAATAAATGAAGTGCACAGAAAAGACATTTTCTAACCTGAATAGTGCTATGAACTGTTTACAGAAAGTTAAATGATGGGTAAAGAAAGTGGTTTCAAAAAGCTTCAAAAACAAACATTGCATTTTATAAGAGATCGTATGGGGTTCAGACTTATTTATTCCCTGGACTGGTTGGAAACTAATTAACTGGCAGAACTGTTTTCCATAAATAAAATTCTTTAATTTGCTGCACTTGTCATGACCTTTGTTTTCCTTCTTTTTTTAAAAATCACTGAATTAACAGTGGAAGAAAAGTTGTGTCCAGTATATGTTTGCAAAGATTTTGTAACAGCTTCTACAACAGCTGAAATAATAATGTCTGAATGATATACTTGATAGAGAAGTAATTAGGATGGAGATGCGATGTGACGCATAGTCTTCCTGCTCTTGGCTCATTCTCCAGAGCAAATGAGATGCCTTTAAAACAGAGATCTACATTGTCCTCTGAAGAATGGTGACCATTTCTATTCGGAGCAGTAGTGTAGAGACACATATTGCAGTATGCACACTGTCTTTAAACACAGATGTGTTTATTTTAGTAATATTTGCTCTTTGATTTTATTTGTTTGGTGGTGAACCTAGCTGCAAAAAATTTAGGATTTCCCTAGCTGTCGCTGTTTTTTTAAGTCATTCACTTGGAAGAAAGATTTGGAAGGATAGAGCCACAGTATGGGGTTGACTCAATTTTACCAAATAAAAATAAAGCTGACGTCTTTATATTGCATGTGGATCCAGCACAAAATGGTTAACGTCGTTGTCTGTCGCCCTGATTTTTCAGCCTTCTGTTTCACAGTTTCATGTTTCGGGTTCTTTCTCATGCTCTGGTCTGTAAACACTGGCCAGTGTTACTGTAGTTTCAAGGAAAGTTTTCATTCTTGTGCTTAGAGAGATGGACAGTTGTCTTGACCAATGGGATGGGGAGAGGTATCAACCTTCTCCCCCAATCCCTGGCCTTTGTAGAAATACTATATAATGGAGTCAGATTCTTTTAAATAAAGTTAGTTTTTAGTTCATGCCTTCTGATCAAAGTGTGAGTGTGTGTTTGTGTGTGTGACAAACTGCGTCAGTTGTCATCATCTTAATTTGCTTTAAGATATTGAGGTAGTATGCTTGATTTTTAGAGATTTAGCTTTTGAAAAACAGTGAAGTACATAAAATCCTTGAACTAGAAACTGATGTCTGAACACTTTTAACAAATTCATTTTCTGATTCTTCTGTTAAGTTGTGGCCAACTTCCAGGATTTAACACTTTTCAACAAAAATTCTTTTCAGTAATTCCAAGTCAGTCTGTTCTCTGTTTTCACTTCTGGGCTTGCTTTTTTTTTTCAAGGGGCATATCTTTTCTTACCTAAATAGAATTCTTCTGAACTTCTTCAGTTAAATTACATTATCAAATATTTTTGATACAATTTTTTTCTAGAGACACCAGAATGCAGAAGTGATCAAGTGATCCCATTGAAGACATACTATTAATTTAATGCAGAGCTTTACACTTCAATAAACTCATTCTGGGCATGCATATATAAGCTCTTTCAGGTAATAGGGAGGCAATGTATGTTTTTTAAAAGATTTTTAATTCTTCCCTCTTCAGAAACAAGAGGACAGCAGATGGCACATGGACGATGAGCCAGTACTGTTACTGTAGAATATATTATTTTAATGGAATTTGAATGAAACCAAAGGACTGTTTAATTCTTCAAGTATGTGACTGCCTGAAAAGTAGATGATCTTCTGTAATTTTTGCCAGTACCAGTTTGTTGAACTCTTTGTAAAGGCTTCTTTAAAACCATGGGCTTGATATTTTACCTATGGCTCGCTTTAGTAAAATTCAGTCAAGGCAATTACAGACGTACAGATTTGTGAGCCTCCTTTACTTAGAGGTTGGACAGATGTGCTGTCTCTTCTGTTGAAGATTCTGCCCTATTTTATGTCAGCTCTACATATTTAATCCATTTTATTGCAGTATTTGTTTACCTTCCTAACAAGTTCCTCACGCTTCTCTAATACTTGGAGGGGGATCTGTCTATCTGACATTCACCCGTGTCATATTGAAGTCAACCGAGAGTTAATGCAAGTGTTCTTAATCTGTTATCAAAATAAAGATGTTCATGAGTATAAAAGTACTGCACAAAAGGCTGCTTTTTGAATGGAAACATTAAAATTATGCTCTTCTGGAAGTCAAAAGTATTAGCAGTACTGTGACTGTTTGTAGTACAGTAAAAATCCTGTTGATGTTCTACGTATTGATGCTGATTACAGCATTTATTTGGTTAAAGCCAAATAGGTTAAAGTCCTAGAGCCATATTGCCATTCACTTGTGCCCCATTTGGCTCTTGATAAACAATTCTGTGGTGAATTACTGTGGGAAGAAATGTTAACAGAGAAGCTCTGTCCAGTATTTTAACAAATAGATTTAAATATGAGGAGGTATAATTGGAAAATTATTCAGTTCTTTCTTCAGTTGTTACAGGGGGATAACTAAGGAATAGCCAGGAATAACTATTCCTTTAAAGGCTATGAAAATTTCTAATGACAAATTACATGAATACAAGGGCTAACATCACATTTCTAACTTGAATATCAAAAATTATGCCTTGATGAGGAGGCTGTATACATCAAACTATATTTTTTAGATGTAACAACTCTGAAGGGTACTGCCCCAGTTAATAAGCACTGTTGATGAGCTGATAATTGGCAAAATGTGAAATTCTCTTGAATTCCATTAGGAGCTCCAGGTTTTTAGAGATTTGTTAGTTAAGACACGATTTACAGTAGTTTCTGCTTTTACCTGCTGTAGTTTTAAAGAGCAGTATTTGTTAGTGTGAGGATATGTCTCCAACTTTTTACTGAAGCTTGCAATATAATACTAATTTAACAAAATAATTGAATTGTATTGATCTACCATTGTTTTAGTGACCATTTATGAATACAAAATAAGATTATATTGGAAAGATTTCTGGGAGAATTTGCTATTAAGGAGTTCTCAAGAGGAGCTCCTACAAGCCAGTTGGTAGGAAAGGAGATGTTCCAGGAAGTGGTATGATGTGTTAATTAAAATAGAGATAGAAAGGAGAAAGAGACAAAGATCTGTTACCTCTTCCATTGTTTGTGGTGGTTTTCATCTATTTATTTATTTATTACTCCAGCTCATTTTTTACTTGTGCTTTTGTTCTGTCCTCTCAGCTTTTCCCTAATGAGCTGATTGCCCTCCAGCAGCATCCTCATGAAATGAGGTTCCTGTAAAAAGGTGCTATAAATCCTTTTGAGTACTAGTGCATTAAATCATATCCCTAACTTTTTCTCTAACCATACAACAGAAGATAAGGAGACACCTGCAAACCTCAGGCAGATGCTTCTGCTTTGGACATAAATGTCTGTGCTTTGCTGGTCTTAGCACAGCTTTAGATGTCTGGAACTTGCTCATTTCAGGCTTTCTCTCTGTAAGTGAGTTTACTGCTTTAATTTACTACTTTTGCTTCTGTTTTAAAGGCTGTATTTTCGAGATAAAGAATGTAATACAGAGACATTTTATTATCCCACCTAACACAATGACTTTGAAATTTAATAAAATAATACTTACGTAGTACTTTGTGAGTGCAGAGCATTACTGCATACAAATTCAAAATATTAATCAATGTGATTTGCTGAGAGTTTTGCATACTGTTCTTAAGCTGGAATGCTTAAAATGAAGCATAATATCACATACATGATGAGTCCTGAGGGTGCCTTTTTATTAATCTGAGTAAATTTGACTTTTAAAATATGCTGCAGCTTTGATTTCCGGTTGTAAAATAATGAAGTCAGTGGTTTCTATAGTGGGAAATAATTGCGAGTTTATAGAAAGTGACAGCATTAATTTATCCTTATTCATTTTCCTTTTCCCTCATGAAACACGTTGTATTTGATGCCAAGTATTGATTAGTCAAATGTATGCGGAAAACCTTTATATTCAGTGATAGAAACTGTGGGGAATTTATTCAAGTAGTGCACATTAATGGGCATGAATTGTGTGCTGGTGTTGTCCCATAGCCTGTTGAAAACCGAATGGTTTTATGTGGTTGGTGTTATTAAATCAGAACTGCAGTAAATGATAGCTTTTTCTGAAAGTTCATGAACGCACAGCTGTCCAAGGGCTTTGGTAATTCCTTTAGTGTTTGCCATGGGTGACATAGAACAGGCGGCCTGCATCCTCCTACAAAGATGTGTGTGTTGCTGGGGTTTGCAGCCAGTGGTCCGGCTGAAAGTTCAGGGCTGCTCCTGGTGCTGAATATTAAGCACTTGTTCCTGTCTTTACCCCATCAGGCTCCACACTACGCAGTGACTATTCATGGGTGTGATATTGATTACCTGTGTACCCAGACTGGCCTGTGCATCCATCATGTCGCTGCTGGAATGCTTGCTGAATAGTTTTGAATAATGTAGCTTGCTAAAATTTGTAGGAGAGATTTGTCTTTGGCCGGTGCTTTAGGTGTCTTGGATTAAATGCCTCAGCCTCAGCTGAAAAGTTGTGACCCAGTGTATACATGAAGCATAGTTACTTCACCCAGCATATTTCAGAAATGAAATTACTTCTCTTATTTGCTGGGGAAAAGTGGAAATATGAAATTTTTTATAAATATGAAACTTTATAAACAATCAAAATCCATCAGAATATTATTTAGCTCTTAAAAAAACAAGCACTTTCAGAGATGGAACACATTTTGATCAAATAAATTAAGACCATGTCTGTTAGAAGCATTTTAAGTGTGTTCTTAACTCTGTGGTAATACATGTTTTGGTTCTTGCTCAAGGTTTATGAATGAAATGACAGCATGGATTTTGCAGATTGAGGGGACGGCAGAAGGGGTTTTGAGGTGGACACACAAAAATACTTATGAAAATGTCAAATTAGAATCATTCATTATATCAGAATATGGTCTTTTAGTAACATCACTACATTAGATATTAGCAGCCTCACCAACAAAAGCCCAGTGTACTTGTTTTTTAGGAAGCAAAAGTCTGGCATTTGTATTGTATTTCTTTTAAAACCAGCTAGCCTGCACAACAATTGCCATCAGTACCCAGCCAAACTAAAGTGTTGGTGTAATGACCCAGAAATATTAATTAGGTAGTTGCTGAGGTATTTTGAATGTGATGAACAAACTGAAAATTCTGTGGTGAGTTTCGAGTTCCTCCTGTGTCTTATTAATTCAATGTATTAATTATTTTTATTAATTTTTTAGTAAGCAGTAGGAGTGCTGAGCTGTGATGAAACTCCTTTGGTCTTTTGGTGTTTTTTTTTAATTTTTTGAGCTGGAGTTTGTCTATGCAAGGAAAGCAAATTTTTCAAAGGTTTCAATTTGCTTTTAAATAGATAATAGGGAAAAAAGACCCTAACTATGCATTTTTATCAAACAGTTGCTTAGAACTAGAGCAGAAATACTTAAATAATTTGAATATATTGCTTTGCTCATGAATGTGTTTTTGGCAGCAGATTATGTTTCTTTGTTTACAAACAATGACCTGTTTTGATTTTTAATTGGAACTGGACGCGGTCAGCTCCTTGAGCACGTCTGAAACCTTGTCCTGGCCAAATGCTATCTTTTGGAGTTGTATGTGTTACAGGCCAGGCTAAACTAGAGCAGCATTTCTTTAGATTTCTGTTTGGAATGTGTAATAGTAGTTTGGTTTATACTTAACGGTTTTGAACAAAACGAAGGTTGTGACAATAAAGTAATAGAGAGCACTGTGTCTCTGCCAAAGAGCAAGTTTAAAGATTATTTAGCTAACTGGCATTTTGCCCTGTCACTACAAATTTGGGATAATAAGGTAATAAAAAAATAAGCAGTATTAATAATGAACAAACCAAAAAGTGATGTGTGACTTCACTACATTAATTATACTACTATACAGATATCCTAACACCAATTAAAAGGGAAAGTTCATGTTAGTTTTCAGTTTTGCAAGAGAAAAGGTCTTGCTGAATAAATGCCAGCAATTCCTCCATCAGACTTCTTGTGGTGAAGGGAGAGCATCACAAGCCACAACTGTGGCTGATTTCACACATTTATCTGAATTCCAGCATGGATTTGAAGTATGGAGTTGAAAGTTACATACCAATGGTTTCCATATATTTAGAAAAAGTTATAACAAAGGGTTTTTAAAATATATTCAGAATGACCTATTCTATTGAGCTGCATATCTTCCTCTGAAGCATTGTTTAAAAAATATTGCGCAGTAGTGGAATAACTTACTGTCTCCAGGGAATGAAATAAAATGTGACATCTTCTAAACTCTTCTAACCATGGTCTACAGCTTCTGAAAGAGCACTGAGCATGGAGGAAAGGGATTTTTGCAGGGTTTGCAAAAATGTGAAAGTGAAAGTATATGTCGCAGTATCAAATAAAAAGGGAACATTTGTGTTAGTTGCAAATAACCAGTGCACGCTTGTGGCTAGGCCTGCCTGAGGAGTCTGGAAGTGTAAACTGCTGAGAGTAAGGAAAAGAAGAAATAGTGACGTTAGTCACTAAATTCCACTAAATTGGAACGGAACTAGTTAGAAATCATAGGCTTATCTAAGGCTTGTCTTCCAGCATCCTGGGAAACCCAGGTCCATATTCTGGAAAAGAAATACTGAATTGAGAACCCTGTTTCTGTTCCCTTATTTGTGTAAATGAATGGTGTAATCTTATTTCAATTTTAATTGAGAAAAACAAAGTACAACCTAGAACTGCTACCAAATTAACTTTAACCTGAATCTCTTTTAATATATTTTACTTTAAAAGTTGAGTTGTAACCAAGCCTAGTTGATGACCTACAGGAAGCATCTAAGACTAGCTCCTAGCTACACTTTCCTCAGAATATGTTTAAAACATGTCTGGGATGCAGATAATGTGCCTGTGCTGTGTGTTCTCAATGGATCAAGGAAAATACTCGGTTTCCTGAGCAAACTGATATTTTTTCGCTCTTTGTTTTGGTGTGAAGAGTGGTGAAGGACTCATGGTGTGTATATGTTAGATTGCTATCTGACTGTTACCAATTTTATTAGTAACATGTACTTGTAAATCCTACTCAGTTTCATGGAGTAGTATCGCAGATCATCACATCATAAGTGAGATACGAAGAGATTTTTTCATTAATGGACAAGAAGGGCAAAAGAGCACACTCATGAACTTTCAGGGTCATTGAAGAATACTTTTGAGTGAGATGCATTTCTATGGTTATCATAGAACTATTAGATTCAGGATCTGTATCTCAATTTCCTGGTGTTTCATAATGGTGTGACATTTAGTTACAAATTCTTATTCATATTGGCATGCTCAACCATCATTTACTGAAAGACCCAGGACAGTAATTAAATTAGGCGTGTTGCATTTCTTCGTTCCTTTGATTTCATACATACATTGAGATGCAACATCATCTTTAACCATATCTGCAGGCAGAAAATAAATGCAATAATAACCATTTTGACAAATCAAAACACAGTGTCCTATTTAAAGCAATTCTACACTTTTAGATGGCAGAGTTTAAGTAGGATGCCATATACTGCTTTTTTCTCCTGCTTTGTAAATTTACAAAGATCTGGACTGCATGTCTTCGCTAAAATGAAAATGTGATGAGAACTTTAGAGGAGTATGGCCTGTCTTCTCATTTTTGTGAGAAATTTAGGGAGTAAGAGAAACAATTACGAGCTTATAATTATTTTACAGGAGAGCCATAACTCTGTTTATATAAAACCCAATTGCTCCTTCCATGCAACTTCTGCAGTGATCCTACCTCAAGGTCAGACTGAAACTGTATGTGAGTTAGTGATGGCTTTTGACCTTTTGAAATATTTATCTCTGGGATCCGTGTAGTTTCAGTCTTCTGTAAAGAAAAAAATGGTAGTCTGATAGCTAAAACTTGAGTGTAGGTCTCTTGGGTTGAGCTGCATTCTCTGATGCCAATTTCCTGCATTACCATGGGCTTGTCACTTAATTTACTTGTAGTACATAAGTACTCCAGTAGTCATGGGGGTTTGTCATTAAAATCTGAGAGATACTCATTATACCAATGGGATGGAGCTGCAGTAATAACTAGAGTCATTTGAGTCTTTGGAGGCCAATTATGTTCTAGTTTGTGCCTCTTCATGTGTCATTCCTGGAAGTGGAGCAGACTCTGCCATTGCTGTTACTGGTGTATCCCCTACTGCTGTTACTGCTCGAGTGATTTTTTTATTTCCTTCTGCAGAAAAAATTCCCAAGCAAACCACAAGTTTCTTTATAAAACGGGAGGAAAAAAATATTGTAAAAGCCTATCATACTAATCAACTAAAGCCTGGGCTCAAATATAAATTACTTTTTAAATCTTCCCAAGATCCATTGTTACTCAAAGATTGGGTCAAATCTGCTGTAATGTTTGAAAATATTAGAAAACTTTTTGTATGTCTTTACCTGAATCTCTTGTGATGAGAGAGCCTGATGTCCCTTCTTCTGTCCCTGTGAGTGTTCTATCAAATCCCTCATATTGTTTGGATTTTGTTGAATTCCATTTATGTTTTAACCTCCAACTTCCCTCAAGGGGGAAGGAATTCAGAAATAAATGCTGTGCAGGTAGTAAACCCTGAGATTTATTGAAGCCTGGGTTCAACTTTAGGACAGGGAATCAATAGTTAGCAAATGCTTTGGAGGTTGGTTGGGGGTACAAGGTCTTCCTGAGACCTGAGAATGTTTTGTCCTCTCAGGGACTCGTAGAAGACGACTGTGCTTTTGGTTTGTATAGCCTAGCTAGTTTTCTGCAGTAAGAAGGGCATTGTATACCTTCCTTTGTCAAGGGAGCAATTTGAGATAAACTCTGAAAGGTAACCTTGAAGAAATTTTCTGGTTGTACCCTCTGTACTTAGGCTTACATTAGGAACATTCCGTCTTGACCCAAAGTGAATAATGACCAGCAATCTCATCACATTCCAATTCTCAAAATTCTTCTATGTAACCCTTAGTGTAGGGAACAGCTTTACAATGTAAGTTTGTCAAAGCAAAGTTTGCCTGCCACTCCAGTAGCTTCATCAAAGGACAGTGCATTCCTTGTGCCTTTTGAGGGTAACATCTGTGTTACGGGGTTTGGGGCTCTTTTTCCCCACTGTTTTCATAATTTTGTGGTGTCTTTAGAAAACAGTCTGTTTCCAGTTAAGATGTAAAGGGAAGTGTGGTTGCAGTGGGAAGTATTCCAAATGCACTTTTAAGAACAAGTGTTCTGTTGCGGGATTGGGGACACATACATGTGTGGATCTACAAATGGCAAGTCATGCATGAAATGCTGTTACAGACTGAATCTGTTGCTATCCCCATAATTTTCCCTTTTTTTTTTTTTTTCCTTTTTTCTGTGGGGGGAAGGGGTTTGAGTTTTTTTGGATGTTTACTTTTGGTTGTTTTTAGACAAAGAACTAAGCATTTATGAGTTGGACATTTGAGGAGTTGCTGAACCATACACTAAAAAATGGCTGTGAAAAGCTGATTATTGGAGACATGGGCCCCATGCAGCATCCCTCAGCCCATGGTGCTCTGTGTGTATGTGCTTAAAATAGCCTTTGTATAAATGTCTGTACCTAAAGACTAGCATGTATGCAGAGTGAAACACGTCTGACAGGCCAAAGGCATTCCTTTGAGCTATTTCAGTGTTTAAAACACTTTAAGTCCTTACATCCAGCTTTGGATAGTGATGCTTGTTTGTAACACAGCAACTGCTGAATCTGAAGTGGTGAGAAATTTGATGGTAAATAAGTGTATTGCCTTTTGGTTGCAGGATGGATAATGTGCTCATTTCCTCTTTGCTTTCTAAACATTTCCAGCCCTGCAAACACAGTTCACATATGTTTTAGGAAAAAAGGATTACAGCAATGTCTTTGCAAAGGTTAAGGAAACCGTAGAGGCCCTAGGGCCTGAGAAACTGTTACGAAAAAGAATGTTGGTAGTAAACTTATTTTTGTTAAAATAAATTGATTTTGCTGACTGTCAAAAGCCCTGGCTTCATGATTAACCTGCTGAACATCTTAAAGAGGTTTTTCTTCATAAAAAAAGAAATTTACTATAAAAATATACTTGCTTGGAGGTTGAAAAGTAGGAAGTAGATAAAATGAAAGCACAGCTGTGTTGTAATATTATTTTTTTTCTTTTTTCCAAAGCTGTTAATTTCACAGAAAATAGTTTTGACAAGTCTCTGTATTTCTAATACATTATCTTCTTTAATAAAACATGAAATAATTCTTTCAATTTCATTGTTTGCTTCCCTACTTACTCTTCAATTTGTTTGACTTATTTGGAGATTTTTGCAGGATTGGGGGTGATGCACTTGTAAATTACAGGGTTTAAGCTAAAATTACATAGATACATTACCTAACCGTTTCATTGTCAGCATATGCTGGATTAAATGCAAATAGCTCCTGCTTCTGAGCATATTCACTCAAACCCCTCAGTCTGCAAATACAGCAGACTTGTATTCATAGATGGGCTGTTCTGAGCTGTGTGGAGTTAAATGGAGAAACTGCTGGCTGTGTCATTGAGCATCTGGAAGGGAGGGGTGAGTGTGGCTGTGGGATGAGGATGACTAGGCAAAAGCCATCACCTTGTACCAAATTTTTGTGGAAACCCACACTGTGGTCTTTTGACACTGAGGTAACACAGGTAGTAAAGAATAGAAGTAGGCAGAAAAGTGAAAAGAAATAAAAATTAATAGAGGTAAGAAGGAAAACTGGTGGGAAAAAATCTCACCTTTAGCTTCTGGGAAAAATAACATGCTTTGGAATGAAATATGACCAGCAGCTGAAAAGAATTTTTGAAACTCTCCCAGAAATATTATTCTGTCCCTGTCATCTGAAAAGAAATAAAGTTTGAAAGAAACCCAGATGGTTTGTGTTTTTCAGGCTGCAGGGGCCATGAGTAGGGGCTCTCTGGAAACATGTGTCTTCCCCCTATGTATGCTGCTCCCCCTCATCCTCACAGCAAACACAGAGTAAGGAGTGATGGAGGGAGACCTGTGTTAGCTGGTACATCTAGTTTCACAACAGCCTTCTCTCTTATCTCATCTGCAAGAAAAACTCTTGAGAATCTTTTCCCTTGGAATATAGGAATAATGAGCTGTTGAATCAGCTCAGTGGTATGTGCCAGACAAATCACAAAGGATACGCAGCAAGGCCGGAGGAGATGACAGGAACGACTGCACTTTCTTCCAGCAGGAGAATTGATATTTCCCGTGTTTTCAAATTGTAGATAAAGAAAGATACTTCCAGTTGTGTCACTTCTTAACTAGAAGCAAAGTTGTTTTGCTTCCCCTTCCACAGTCACATTTAACACATCTTTTCCTCTTACTGCCATGCTTTTTGTGCTTTCCTGAAATATGCAGGAGCCTGTGTTACCTTAGATGGCACTTGGATTTACAGCTTTATAAAATCAGTTACTACTTTTGCAAGTTCAGCTCATTTTGGAGTTGTCATGCAAAAAAACCTCCAAACATTACTTTTTTGTTTTTAGTCTTTCTTTTGACCCATTTCTATTTGCTTTCTATTAAAGAACTGTGATTTGATGGGCTTCTTTCTACTGTCCATTCTTGTCCAAATTGTATATTTTCAACCTTTGATTAGTTCTTGATTTCAGTTACGTTTATTCAGGTAACAGTTGTATTTGAAACTGTAGGTCAAAGATGGTAAGTTTTGCTTGCTTTCAGGCTTAAAGTCCAGACAGCTGAGATAAGTTTTGACAGATTTTTATATCTATAATAATGAATAATTCTGTCTCCTAGTAGACTGTAGATGTAAAATAGAAGTACCGTGATAATTTAATAATGCTAATTGTATTTATAAATTACAGTTTAGGCATTCTGGAGTCATCAGAAATCCTTGGAGATCAGAATACTTTCTAATTATGTGTGGGAACAAATTGTCCCTGTACTTACTGCTGCAAAAACATATTTGAAGTTCTGATATTTTCATCAGGGCTTTGGTCATCGCATTTACTGTTCTGCTAAACTTCCTATCTATATGAAGGATGATTCAGCATGTTTTTCACATTTACCACTTATCCCTTTGATCTATCTTTTTGGAGTTCATTGTAGATTCAAATTTATTCTGTGTCTTCACTCATTTGTATAAATGCATGTTCTCTACTTTTGGGGAAGAACAGTAGTAGTGTATCAATGATTTCTAGAAAAAAACATGTTTTTCCTTTGGGAAACAGGAATTTTTTGGTGCTTCAAGAATTTACTGTGAGAACATCTCAGTGGAGAATTAAGAGTATATTTAGCCTAAGGCACATAGCGAGCTCCACTGAAGTCAGGGGGATTGTAGACTTCAGATTTAAGCTCATTCATAAGTCACCTTGGTCTTTCGAGCCTGGACTTGGTACATCCAATGCCTCCTGTGAGACTGATTTTTTTTACAGCTACTCAATTTCTATCATTTGTCTTAAACAAAATTATGCTGTGGTTAAAACTAAATGCGAGTACAATATTGCTAACATATGGTAAAACAATCAACCGTATAAATTTGTAGTTATAACTAATGTATGGACTGATTGATTAGCAACAGCAGCATAGTTTAGAGGAACAAAAAGTCATATTGTGGATAATGATTATATTTCTGAAAAATAAGTTTGGGGGTGCCATGTCTGTTTAATTTCAAGTGTTTCCTAGGAATGGATATGAAAGAGATTTGAGGATAGCACAACATTTTTATTTATATTGCAAGGAAAATTAGAATTGGTAGCAAAGCACAGTGTGCTTCTTTAAAATGTTAATATCTTCTCGAGAAAAAAAGCCTTCAGAAAGTACTCCTCCCTAATGAGTCTTAGTCCATACAAGCTCTGCTATTCTCCCAAAACAATGAGGACATAATTTCTGACTATTTCTTAATCATCCAAGCAGTGTGGAAATAGGTAGTAAGAAGGCTTTCTTCCTAATGAAAATTTTTATTAAACAGATTTATTTTTTATAAGACTTGGTACACTCAATAGTCTGATCAGACCTTGAAAGCAATTATGAGGAGGAGAAAAAAACCCCACAGCAAAAATAACTTATTCAAGGTTAATTTAGATGAGATTCATTTAAAATCTCAGCATGCTTTTTAACCCATTACAGCCCTGTTTAGAAGTGATGTGAGACTGGTTTTGTAATATAAATTAAAAAGAGATAGGAAGCCAATTAGGTCCTTTGCTATCTCTGACCTTAAAATAATTTTGTTCTCTTGCATAAATATGATGCCTTGATATTTTCCATCTATCAGAAGAAATTTGGGGTCTGTGGTACTTACTGTTGTGTGTATTTTCCACTGTCAGCCTGGCAAGTTGAATGGTCTGGGTCTAACTTTGTCTTGCCTGGCAGTCTCGATCACATATGTGGGTTCCTAAAGAAACTATAGGAATAACAATAATAATAAAAAAATCTAAATAGGTGATTCTTAATGAAGATACTTGATTTTCTTACCTAACAAAAGATCATAATCTCACAGTCTCATTTCTCATTTTTGTATCTTGAGCGTGTATTTTCCAACAGACTTTTTCAGAAGGTAACTAAAATTGCACTCTTCTCTTCCACACAAGATTTTTTTTACCACAGGATTTTTATAAGCTTTTCATCTCTGATGTGATCTAATGCGAACATCTAGAATAATCCCACTGGGAAAAATGAGTCAAAACCCAGGGAAAGGCTTGGAGGTTACTTTCTAAGAGTCTGTGTTTTGTGGAATAAAATCACAATTTTGGGAAAAAGCAGTTTTGTCTCAACAAGCAGAGGCTAAATCTACTGTGTTTTAATTGGATCTTAGCTCCTACCTGAGTATGTAGTCTGTGCCCTTAAATTATTTAACCTTTACTCCTTACTCCTTACCATGCTATTCAGGTACCAAGTAATCAAATAATTTATTGAGGTGTTGTGCACTGATTAAAGTGGTTTTATGGAGTTATGGAGCACTGACAGTTCAAGTGTAAGGTATTTGATTTGATAAAAATCATAATCCTGTCCATATTTTCTTTATCTGATACAGTGCATGCATACAGTAAGTAGGATATGCATGGATGCCAAAATAAAGGAGGTTAGGTATAGACTGCCTACAGGAAGGAGTTGGTCTCTGAAGCCATTGTCCTTGAGGTTGTTAATAATGTGGTGAGCTGTAATTTCTCATGTGCTGGTGCAGCGGAACTTGGCTTTCTGCTCTTTCATGCTCTTTCATGATCTCAGCAGTTTTGGTAGTTTGTTTTTCTTCCTCCTTCTATCTTGCTATTCATATGGATTACTGTGTGTAGTAATAGCTGTCCAGATTGCAAGAATAAGCTAACAACTTTTCCTGCATTTAGTGTACCTAAATATTTTAAAGTAATAGCCAGTGTGCTGTCTGAGCAGAGGATAGGATTTAGAAACATTTATCTGTTTGTTTTTTGTTTTTTTTTTTTTAAGTCTTTCACCTTAGGATTTAGTGTATTAGCTTAAAAAGTTTGTAATTGCCATTACCATAGGAAGTCCTATAATGAGTATTACAGTGTATTCATTGTACAGTTTTGGTCTATTTTCTGTAATGCTTTTTCAAACCCTTTTCCTAAACTGGTGCTTACTCTGAAAAATTACTGTGTACTATCTGCGAAGATGTAAGCATGTTTGTGTGAGGTAATGTTAGAGAATTAGGACTTCTTGCATGCTAAAAATACTTGAAACTCCATGTTTATTTTCTTAATTCTTGAGGTGGCAGCCACGCAGTGCTGCTTGAGTCAATACTGGTTAATTTTTCCATAGTTTGTCACTTGCAAATGGAAAGAGGCTGTCAGCTATTCTGGGGGTGACACAGCAGATGTTATAAAAGGGAATCTCATGGGCAGTGCAAGAGTTACCTAGTGTTTCACCTTCAAGGAGCAATTTGGGTCTTTCTGTTAATGTAGCAAATGAGATTTTGTGGTTTTGATCTATGGACCTCTTCATTCCCTGTAGCACTTTCTCAGTATTTAGGGAATAGTTTGGAAGAGAATGAAATATTCAATATGTTATTTATGGTAGATTGTTTTTTTCAGCATTTTTGGTAAAAGAAAGCATTGCTAAGATAGTGATAAACTTTTAGATGCTTATTGGCTTTGAGAACAGCAACAGATGTTTCCTGTAGTCCTTATAATTTTATGAACAGATCTACTTCAAATAAATATTTGTCTTAGGAAGTTGATTTTGGTTTCCAAATGAATGCAGAACTTTGCTTTGCTGTTGAAAGTAACCCTAGGAAATTGCTTGGTAAAGATGTAATTTTGCTGCAGTTAAAAAATGTAAACCACCTTAATTGTTATCTTTTCAGACTGTCTTCTTTGGTGTATTATGATGTTAGAGTTGGTTCAACTCCAATGAAACTGGAGAGGATCAAGGATAACCTGAATTTCAAAGACTCTTATCTTCTAGTGTAGACTTCCTTAGAGGTGTAGTGTGTTTTAAATGCTAAACCATAGTAAAAGATAATTGTGAGGATTAGTTGAATCAAGGGCTGTCACTGTAAATATGTGACTATTGAGTCAGATGAAAGAATTTACTACAGTGACTTTGGGGGAGTGACATTTGAGCAATGATCCTCTTCTCATTTGCACGCAGTAGGGAACTGTCTGGTAATGAATGTGAGATCTCATATCTCTTTCACATAATTCAGAGGAATTCTAGCAGAGGAGTCTAACACTCAATGGTATTGTGCAGATGTGTGCATTCTCTACAGCACTTCTGGTCCAGAAGTCAATAATTAGGCTGTCTCAAAAATGTTGCAGATTTACATTGATTTGTGGGTTTTGGGAAGGAAAAAAGGAAAGAGTCATTGAGAAGGGGAGAAATATTTTTCTTGTTAGTTTCGATTTTTTTTTTTTTCTTTTTTAATATAGTATGTTCAGGTAAAGGCTTAGTGAACATTAACAAAGAATGAATATATTTTTGAACTAGTTTTACTGTATGAATAACCTAAATTAAACCATCACTAACTTCCCACTTATGTTAGTATTTTGTATCCTGAACAGCTTTTTTTAGGGTATGTTTTATGGCCTTCCCAGAAGCTTTAATGGAATTACAGATGTACTGTGGGCCAGCAAAAATAAATCATATCGTTTACAGGAGAAGTGTATAGTCACACTTCCGGAAATTTGAGATCAGCTTTTGTCTGTGCCACAGGTTGTCTTGTATAATCCTCTACAAGATAGGCTGCTCATCAGTATTTATCTCTCACATAAGGATCCTTTTGGAATGCATTCTTTTTTTCATAGGTGTTCATATACTGTGATTCCAAGTTCTGTAATGTATCCTGCAATTTAATAACTTACAGTAAGTGTTTTGCAAATAAGATTCTGATACTGACTGGATTGTTTGAGGAATTTCTTGTTACACCTTCTTTTGCTGTAATTTTGCAAGTGATGTTTACTCTTAACAAGAGAAAAAGTAAATAGCTTTCAAATTGACAGTGATGAAACAAACTGCTCCACAGGGAGCTTGGAGTCTTGACTGATAGTGAATAGAAGCAAAAAGGAGATTCTGATCTGGAGTATCAGAAATGAGGGGCATCAAGTGCAACATCCTCAGGCTGTGATAACGAGACTGTACTAAGGAAGGGGCTGGTCCAAGGGCTCCAGGGCCCTGTGCTGTCATTCTCTCTTTGGCAGATCTATAGGTGTGCTATCATCATACATATCCTACCAATATATGAAGTGTATTTCATTCACAAGTATGTTTTCTGTACACACATCCATGCTTTAACTGAAGCTCTGCATCCTGAAGAATCTTGAAATATTTCATTTCAAAATAATATTTTGAATTGCATTGCAATCAGTATTAATGAAATTATCTCACTAATTGTATTCTTGGTTTAAAACCCAATTTGGAGAACAAACAAGGCAAAAATACTGCAAACCGCCTGAACTATTTTTGTAAACTACACTTACCAGTATGCTCCATACCAAATCATAAATAGGATGGTTTTGTGACTTTCTGGATCTGTGGTTATAAGATGTTCTCTGTACCGTTTTCTGGTATCCACTAGTATTGAGATTTTAGATGTTTCTAGTGTAGAACTTACTAATTATGATATTGCTAACATCTGTTTATTTGCAGAAGTGGAGAAATGCTTTCTTTCAAAATTAGATGACGAAATTTTGAAAGAACACATAATTGACCATCCGTACTTGCGTGAAAATATTTTGACATCTTTCATCCAGCCAGTGAATACAGATTTTATGAGCCAATATGAATCACTTTAGTTCTGGAAAAAAACCCAGTAGTTTGGCTTATGTTAATGAACTAAGCATCTGTCTGTCTATGCTGTAACTGTGAAAAGGCACAGTATGATCTTGTTTGGTATTGGGACAGGGAATTAGTGCTCTTCTGGAAGAAACAACCCATCCCCAAGACACAGGTGTTTCTTGCCCTTCCAGTGCTTCCTTATCTAAATGCTGGTCAGGCCTGCCTGATGCAGTGTATATTGTGCTGGGGAGGTTGCTGCCTGGAATACCATGACTGAAAAATGATCAGTTAAATGCAGTCAAATCAGTTTACCGGCAAATTGTCTGGTAATTGTTTTTATTAGTTTCAAATATCATTGCTCATGTATTGGTTTGGCATGAATGGTAGAAAAAAACAATCAGTGATCTGCTTTGAAACTGACAGCCAAGTTGGCCAATCAGGTAAAAAGTGTACACCCCTGGGACACACCGCTTAAATATAGGAATCTTGAAAGATTTCGTCCCTTTTTGACGGACCCGGCCATAAGGTAACGACCGGGCCGGGGCGGGCCCGGGCCCAGAGCCCCGCCGGCCCTGGTAGTCGGGCTGGGGGGCGGCTGTGCCGAAGCTGGCCCTCCGGGAGCTGAGCCGAGCCGGGCCGGGTCTCTGAGCTTCAGCGGCTGCCAGCGGCCGGGGGAGGAGAGCGAGAGCCAGCATCGCAAACACTGCCGAGGGAGATGGCCCCGGCCCCCTCCCCCAGTCCCTGGAGAGCAGCACCGAGCCCAGGCTGGGCTAAAAACGCACCCCGTAAGACCGAGGGGTGGACAAGGACAGAAGACCTGGGCCGCCGTTTCTGAGCTTTTTCTACAGCTCGTGGATCTGAGGCTTTCAGAGATGCCGCGGCTCGCGGCCCNAACAGACTGTGTCTCTTGTGGAAGGTTACCAGAAGAATCAGGAGGGACTTGTCTCTCTCAAAAGACTGAATGAAAGACTATTTTATTAAGTGCTACTGACTTAAGAGTTCGATGCTTTGTCTCTTTACATTGTTTCGTAGAAAAGTAGATTGTTGCTAAGGAGGAGAGGGGTGTCTTTAAAAGGTTTCGTGGTGGTTGGTTTTTTTTTGTTTGCCCTTTAGTGTATGTTAATAAATCTGTTTCTATTTTTTTTTAAGTTGAGCCGGTTTTGCCTTTCTTTTAATCCTATTCCACTAAAATGAAAGTTAGATCCCCACACTATGTTTCACAAAACAAATTCGGTGAATGTGATAACCACTACAGCTCAACAGAAATAACTGGCAGAATGGTATGGTTTTATACATAATTCAGCATCATGGGCAGATCATTTTAATGCATTATTCTCTTGGAGGAGGTCTTAGTTTCCTCACTGTGTCATGGAATTTAGACAGGAGAGCTGAAGTTCAGAGTGCCGACTGAATGTTTTCTGAGCTTCCAGTTGAAGAACCAAATGTGTTTGTTTAAAATATAAACCAATTATTCCTGAATTATACTGATCACCATAGTAACCTACGTTGATTGTATTTTCTATGAAGTAATTTAAAGTCACTTAGCTGGAAGAAATAAGTGGTGTCAATTATTGATACATGAATGTAACCTAATTATATTAATGTGAAACAATTTTGTAGGATGAATATTTCTTCTTGCACTGGAGTTTCATGTCATTGTCATAATTAGTGTCAGTAATTTATACAAACTGGAATTCTGAGAGATTTCTAGTTTTGGATTTTTTTTTCTTGTTTCTTTTTCCTCCATGTCCCTCTTACCCACTGAATATAACCATGTGTTATATTCAGATTTTTAAATTATTTCAGTTGATTACTTTTGCTTGCAAACACAACTGGATTGTATTTGAGAAGCACCAGATGCCTGTTAGATTCTGTGGTAAAGCTGTAGTCACATACATACAGTTGTGTATCTACAGAATGTCACCTCTCTTACTAGTCTTTTATTTATTTTCCTGACAAAACATTATTGCTGTGATCTTGTAAAGAGTCTCCAAGTTGCTGGGGAAGTTTATTTGATCCTGATTTTTAATGGTTTTTTTGTTATATGCTTGATTAATCAAACTGTTGCTTATTTGTGTAATTAATTAAATGCAGTGATGTTTGGAGGCTCAAAAAGCAATGAAGTAAACAGTCAATAATTGACTGAAATGGGAATTCCATTTGAAGAACTGCTAGAGAATCAAGTTCACTATGTAATCTTAAAATGCAGAACTCTTTAGTTGTTTATGTATGCAGCTCCTGTTCATTATGCTGAAATTGAGCTGAAAATTGTTTTCTTTTGCTGCCATTAATTTTAGTTTTTAAATTCAAAGCAAATTAAGTTGCTAACTTCAGCAGCTATTGAGATGACTTCCTAAATATGAGATAAACTCAGTCTCCAGCTATGTCTAACAAGCCTCATTTTGCTGGGTAGTTTCCAAATACCTGCAGTGAAAGCCAGTGTATTTGAAAAAGAATTTGTCATTATTGCTGCAACAAGTATAAACTGTCCATTGCCAACACAAGGCAAATAACCCTCAAGATTTACTGTTGAAATTTTACATGCCAGTTTTACCTCTTTTGCTGCAAATCACTTCACCAGCAGCATTCAGATCACCTAGTGGAGTTGGATAGTGCAGAAGTTACAGATGGGAAGAGCTAATTACCTCATCTGGTGCATTTATTTTTGTTGGGTTTTGCTTCTTTTTCTTCTTTTTTTCTGCCAGTACAGGATTTTTCTTACAGTGTGTTGCCTATCAGCTTTCCTTTTTCTAAGCTATGAAACTGCAGCCAGTTGCCTTGAGAGTTGTCCATGTTTTTGTCATTTTTCTTATTTTGATTTTTATCTAGCATTCATAGATCTAAGTGATGTGCTAATCAATTGATAGCTTAAACCTCATTGGAAAAGACACTGAGTTCAGTCTCTTAATACACACAGCTAAAAATACAGACAATTATCACATTATATTTATTTTCATTCATCATTACTGTGAAACAATATGATTTCTTCATTGTGGTAAGGAAAATACCCAGATAAATGCTATCTTGTTCAGTAAGTTAGCTTCTCTTGCATATTCTTATTCTAGTCTGCTCACTTTCTGACAAAACTGAATATCTAGACTTGTACATTGCATTTGATCTTTTAAATCATTAGTGGAAGAAAGCATATAAAAAGGAAGAAGTCAACTATTTTTCTCTTCTTGGTCCTAATCAACAGGTTTTTCAATCAACAGAACTGTGAGTTGCTTTTGATTTTTATTAGCAATGGTTCATTAGCCTAAAAAGAAACGCAGAGGCCATGTTAAGCATTCTGATGTTGCCATGGGGGAAAAGAAGGGGTTATAGTAATAAATGGAACATAGTTCTCTGGAATCATTTTGAGAATAAATGCAGGGCATTGCAAGACTCTCCCATACAGAGTCATGCTGGGATGATGTTTTCAGTGAATACATACACCAGTCCCCAAAATAATACATATATTCTTGTGTCTGAAACTCTCAAAGAGGGCAAATGGTTTCACTCTGGTCAGTTGAAACTGTACTTGAACTTTCAGATCTGCACTTCATATTTGTTTGTTGGTGTTTGATCATCCATGAATATTTACAAGGTGCCTACATGTGAGCTTGAATAGTACTAATTTCAGTAGATTGATTTTGATGCTTATGTCAGTCTTAAAAGGTACCTTGTTTTTCTCAGCCTGGGTGTCATTAAATGAAGTGTATTTCCCAAAGTGTTCTATGTTTACATGGAAAACAACAACAGAACTCAGTTCAGTTCTCAGTTTTTCCATGTGAGGGCTGAAGAAAAGCTTAGATTCCTGAATATGCTGTGACTCAGGAGATCCTGGAAGAGTGTATTAAAGGTAGTGAGCACACTTACAGGATTAAAGGTGAAGATGTGTAGGGATGTCAGGATCACACATTCCTCAGCAGAAACTAAGTGCTTGGACAGTGCTCTCAGGCAGGTAGTGTGATTCTTAGTGTTGTCCTTTGCAGGGCCAGGAGTTGGGCTTGATAATCCTTGTGAGTCCTTTCCAACTCAGGATATTCTGTGAAATAATTTCTCTTTTTTTGCCATAATCCTTAGCATCTTCTGTTTGGTGTCAGTTGCTCTGAATGAATACAACTGCTGTGAAATAATAAAATTATGATCTTTTGAAATAAGAAAGGATTCTCTCTGTTTTACATGTTTCTCTTTATACAATTTTTGTTGTAAAAGAGAATCGGGATTCAGCTTAAGGATTTGCATTGACAACTAGAGTGTGAACAAGCTAAATTTTAGCGAACAATGAAGTAAAATTCCTTTCAGATTATCCAGAGCAAGAGAATTGAAGCTTTTAACTGCTTACACAAAGTTTTTAGTGACAGAAGACTAAAGTTTTGTCTGAGGCTCTATCATACTGCTCTGTATGATAAATTGTACCAGCTAGAATATCCTTTAGAAGCTGGAGGAGCATAACTGCTGTCATAGGTGGACATACAGTTACTTCAGTGTAACAGTCCCTATCTGCTTTATTTCAAATTAACTGTTGCTTCTGTTGTTGAAGCTCTTTCTCATATGTAAGTGTCAGCACAGTTTTATCTTTTCCTCCTTAGCAAAATAGGTTGTGACACCTTTTAATAAACTGCCTGAACAGCGCAGTGTGGGTTGATTCTTGTGGTGTTCAGGTCTCCAAAGTCACTCAGTTTGAACTGTGAAAGCAGCCTCAACCATCTAAGACTCTCTAATAGTCTCTGAAAACTTCAGAGTAGCTGGAAAATGAGTGATCTATCTCCACTATGTGCAGCATAAATGATGTTATGACAGTGTTCAGTTGTTTGAGTGAGTACTCAATAGAGCCTCAGAGGCATTGAGGGATGAGCTCTGGGGGTGTGTGGTCAGCTGCAGGTAGCTGCTTCTGTCATGTCTGGCTCAGTGAGGTGTCTTCGTATGATTTGTTACAGTGCCTTGAATTGGCAGGATGAGTGCGGAGGATGCCAGTCTAATTGGGAGGAGGAAGAAAGTCTCTGAACACTTTCATCTATGACAGGGTCTGTCAGAGAACATGAAAGACTATTCCTGTGGTACTTAATTAAGCTTTGGGTCTTTGTAATGAAAACAGCAAACAATTAATTAATGATTAAAATTATCTGTGTGTCCTTTGTGTAGTGATTTATGTACATAATTAATGCTGTAGCATTTTAAGGTGTTAGTTGTCCTTTAAGGAGCTGCATAATAAATGGTGTCTTCAGAGGGTGTTCCTTAAAATTCAAATTAACATTTACTTCAAAAAATTCTCAGTGTTAGGAGGATAACCTGAAGCAGAGTACCTCTCCCCCCCGCCCCCCGCTAATTTTCGATGTGTACGTAGGGACATCGGTCTTGTTCATACCTGCTCTAACTAGCTAGACTGGCTCTTGCTGGTTCTAGGAAGATGATTTCAACTGCTTGTGTTCTCAGGCTACCAAAATGACTGATTAGACCCTGTTGAACTGCAGGTATGAGTACTGATGGACTCTTGAAATCAGACTGAAGTCCGGCACCCAAAGAGAGCGAGGTGTGGTATTTTGTACTTGTTAAAACCTGTGGATCTAATAAAGCTGGATTCAGTTAAGCCCTACAGACTCAGCAAAGCAACATGAACATCTGTGTTAAAAAGCTGTGCCTTAGCTTTTGCACACAGTCGACAAAATGGGAGGCTGAAATTCAGAAAAGGTGTACATTATTACATTTAGCCACTCACAGATGGTGGATTTAGGAATGATGGCCATTTTTTTTTTTGTGTCCAGACTCTTCATCTGCACTCCAGTTTTGTCTGAAGAAGGTTATTTCAAGATTCACTCAAAATGCATGTACAGTTCATGTGTGATACCTTGTACGCTTAACTACTGTTACAAATCCTTAAGCATAAAATAGTATTTCAAAACAGTTTATTACTATGCAGAGGAATATACTTTTATGCTCCTGCAAATACAGTTTCAACTATGAGCATTGATTGGAAAATGAAGATCTAAAGCAAAGCTGTGATTCAATGTCTGTAAAATGCTTAAACTGAAAATGTGAATTAAGGAAGAAACAATTCACTGGCCATAAAGTGCTTGAAACACCAGAATTAAGACCACAAGGAAAAGTTATTGTAGAAATAAGGCTTTGTAAAAATTGGTAATTTTTAATTATTTTATTTCTCACCCTACCTATGATTATAGTCTAGCTACATTTGGGATATTAAGGAGTTCGATATAAATAATTCAGTAAAGAGGTGATAATTCATTTCATAAAAATTGATTTGTAAGTACAGGGAATTCCTATATATAGAAATTATTATAAAAAGGCCAGAATAACATGGTAACCTGGGAGTTTGTGTTCTGGATTAGAACTATGTCCTCTTTAATTCTCCTGTTTTTACCTGTGGGACCTTAGCAACAAAGAAGAGAAACTCATCCTTTTGTAGAAAAAATCTTGCAGGACTTAATATATTTCTGTTATAATATGACACATGCTCAAAACTTTTTTTACTCAAAACTACAAAGAAAATAACAGCACAAAATGTGAAATTCATCTCTTGTATGAATTTCTGTACCTTGATAGTGTTCTTAAGTATTAGGGAAATTTTTTTCAGCTTGATTTTCTGATATATGGCAGAATGTAGAAAAATTGTATTTTATCCTTCTGCATCCTCATCTCCATGTCCCATCTAGCCCTTCCACCAAAATTGTTTTTCCGGTGTATCTGATGCCAGTGAATTACAAAATCTGTTGATGGGACAGTTTGTGGTCCTGGGCTGTGACCTTGGACACAAGGAGTGTTTTGTAGGCAGAATAATTCTGATAGTGTTTATTTGATTATATGTCAGTAAATTCAATCTTTACCTGCATCTTATGTAATTATTTTAAAATCTTACATGACACTGGTAATTTCAGCAGTAATTAGCAACCTGGTTAAAAGGTAATTACATCTACAGAGACTGTGTTTTCACATGTTTAGCAGTCTGCCTAACAAGCCACACCAATGAAAACAAAAACCAAAAAGAGTATTTCATCTAGAGCCATTACAGATTTGCTCCTATCACTGTAAAATCAAGACAAGGTACTGAGAATTTGAATGGTAATCCCTCTCTATCCAAGACCTAATTAATGAAGGTTAATCAGATTCTTAAACAGCAAATCCTTTTACAAAGTGTACCTCTGCCATTGTTCCCATTAAATATCAGGGTCATGGCCCTGCTTATTCCTTTGCATAAAACCTCCCTGTAGGGTATTTTTACAGTGTAAGGTCTTCATGGTACATGTGCACCCTGTATCAGGAAGGCAATGGTCCGTATCTGAAGTCTGTAAGAAATTCAGGCGTTAAAAAGATTTTAAAAGCAGTTGACATTTAAGGTGTGATTGTGTTTTTTTTCTTAGTGAACCAAAGTGCTTTTTGACATTAGCAGTAACTTTTCTCATCAGATACTCTGTCAGCATGAAAATCTTAGAATGTAGGGCTCCAATCCAGCACTGAGAACCTTCTTCCCTCCCAGAACATCACTGCAGTGTGTGGTGGATCCCATGTAGTCCCTTTCAGTCCTCCTTGTCTTCTGGGATTTCTGCTGAGATAACTGTGGAGCAGTACAGTGTTGCACCAGGAATGTATTTGGTAGTGTGGAAATCCCTAAACTACAGGGAGTTTTTTTTTGGGGTTTTTTTTTTTTTTTTTTTTTTTTTTAGTGTGAATAAACTAACACTTTTGAGTCTCTGTGTGAGAACCTGAATAAATACACTATTCTTAAAGAAGGAAAAAAATGCTCAGTTTCTGAGTAAAAATGATACTTACTTGGTATTAAGCCCTTAAGGAACAACAACAAAAAAGGATTCTTTTTTCATGCCTTATATTGACTAGCAAATCAGGCAGGATGTAAAGGTTTTTCTGCCTTTCCTTTCATTGGCTCTGCAAACAAAAACTGTTCTGTTGAGATTTCAAGGCAAGAAGCTGGAGGCTGGAAGGTAGTACTAATGCCGAAGTTCCTTGAAGCATGGTTAGTTGAGACATTTACTGTGGAGCCTATCAAGGGAACCCTTTTGCTTTCACATCAGTTCATAATTTCTTCAGTTTTATTTGTACTTGTTTAGAAAATGTTGTGTGTGTAAATATCTGTCTATGTTACCCAAAAATTCCAACAAGATGGCAGTGTTTTTTCCCTTTCAAGGACATGTCACTGGGGATGTACCTGTCTGAGTGCCCTCCTGATGCTTGTGAACATATTGCTTTTAGTAGTAGTAGTAGTTTCTTGGCCTACTTGTGATGTTTCATTGTCCTGTGAGAAAGTACAAAACCCCAAATGGTTGGTACTACCCTTGCTTTCAATGTGTCATCAAGGCAGAACCTATAGATTGCCTGTATACATTTCTCTGTGCTAAATTTCAATTTAGTTTTGATGAGTTAATTTAGAAATATTTCTTAATTCTCTTTATATTCATGGCAAGTCTCAGGAAGAGAGGGCAGAGCTCAATGTGTATCGTGATTGACGGTACAGTCTCTATACATCAGCAGGACCAGTAAAGAGATAGTGAATATATGAAGAAAAAATAAAAGTATACAGTGAGAAATCTTTGCTGAGTAGAAAATGTGTTGCCTGCTTTTTAGATCTAAATGGGTGCTTTAGCACATTTTATGCATGACTTCTCACATCAGAGTACAGGAATTACTCTTTCAAATGCAATAAAGATAATTTAGAAAGCTGATTTCCCAACTTTTTTATGCTGTTGAGTGTATAAAGCATCTAACTAGTTCAAATGCCACTGGTGGATATGAATTAACGATATAGGACAATTATAAGAGGTGTTTTCAAGGAAGATGATACGTTAAGTGTGTTTCTATCACCTTTAAGATCTTTATATTTTGAATATTTTTGTAGATTACCTGCAGTACATAACATTTATATTTAAGATTTTATCAGAAGTGATGTTTTATTTTGATTAACACATATGATATTTAAAATATTGGGTGACTTCCAAATAACTCTTGTTTTTAAATTTGAGAGCTTCTAGCAAATGTCAAGTGTTAATCTTAGGCCTGCTCTTAAATTCTAATCAGCTAAGAGCATAATTGTTCAGTGAAGTAAATTATCTTCTTAAATGCTGTGGCTTAGAGAACTGGTGGGAAGGAGGTTCCAGAATTGGTAGCCATGTGCTCCAAAATGCAAGGAAGTGCTCTGCATACTGAAGATCCCATTAGTCACCCTCCCTTTGACGAGACGAGGGTAACCTTTACACCCTGGTGTCTGGAGTATTTTTGAAGTTAGTGGGACTCCTTGTAGTGAGTGCCAGGATTTTAAATTATGTCATGCAGTGGATGGCTGTTGACATTTGGATGAGAATGGAGCACTGTCTTTGAATGCACAACATTTTAGAAACTTTGGAGCCAGTTTATTCTGATTCTCTATGTAGGTTACAACTTTCTGGAGCCTGGACTTCTTTGTGCATGTGTTGTTTCTCTGTGCCACACTTTAGGAGCCAGCTGCATAAATATGCAGTAAAGGAGAATCTTGTCCCTTGAAAGCAAGTGGTGAAGGCTGATGGATATAGTTGAGTTTTTATAAAGTCCCATCCCCTGATATGCAGTTGTAGGTAAAAGATGACTGCAGAGTCACTATGAATAAGGAAAAAAGTGGTTTGTCTTAATTTTTAGGTACCTCTGGAAATCTGGCCCGCTTGCACTTGGCTAACTTTCAGCAGGGTCTGTTGTACTTGACTGGTTCCTTGGACGTCTTGGAAAACATCTGAAGTAAAGATCGAAGATTTCTCAAGGGAAAGTGAAACGTGGGACTGCGAATGTGTTGTCACTATTTAAATAGTCATTAGGCCAGATTTTGCTGGATTCACAGATGCCCAACCAGTCTTCCATATTCATGAGCACTCTTCATCTGCTTTGACAAATGGTGCTATTTGAGAATTGAGCTTTCATCTTTTTGCTTCTATTTAACCAGTTCATCTTGGGTTCAGAAATTCTGAGGTTGGTGAATCCAGAGAAAGCTCCAGGTGAATCTGCCAATTTAATTTTTATCTTTGGCTGGAGTGTTATTCAGAGAAAATCAGTAATATAGATTTTACTCATATTTTCTGTACATCTTCTGCTGGTTTAGAACATAATGACTTTTTTTTCTGTGGAATAGGTTTTTGAGTTACCTTCCTGCCAGCTCCTACAGAACTTCCCAGTATCCTCTTCTGTATTCATAAAATTTAGAGTCTAGTTTATCACCTGGTGGAGAGCAGGAGGAAAAAGCATGTAGTTCTTTACTGTTGAGGGAGACAAAGCAAAAAGATTTAGTACAGGTTCTTAATCATGCTTTGAATGAAACATCATACCTCTCAAAAATACATTTACAGTATTTCCTCAAGTAAAACCAGCAGTATTAGTGACTGTGCCAATGCTCAGCATTTGCAAGTCCCATGCCAATAGTGTCAGTGTGCGCTACTGCATTCAGTTTAAAAAGTGCAGCAAATCTACCTGACCACTAAATGGCACTATTTCCTTTTCAGAGCCACAACCGGAGGAAAGGTGTTTAAATCAAAGTTGATTAACCATATGCAAATGTTTATTTTCTTATTATCTAGTCTCCAAATTGTTTGTCACTAAAAGAAAACTGACTTGTTCATTCTTTGCTTTGCATTTGGCATGACTGGTAGAATCTGAACAGAAGCTGATGAATTTGTAACGGCTTGGCTTTAGCTGTTGCATTGCTTCAGAGGTTTGTATGACTGCCTTCTGTGGAGAACTTTAGCCATAACATGAAGAGAAGCAACTGAATTTCTTTGCAAGTTAAATTTTTATTTGATTCATGTTAGGAATTTGAATTACTCTTCTTTGGTAATATTTATTTTTATGTTTAATGAGGTCAGAGCAAATCTAATACAGGCCTGAGTGGACACCACTGAATTCTGGTTATTCTGTCTGCAGGTTCAGCCTGAAAGAATGATGCATCATTGTCCTGTGGTGGTCTGCTCTCAAGTTATTCAGACATTTTCATATGGGTGCCTGTACATAGTCAGTTAACAGACATCTGCATGTTATTACCTATGCAGAGAAAAATATTTTTTCAAGAAATTAACCCCATGTAGTTCTGTATCTCATTTTACGATACGTGATTCTTCTTTCCTTCCATTGAGTTCTGTGGGGCTGCAGTGTAAGTATCAATATCAGATTTGAAAATAAGGGCTAGGGGAAAATAGTTTAGATAATGCTTTTAAAGAGAACAGCCTCCAAAACGCTTCTGTATATGCTAATGCTATTTTGCTTGCCATGACTTCCTGTATAATTAAAAACACTGGCTTGAAGGTCAGTACAACTGGAGTATCTATGTTACACCCTTGAAGTGTGACTTGGAACAACCAACTTTTCTGACTCTAGCTGATGGAGACCTCAGTTCACCAAGTCCAGCCTCTCAGATAGCAAGGTGATTATACTTTGCCAGGCTGTGCTATGCGACTTTGAAATATATACTTGATAAACACACATCTTAGTTTTAATCTTAATTGAAACATGTCTGTAGACAGACAGTCACCTATTTTGTTCAGTGTATGGGGTTTTTTTCCCTGAAAATTTAATTGCTTTTAATGCTTCAGTTTGGCTTCTGCTTATTTAGGGAGGTCTGTAATTTTTACTCATACAGGATCACATACCGTGTAGTGTATTTTTCAGTTGTCTTTTTGAGAAGCTGAAATAGTAACTGAGTTGAGCCTGACTTCAGTGACTTCAAAGTCACCAATTCCATGTTAGTGTCGCTAATGCTTATGTTGGACATTTTTGCAGTGGCAGCACGCTGAGTTGCTGGTTTGCTCTAGCCAAAACTGCACTTGAGAGGCATAGTGATAAGTCTGCCTTCTTTCTTTCTAGGGCTGTAATCCTGCACTGGGCTCCATTTAAACAGTGTTGGTTATAATCATCTGTTCCGGACCATTTTTGCCAAGCACCATCTATTCCTATTTCAATTTATTTGTCTTCAAGGTAAAATACATTGCTCTCAAAACTTGGTTGGATTTCAAACCCTACTGAATTTGGGTTTTTTTTAGAATAGTTGTAACTTTTAGAGAAAGAGTGAAAAGGCATCAGCATAATGATTGATTGTTTTATTGCTTTTCAGAAAGATGCATATATATTTCTTGGCATATGCTTTATCTGCAGCATAGATGTATGTCTAGAAGTCTGTACTTCTGAAAATCAATTGGAAAAATTATGCTGTTATTTTGACCATTAATTCGAAAAACTCCTCAGATCGCTTACAAACCTGGCATAGCAGTGACCTGTACTCTTCAAAATTTTGCATCAGGACTATATATTGAATTTTTGGAAGAACCACAGGATGTGCCTGTGCCACATGTCAGATCAGATCATCCAAGTAGCTTAATTTGGCCTTGAAATCTATTAAATCATATATAGTAAGTACGAAGCATAGCAAAATCTGCAAGCTGTGCAAATGGGCAGACTTTTAAAACTGCAGGTACATCAAATAGTATTCTCTTTCCCAGTTTTCTTTGTGGCATGGGAGGCTTTGTATCATTCCCCAACTGCCACTAACCTTTCTTGTCACCTAGCCAGCTTGTGAACATGATTTCCCTGGTATTGCATGAAAAGCTGTGTGAACAGCCTCGGAAATGGCTGTACTGATTGTCTTCTGGAGTCCATCTTTTGCTTGCTGTTGCAACGGACCTGTGAAGAGCCTTCACTTGGCAGCCCTTCTAACATCCAGGTGCTCTTCCTTCACACACAGGTTTAGTGAGTGCCTGTCCACAGGAGGAAAGTGTTGTGTATTCTGTCTTGGAATAATTTTTTAACCTGCTCTTCCTTAAAAGCTCTCAGTTTCCCTTCTTGATTCAAATGTCTGCCACTAGGTGCTCGTGCTGGCCCACCCCTTTGCTGTGGGACTGCTGAGTGGTAAGACTGTGGGTGATGACCAACCCACTTTGCTTATTTCTTCCCTGCTTTGTGGTTACACTGGAGCAGTAGCCAGCTGCTTGCTTATGCATACTGGTTTGCAGCATTGTTAAATCACTGCAGAGACACTTGGGCTGAGTTTGCTTTCCTGTATGAGTGTACCACCTTAAACAGAGCAAAGGTATAAAATATATCGCCTGCATTTTATAATAAATATGGAAAATATCTTCCCTGAGTAAAGAGTGAAATTTTCTTTGTTACAGATCCTCTGTTCGTTTCCATGTCTGGTGTACATTTCTAATATTTGATATGTGTATGACTTCTGTGAAGGCAGGAATGAGTCTGGAATGGCTATGACCTACGTGCTGCTGTAGGGACTGATCACTGTGTTGCTTGTCACTCGGGTTGACAAAGGCTGTCATTCTGCAGCTGAAAAGATGTACAGTTCTACTGGCAGCTGTACCTGGTGCTCCTGCTAGTGACTGCCAACATGGCTGTCGTAGAAAGCCAAATAGCCTCATGCTCTTACAAAACAAAAATGCCTCATGTAGTTTTCCTGGTGAGCTTTTAGAACCTGCAAGGACACCTGATGTTGTGATTTTATTTAATAATTTCGCTTGGGAAACTACTTTTGGAGATTTATCTGTGTATTAATTGCTTAAGTAAATTTCTTGTGACAACAGCCATTCAATACAAACCACAATAAATTAATCTTGCTTGCCTGTCAGTCTTTATTTCAGCTAGGCCATGAATAATAGTTGAAGCCAGGAGACTGTGCTCCTGAAAACACTTGCTATTGAGTTTTGACAGTTTTACTTGCAGTGAGTGACAGTCGAGGATATTGTTGTTAGAGTAGTCATTCCTTCAGGGGATTGTATTATGCCTACAGAAATGCCCTGCAGCCCTTTTTATATTCCTTCTTTTAAGATGCCAATGTCACAGTCACTCCTTTTTCTCTCCTTTTCTTGAAGGCATTGCGTAACGTAAATAGAAACCCAAATGTGATCAAAAGCAGAACTAAAACTATTCTTCTCTTGGCTGAAAAAGGAACTTTGAGGCAGACAGCTCTTGAAGCTGGTGGCATCCCTCTTGGGATTTTCTCCATGTCCTGTGGGTGGAGAGACAAAGATTTCCCAGTTTCTGGTACCTTATGACTATTACCAGGGCATGGCTTTATGCTTCCACCTGAAAGTGGCACTTTCAGTGCTTCCTTTTCCATTCTTACTGGAGAATTGGAGTTTTGGGCTGTTTAGTTTCCTTCATCACCCAGGACCTGTGCTGTTTTTCCTTTCTTAATACCCATTGAGGCAGCCTTGCCAAGAATGGCAGAGACTACCAGAAGGGGCGGTCGGGGTGAGCCTCGTTTCCCCCATGAACCCACCTGCAGCTGCATTCCATGGTAAATTAATGTAATGAATTTAACCAGTTGTCTTCAGAGCTGCTTTGGGAATGAACAGATGCACTTGTTTGGCCCACATGGTGATTAGCACCATGCATCCTAGACTGAATTACTAAGCCTCCACTTTTTATTCTAATAAATATTCATACTGTTCAATTATGAGACTTCCTGGAATTTGGCAGAATTAGATATGATTGGTGGAATTCAGATCATTAGTGTTTCATTATCACCTTTCCCTCACACAGTTCTTATTCATGCTTGTGCCACAAAACAAGTCATAGACTAGAGGGCTAAAAATTCAAGGCTGTGACATCATCCTGACTGATAGTGTTGCCAAAAGCCAATGAAAGTTAATCGTCATTTTAGAAGTTGTATTATTAACAGTAAACCAATGCTTTTCGACATTGAGAAGCGATATCTACCTACTGGATACAGAATATGCCTTTATTTTTAAGGGTTGATTTTTCAATTGCTGTGTAGGCTTCTTGGAACAATATTTGCTTTAAGTAGTTCACTGTGAATAAGAAAGTACCTCCGAAGCAGCCTCGAGCACAAATAGATGTACTTAGCATGTTTTAGGTGTACAGTAGTTACAGCTGAAAAACGAACACACTTAATTTTCTGTAAATGCAGTTACAGTTTCTCCTGGCCTTGCTACTGTGATCCATCCTTGCAAGAACTGCAACAAGAAATGATTGGTTGTGGAGAGGTCTGCAAAGTGACCAGAGCTATGGAACAGGAACAAATGCAGATAATGCAGCCTGTAAAAGAAATGGCTGGCTAAGTATCCGAAAGAAGTCTGTAAAATCCAGAGTGGAAGGTGAAGGGGGAATTGTGCATTGTCTTCTCCAAGACTAAAACTGGGGGTGTCAGATGAAGCAAGCTGGTGGCAAGTTTAAAGTCGACTAATAGGAATATTTCTTCACATAACCTATATTCAGCTTTGGAATTCTACAGGACATTGTGGATGCTACAGGTTCATGCAAGAACATAAATAACTGAACAAATTTATAAAATCCCTGAAGGATTAGTAAATACAGGCACAATCACGTTGTAGAAGAAAGTCTGCAAGTCACTGTAAGCTGGGGGAGGCTGCTTGAAAAGACTGATTTGGAGTTAAGGTGCTACCCTGTGGCATCTTTATGCCCCAGGAGAAGCCAAACTGCATTTGTTCTCTCAATACAGTGGAGTTAACAGAAAATATGTAAGAAGTTGGTCATCAGTTTTGTCATTACCTATGTGATTATTTTAGGAATTGGGCTTTCCATCACTTAACATGTCTGTAGGGTGGGTCCTTAGGTGATCAGGGCATACTCTTTCATTCAGCATTCCGTTATGCATGAACATGGAAAAATTACAGTTTAATTTCTTATACATGGAGTACAAGTCACCATACCAAAATTTCACTTGTGGCTCTGACTGTATTATCACAGTGGCTTGTGACAACAAACCGGATACAAAAGCAAGGGTGCAGATAATCACTTCAGAACTGCTGGTGTGCGAGACAGATTCCCTGGCTCCTGCTTAATGCTGCATTTTGTACCCTTCATGTTTGTGTGCCAGTGTAGATAGCAGAAAGCAGATATGTGTGTGCAGTATTTGTATAAAACAGCAATGGAACATAAGAACCTTATAGAAAGTAATTCATTTGCCCATAATGGGCCTGTAATTGTTGCTATTACAAAATTTCTGATTGTGACTATGTTGTGTTTAAGAACCAGGCCTGTGGTTTTATTGCCAAATTATTACAGCAAACCCATTGGGGACTGTGAGCATATACACTCATTCTCTTAAGTATTCACTTGGCCAATATTGTGAAATGTAGCTGTTCCTGAGGAACAAGAGGCCCTAGAATAACTACTGAACTAATAAAAAAATAGAGATCCATTTAGTTTCCTTTTTTCTCCAAAGACCATCATGAAATCTCGGATCAAGCAGCAGGAAAATTAGGCCTTTTTATTATTGTTTTTTAATATAGAGCTTTTTCTTTTAATATAAGTAGATGGGCAAAAATGGCTTTCGCATAAAGTAACTTGACCTTTTGTGTTGCTTTCAAGAGACTGAAAGTCTCCTTGGGGTTTAGGGTTTAATAACAAACTAGTAAAAGACTTAATTGTGTTTCTGGGGCTAAGAAAGAAGGTGTGGAACTGAATTCATACAGTTAATCTTGCTGAAGTGTTTCATGCAGGTGATGTTTGGGGTTGATGGAGAGACAAGTCAGAATGCTGGTTCTTGTCTGAGTCCTCTGAGTGGCCCAGGACTATCAGAGGCCATATCTGTGCAGTCAGGAAGGGATTAATATGATAGTTAGTCACAGTTCTTCCTGGACATACCAGAATTAATAGACTGGATTTCAAGATCCTCTCTTATATGCTATTTCTAATGTCAGCAGCTTTCCTGGGAAAATAACTTGAGTTGCATGTTGTAAATGTTCTTTTTCTTTCCTCCACTGTTTGCTTGTTCTAATATACTAAAGGAATTTATAGACTATCCACTCTTCCTTTTTGGTTGGTTGGTGTATTTGTGGTTTGGGTTTAGTTTGTTTCTTTTTGCAAAAGCTCTGTTTTAAGTGTAAGTGTTATTTGTCCTGAATTTCCCTTCCCTGAAGAACCTGTACAGGGGTGACATATTTTGCAGCTCTTTCTTGTCCTTTGCTCAGAGCACTTAAGAGGGTGACTCATTTCCTGAGCCTTTTCATGGCAGAGAGGTATTTAGGAAACTATGTGCCGAAATGTTCTCAGTGCCCACAATGAGAATTGCTGTTACAGAGTTATTATAATGTCTGGCCTTTGGTAGTAAAAGGGATATAGGATTAGATACTTGGGATCCAGATGTTGGTCCCTCAGCTCTGGTCAGCTATCTCCTACCGTGACAGCTGACTGATCTTTTAGGGTAAAGCATTCAGTTCTTTCCATGCTCCTGGCTGCTTCCTTAGTTTTTTTACCAAAGCAGAAGGATTTTTGGTATAAAACAGCTTCTGTTTCCAGATTAGATCTGTCTCTGGAATGATGAAAGCTGTTAATACTAAACTTCATAGGCATAAATGTAAATACTTTGGATTGTTAGAGTAAGTGCCCAGCTTTCTGAAATCCAAAAATGCTTCATTGTTTTCATGTTCCTGTGTCATGATTCCCTTATGCTTCATTGCACACTGCATATGAACATTTCCCTTCTGTTTTCTCTTAGCAGGTAATAGTTGCTGCTAATTTCATCTTGCATCATGGGATGGGATGGGAGGGAGACTTTTTTGATAGCAAGCAGTGATAACCAGATTTTCTTTCTTCTCAATTAAAAAAAAAGGGAGAGGGAAAGTGTACAATTAAATGTTTGAAATAGATGATGTAAATGACACCCCTAGCGCTTAAAAATCTTCTTACTCTCTGGAGAAACACATTCTATTCAGTAGCTGTTGAAGGCTTCCTACTGTCCTACTATTTAGGGAATTAAAATTTTTTCACTGGTTGGTTCAAAGTAGAAGAAAAATGTTTAATTGGTCATTCTCATTATTCTTGAAAGAAACAACAAAGAAAAAAACCTGATGTTTTTCTTCTCCAAATGTAAAGATCTGTTTTGATAGTGAATGATGTTGCAGGACTGCCTAAACCAGCCAGGGTAAATCCAAGCCAGTGCACCTAGTGATAAATATATGGGGTACTTTTAAAACACTTGGCAGTGGAAGAAAACAAGCTGCATGCATCATTAAACCGAAGGATCTGGAGAGAAACTGGGCAGCTTCAAAAGTAGTACAGATCTTCTATAATAGTATTCTATGAAGTTAAGACTGTTTTCCCTTTCTGTAGAGTTCTAATTTATATGACTTGTAATTTTTAAGTAGTGTCTTTTGTTTCACTAAGAAAAATATGTTTCTTTTATGATAACACAGAGATGTTCCTCCAGTTATATTATTTTACTACAATTATTAGCTTGTTCGTGTAATGGTTGAATTGCGAATAAAGGACTGAAAAATACCATCTCCTTTGCATGCAAATTGCCTTTTTTTTTTTTTTCCCCTGAAGGTATTCGGTGTAGAACACATTCTGAGATACTAACAATTAGTTTCTTGAAGAAGCTGCTACAGGTAGTATAAAATTGGCTGATTGTTCCCCTTGATGTTGATAACTTGTGCAGTTTTTTCCACCACTCTGCATGTGTGCATCGGGAATAATGTAGTAGGGTGAGACAGCTGATTACATTGATGGCTTTGTCAAACATGAACTCAGATGACTGAAAATTCTGCTTTCCTTACCAATTCGTTTGGGAAGGCTAAATTTTTAAGTTCTTGCTGGATGTTAAGGAGCAAGTTTGATGTATGAGAGGATTTATGATTAAAAGGAGCAATCAATCACTTATAGTAATTGTTTTTCTGATGTTTGTGGTATTTTGAGGATCAAACAATTCATGAAGAGTACAGTGTGTATAAATAATGAATGATCCTTTTTGAGGTAATGTAAGCCATCTGTAGATTAAAAAATAAAGTTATAGAAATGAAGCTACACTTAAGAGTTGAATTTGGAATGTAAAATGCAAACAATCTTAAGTAAAACAATGCCCATTCCCATCAGTGTTAAAGTTGAGAATCCATTCAAGCACATTCTCATTATTTTAATGCAAGTGATGAACAGGTAGTAAGAGTGTATACTCCAGTTGGTGAAAATTACTTGCTGCTGTACCATCGCTATTTCATGACATTTTAGTTAAGTATACTGTCCCATAATGACTTATGACTGTGCACAGAGAGTTGAGATAAAAAGAAGGAATTGGAGTGATTTTCAAAAGTGAAACCAAAGAGCACTGCTATCTAGAATGGGGGCATAATACAATCCATGAGCTCCAATCACTGGATGGCCACTGGGATTGTCTTCAGCTGTAAATTAAGGGATTATACAACTCCAATATAGCATTAATTATTAAACAAAAGCAATTTCACGGTTTTATTCTTTCATGAAATTTCTGTAAAGAGTGGGACACTTGCAGTGTCTTCTTTGTTACTCATGATGCCCTCTTCTCTTTCTTTGTAACTGCTCTGATGGACAGTGCCTGCTCTAGGGCAAACCCACCCCTGTTGCTTGTCACCAGATCTTTTACGAGTTCTAAAGTAATAACTTGATATTCCAGTGGTAAGACAGGTCTTCTGATGAAAAGTATGTATTTGCTTAATCCTTTATGCTCTCTGTTTTATCAGTGTTTCTGGTTAAAATTCAGGTACTGAATATCAGTGGTGCACTATGAAAAGCCTATTTTTTTGCAATTCTTTGGCTGTAAATAAACAGACAAAGAGACATAAATGTTCTTATTTGCATGTATTCAGTCGCTGGTTGTAATGAGAAAATACTGTTTTGTAAATTACTTGGTGCCTACCAAGCAGAATCATGCTTGTAGATGGTCTGCTGGTTGTACATAATACAGTAGGATGTAAAATCACCTAAAATTCCATTTTTTCTTATGTTGTCTCTTTAGTTCAATGTATTTTGCATTAGTTTCATCTTAATCAGTTGTGCATCAAACTATAACATAAATCCTACTTGCATGCCTGCAGTCAATATAGCAAATTCTCTTTGTGTACAACCATCTTTTGGAGATGTGTGTCTATAACAGTGACAAATTATTGAGTAATGCAGGTTCCAAAGAAAAATGGAAGGTAGGGCTTCAGTACTGGGCATCTTAGGTGGCTTAGTCACTTAGCACATTGTGCACATTAATATTAAAAATAGAAGCATAAAAAATGCTGGACAACATCAGATAGATTAAATGCAGTTAAAAGCACTCCCCGAAAAGTTTCCCTCCTGACAGAGCTACCTGTGCTCCAGCCGTTTGTCCTGAATGGCTCAGAGCTGTTCAGAAAGCAAAAGAAGACCTTTGCAGAAATACCCAGCTCCGACCTGTTCCTGTTAGTGTTTCAGGGCGTTTGTGGAGCACCTTTGTGTCCTGTTGGTGAGTGCTGAGTTCAGGCTGAAGGTGATTCGTGCCCTCGGGGTAAAATGGCACAATCAGCTGTTCTTGACCTAGTCAGGTCAATATGGGTGAAGTTGTACTCCAGTTTTGCTTCTTCTGTAAGGTGAGCATAGGCTATGCCAAAGTTATGTTGTCCATGGGCAACAAGGAGCCCACATGATTGTGGAGAACAGAAAAATAATAAAGAAATCTCACAGTTCAATGTTCCCAGCTGTACCGATCTTGTGTAAATGTATGTACTTGTGAAATGTGTTCTTTCTGGGTTTGAATTGCGGAGAATTTGCCACAGTCATTCTGGTTTTACAGGCTATATTATTGGATCTGTGGGCATGTGTTCACGCTATGAAATAGTTCTGTATGTTATAAAATACTGTGTGTCTTTCTGTTTACACATAGGCCTCTAGATTTCTTCTTATATATAATACATTAGAGTACCAAATGTGAGAAAAGAAGATGTCATGCTTTGTTCAATGAAACTAACTCTTAATTCCAGCTTTCATTTGTTTTAGAAAGGTATACCTTGGCTTTGAAGGAAATCTATAGCTTCAAAATCAGTAGGAGTGGTCACTGCTAAAAGCTGAATAACTAGTGACACTTAAAATTTAGAATTTAAAAACATTTATGACTTGTAACATATGTAATAGTCCGTTCAGAGGTCAGAAACTTTTGGCTATTCATTTTTAGTGCTAACTGAGCGAAATGCTGAGCTCAAATGTGTGATCATTCTTCTAGCTCTAAGTACTAACTTGTAACATTCAGCATAGTAATACAGATATAATTTTTATTAAAAGAAAGCATGAGTCAATATATCAGATACCACTTCCAGACCATTTGGATTTGGCGTTTTTGGAGTAAAGTGAGTCATAGTGTTAAAGGTGAAAAATAAATCACTAATTGGATTTTCTTAAATCTATTTTCTTACAAAGTCTGAAATTTTTGAAGGTGGGAGGTTTGCCTGGAAACCACCCATTATTTTCCCCATTATTTTCAGTCTGTGATGAAAAAGAACTAAGAAGTGAATCATACTGTGATGCCATTTATGAAATATAAATCCTTTTAGGACTCAGACACACCAATGAGCTAGAGCAGATTGACAGCAGATCTTGTGCCAGGTAAAACTTAGTGAACAGTCAGTGACAAAAAAAGTGAAAAGTAAGCACATTAGGAAATGTGCAAAACAATGGTATTTTCATTGCATGTGACCACAGCAAAGCCTGATTAATTATTTGCATTTTTCCTTATCACAGTTTGAAATGGATTTTTTTTTCTCCCTGTCAAGTGCAAACTGAGTTCATTATTTAATGCTGGTACTTTTTATCTTTGCAGTGTGCCGGGAAGACTCGTACCAGTCAATAGTGTCATGTGCTGCTGTAGTACTTACCCCTGTAGAGACCACAGTGGATACAAGGAAAAAAGAACAGATGATAATGCCTGATGTGTCCAAACAGTGAGTTATTCAAATAACATGATCTTTTACAAGTGCAAGTTAAACACCAGGCCAGATTCCTTCTCATGAATATGCATATGCACCCTCTCTTCTCTTTCATCAGGGCTTTCATAGGTGTTTCCAAAAGTAGAAACTGGCCTGAGGCTAAGCTGCTGCTTTTGTTCATTAACCTACATTTTTTCCCAAGACTTTTGGTAATGACATATATAGAGGGAATGAGCTTTTATATGCCAAGAAACTGATTTTTTAACAGGTTTGATAAGATGATTCTTTTTGTTTAAATTGTCTTTTCTTTCTTGCAAGTAGTTCATTTTTATAAATAAGATAATTCGTAAATGCTCAGCTCATCTGATATATTTCAGTGTTTTCCAGTGACCGTTTTACCTCTGTGATACAAGATATAATGGTATCTTCAAAAGTGGTAGTGTGTTCTTCCAGGGAAATTCTGTCTACTTAGTTACAATGTGTTTTGTTGTCATGCATTAGATGATAATCATAACCACAGAGTGCGCAGTAAAATTTGCTTTGCTATACCAGGCAGGATGGTTATTTCTTCATGATTGAGTCCTTGGAGAAGAAAAGTAATTTTGTTTTCATGAAAATAAAGAAAACACAATTGCAAGGCTTTATCATAGCACAAACTTGAGGTCTGTGCCTTTTAAAGTGGGGAAGGTATTAAAAACATGACAATGGATAACATTATTCCTGTACTTAACATTTATGTTTAGTTTTCTGCTTCTCTTGGTATGTACAAGTTTAGCTTTAAAATTGTCTGTGGAGTCCTGGCATGCATGTCTATTACTGTAAGAAAATTAAAACATACCCTCACATCCCCCAAATCCCTGAAACATCCAAAACACCACTGGTGGATTAAAGTACATTAGATGGGTTGTGATCTTGCTACAGATCTATGACTTAAATCTGTATCTGGCTGTGGTATCTTTTTCAATGTGGTGATAAACCCATTTCATCTAGACTACCTGTGCTTAAAATTTAACACAGTATGTATCTATTGTCTAGATATTAGTGCAATGGCCTTATGTTTGAAATACTGTGAGCATCTAATTGTTGTAGTGCTTCCATTGCCTGGCTCTCTGAATGCCAGGAGGTTGGAAAGGCAATGGGCTGTTAAATACTGTGCTGAAATCCAGAATAATCTTACTGGTTAGTTCAAAGCAAAAAAGAGCATTTTTTCTTGTCTTAACTAAAAGGGAAACTTGTACTGTTGTTTGATTGGCTTTTTCATCTTCTGTGATGAGATTCAGCATTTAACAATCTCTTAGGAATTCGAAGTAGGAAGCTCTGATATCTGTTCAGCATGTCTGAGTGAACCCACCCCCCAGATTTTTGGCGTGTTCGGGTTTTTATTTTTTTTAACCTGATTAGTGTTTTCTTATAACGCAGACATAACTTTTCCTAAGCACTCAGAGGTCTCAGAAACATGCTCTAACCTCTGCTACTCTTCCAATACTCTTGTTTAAAAATAGAACCTGTGACTCTGGAATTCTTTCAAGGAGAAACAAGATTGTGCTTAAACAGATTAAATGTATCTGAACTTCTCTGTATGAAGCTGTATCAGTGTGTCTTTAAGACAACATTTCTGACAGATATATTTGAAATTAAACAGAACTATCTGGCTGGAAAAAGTTTGCAACTGGAATTCAGTAAATTTTGTAGAAACCTTAAAAGTAATTGTAGGAAAGTGAAAGCATGCAGCTTCAAGAAAATCTCCAGCATTATGAATGTAACAGCAGCATACTGATCTTGCGTTTCACCCTATGCTTTCTATATGGAGATAATTTTCTTCACATCCAGTTATTGGAAGCAAACCAGATCCTAATTTCTCTTAGGTATCCCAGTGTCATCTGTTTCCAATGAAAATGTGCCTATGGCATTTGCTGAATTCCATTAAGTGGAATGCTGACTCAATGTATGAGCTGGTATGCATGTGTGGATTATAGTTATTGATACTCGATTCATGTTGAAAACAACATTGATGCTTTGATTTTTATATTTATCTTTGTGTGCCTATATGGTTTTGGCTTGCATGTCCAAAAATTGTGCATATCATAGTGGGCTGAGCAGTAGCTGGACATCGAGGTGCTGTAGGGAAAAGTTTCTGCCTTCAGTCCGTACAGGGACAGAGTATGTTCAGAATAATTAATGCTTTCTAAAGCTACATAAGAAAGTGTGCAATCCAAACCAGATCAAATACATATTAATGATAATAAAATGTTAAACAATTACAAATAGCTAAAAATAATTATCTTGTATGCCACGGTAAAATTACATCCAAGACATTCAGGACACAAGAAGCTGTGAAGACTTGGCAGAAACAACAAAGCACTTTTCTTGCTACTTGTATAATATTTGATTAATGATGTTATTTTGTTTTAGAAAGAAACTCTTTAGTGGCTTTAAATAATGTATTTGCTTAATGTAATTTTTTTTTTATAAGCAGTAAATGGTGCCAGAAGTGGTAGCAGCAAATCTTCAGAGACCTTAAGTGTCNGGAAGCTCAAACCATTTTACTGGGGAGTAATTTCATAGTGATACCCAGGTTATTGCTGACTCGTTGCTTGTGCACTGGGTGCAGTTATTCACTAGGAATGGATTTGGTTAGAGTAGAGGAAGAGCACAGCACGCCTTTGTGGTTTTTGTCTTTCTCAGGCACTGAGGCAGAGAAACACATGGTCAGTGTGAGGTTAGGGTGAAAAACAGAAAATGTGAGCTCTGCCTTACTTTGTCTTCTCAGCCCTCCACTTTGTCTAGGATGTTGCATTAGCTTTGCTTTATTTTGTAGAAATACAAGACTTAAAAACATGGTGCTGTCTTAATAGTTCAAGTTATTGAGGCCTCTTTGTGTTGCCATAGTGATACATCAGTCAGTTGTTCTCAAAGGTGCCCAGACGCTAAAACCATGGAACAGTTTGAATGGTAAATTCAGCTTACAGAGTCCTCATTTCAGTCCTTCCTATCTGAATTTGAATATAAATAAATCAGCTGTTGGCACAGAGCGGTGGCATGAGGAATCCTCACTTCTATTTCAGCTGCTTAGGAGGCTGCATGGGAGAGGAAGCATGGCCCAGGGGACTATGTTAATCTTTAAATCAACTTAACTTCAGCTTCCCTGGTTAAACTCTTGGCTGTAAGGTCAGCCTAAGGGACAGGATGGAAAACGAAGTGTCTAAAGACACTCAAATCCTGGAGCAGACAATGTTCTGCTGCTGTGTGGTGTTCACAGGTAAACACAGAAAACCATTTATGTGCTACTAATGCATGAAAAAAGTATAGTGGAATTCAGGTGCACCGTTTTTTAATCAGATTTAAACTGATAGTTGTGTACTTCATTTGATGTGTTTCAGAATAGTGATGGCAACATGCAATCCTCTAAGCTGGCTAATTTAAAGGTGGTTTGTGCATTAATACTTCAGCTGCTGTCATATTTCTGATTTTGATTTTTACTTAAAGATATTATTTGCTGTTTAAGTGTTCTTAGACCTACAGATCTTGTTATGTCATGAAGCAGACACAGTAATTTGACAACTTTTTCATGTCAGAAATATTTTCCTGAGTTTTAGGAGAGATTTGCGGATGAAGATCCTAGAAAAATGATAAGATGACTGGTAATGTGTTTAAACTGAAAGAAGGTAAATTCAGATTTGATCTAAGGAAGAAGGCTTTTACAGTGAGGGTGGTGAAACTCTGGAACACATCCCAGAGAAGTCATGGATTCCTCATCCCTGGAAACATTCCAGGAGTGTTGGGTGGGACTCTGACCAACCTGATCCAGTTGAAGGTGTCCCTGCTTATTCCAGAAGGATTGGATAAGATGGCCTTTAAAGGTCCCTTCCAAATCAAATGTATGCTGTGGTTTCATTTTAAGATTCTAAATGTCACAGATCATTTGCCAGTTCTTCAGACTCTTAAGATCTAGTCGGATTTTTTTCTGGTAAATGCCTGAATGAGCCTATGGAATTAGTCTTTTCAATGTTCTGTCTGTGCCAAAGCTGTTTCACTTGCACCTTGCAACTGTACTTACCTGAGCACGATTCCTAAGTGTGAGTTCAAATACATGAGAAAGCTTCTTGAGATCACAGTGACTACCTGGGTGCTTGCTCATGGAAACAGGGTGCTAAGGGGGAGAGTTACAGCTGTAATGCCATTCTGTGCAGCACTGTTTAGTGCAGATGCTAACTCAGGACTTCGGTACTGATACAGATTAGAATCTAGGAAGATTTTGGTGCATATATGGACTAAATTTATTAGCTGCTGTAAGCATATTCCAAAATTTAGGAGCTTCTTTTCCTCTCTGAGTTTCAAGTTGTAGATGTATAATTGTTACATCAGAAGACTGGTAATCTTTTTTGACTCTTACAGCCTTGCCTGATTCCTTTCAGCAGAAGTTCAAACCAAGCTGAATATGTATTATTCTTCACTTAGTCAGTTATGGATTTTCTTTTCATTTTTTCCCCTATAATTTTTTTTTTTTTGCGTTATTGATATATCCCAGGGAAGATTTTTTTTCCCCTCGAAGCTATAGTGATGTTATTTTATCTCTGTAATTTTTGATGTTTGTTATGATCCTATTATTGAGAGATGCCTCTGCCTGAATTAAGGTGTAAACAAGGGTTCGAGGTGATACCAGCAATATGTGTACAAGCAGTTGCTGCTCCACAGTTTTCCAAAGTGGGAAACCTTGTCTAGATGCATTGCCTAGGATGAGCCAGGCCACTCTGCCACTCCATCCTATGCTTCTCTTATGGCAAAGTCCTTCTGTTGTCTTAAAATCACATTTGCCTGTCCCAAACACCATTTAAGTCCCTAAAGCCCCTCAGTGGTGAGGTGTAGTGTGGTCTTGGAAGCAGCCGAGTTGTCAGGCAGTGGTGCCCACAATTCATGTCTGCTCTGACAGTCCTTTCAAAAAGGCTTTTTTCAGCAGTGTGAAACAGGAATGCTTTTCACACTTGTTTGGAAAAGAGGATAAAAGATGATTGTGCTGTTTCAGTTTCTGGATGGTTGGTATGATGGACTATGGAAGCATTTGTCAATCTTTGGGAGAGAGAATGCAGAGAGAAAAGGGATGCTCAGTATTGTTCTGGAATGACCATACTCTGAAAGCTGTGGTTCCAGCTCAGCTGAAAAACCCAAGACATCAGTTGGATTGCAGTATACTCTCCACCACTACATTTTAGTGATACCAGGTAGGAAAGGTAGCATTCATATCCATTTCTTTAAAGCAGATACTTTGAAATGGAGTAAGTATAAGCAATGTTTATGCTGTCAGTGGTCTAAGTTTACATTCTTTTATCTATTTTTTCTAGTTAGTCAATTTAAGCTCTATTTAGCGACTTCAAGGGGAACTGAAAATTTCTGTTTTCTGTGTTGTCTGTCACACAGTCTCTTTGTATATCCTGTATTGCTTTTTGCACACAATGGTAAAATAAATTATTTTGCTGTACTCATGTCTCCTTTGAAATGGGAAACTTTTCAGAAATTAGTAAAAATACAGTACTTGCACTTCTTTTATTTTCTGCTAACTAATTGATACTCCACCTGACATTGCCTCTTGTCTAGGCTGCTCAGATTGGTAACTTCTTTCTTTTTGCTTTGAGGAAAAGCAAAACAATAAACCAGATTCTGTTATTCCTATTTTCTTCCCCATGTCCAACCACTGCAAAAATGGGAATGATTTTGTAAAATCAATTATACATAACGGTTGTGCAAAGGAAATATAATTGCATTGCGAATTGAATATGGAAGAAACCTTATATCTGGTTATAGAGTGGTAGTATCATCAGTTCTCATGTTCCTTCTCAGCCATTGCAACCATCAATTTATAGGAGAAATTGACAGGAAAGCAATCTACATATGTAATTTAAATATTTTAGGCAATTGTTTGCAGCCAAGGGATTAAGCAGTTCTGTACAGCTTCATTTGATCATGACTTGCAAGTGTTGAATAAGCTGTTTTTTGAGAGCCATTAATTGCAGTTACTGTACTTACTATTTTCAATATTTTCTAGTTCAACTCCTGTCTTTTCCTCCTATGTGGTGGTGAATAGTGTAGGAGGCAGAGGAATGATGGCAGTTGTCCTATGGAGGAAGGGTGTTATGTAGATTTTATCCATCTTCCTGCCAAGGAAGCTTTAATTCTTTACAAGTGTAGTCATTATTTGGAAAACTTCCTCCTTTCTATGAGAAAAAAATTTTTTTCTAATACACAATCAACTATGAATGCTTCAATCATTTCCCTTAAAGTATTACTCATGTGACTGAACTTAACTTGATAAAAAGATATAGGAGTGGAATGTTAAGCAAAGTACTTAATGAGGTTACTTTGAATCAAAATGTGGAGGATGAAGAAAGCCACAGCATTTTGTAGTTGAGATAACTGTAACTGCAAAATAAGATGAGTGCATTGTATCATTGTGTGGCTTGTCTTCATTCATAAAACAAAATTGAGGAAATAAAAATGTCTAAGGGTAATACAACTTTGTTTCTGAGCCACCAGATGGCGAAAATTTGGATAGAACTTTTCAAGTCAAAATGCAGTTACTGTAATGTACATTAGCAGAATGTGGCTGAAGCTGATTTAAAATGTTGAACTGCAGAAACAAAGGACAGTGCAGTTATAGGAGTTGGGAATACAAATTTCCCCTGCTTCAGCAACAAGCCCTGGACAACATAACTGTATCTACAACTGCAGTTTCTGAACTAGATCTGAAGTTGTCATAAAAAAAAATGTCACCAAATCACAGTGACATTTAGAAAACAGCTTTGCCTACAGCAAGATCACTTTGTTTCATTGACATACATTATATTATCTACCTTTATGATACCATAATGTCATTCTAGTTTTGGCCATCACCCTAAAAAGAATGTTCTTTGGAGTAAGGTTATCAATTTATTTTCAGACCTGAGAAAATTTAATTTGTTGATTAAAAAAGAGAAAATTTTATTTCTTAATTAAATTAAAATCTGTGCATTCCCTTGCATCCTTCTTTTCTCTGTGGATCATCACATTCTCCACTGGGTGTTTCTGTGATAGAGGAAGCTTTATTTACATCATGTGCTTGTCCTTCATGTCCACAAGTTTCCCCAAAAGAAATACATCAAGATAAGTAATTTTGCACTATTTAGTTATACAGCTTATTTGAAAATATGCCTTTCTTACATACATATATGAGCAGTTGCTTAAGATAGACTTGGTTCCGGAGTGCAACTTTTGTCCTGTATGTACTGTAGTGTCAAGAAGTATCTGCTTTATTTACATAACAGAATTACAAGTCAGACCACCAACATCAACTTAATTCCTAAGTGACAGTCTCACACTTGGCAACCAAGAACTCCTCTAAACTGATGGCCTTGAATAATTGTTGCAAAATATTCTTGGCAAGTACCTTTTAATTAGAACACTGAACCCTAAGACACATATTTTAAATTTCAATTTTGGGCTGAGTTTTTTGCTGTGTGTTGAAATAGAAATTCTTTTATATATGTATCAAAACTCCTTAATGTCTGGAACAATTCTAAAAGGAGATGTCATTGAAGTAAATAAAATCTTACCTGGTTCAATCAACGTTGAAGAGGATGGTTACTGTAGGTAATGCAGGCAGAGATGTTTGAGACAGACTTAGGGAATTGAAAATGAATTATTTTATCTGGGCATCCCGTTCTGGAGAGCTGCTGTTCTAAGCTATAGTGTTAGTTCCTCACAGCATTCGTTATTCTAATAAAATTACAGAGTTTTCCATTATCTTACGTGGCAGCTGCCTAAGCCCTGAAGAGCACACCCATCATCTGCTGGGATGACTGCAAAGCCACTCAGGCACGATGTTCTTCAGAGACAGGGCTACAGTGGGGCATGTGAAAAATGTCTTGTTCATTGACTTTGGATTTAAAAGAAAAAACAGCCTAAATTAATGTCCAACACAGATGCTCAGAACAAGCCTTGTCATGCCCTCAGTTTCAGGTATTAAAAGACACCTACAGTTTTTGTTTACCAGGTACCTATTCAAGGGAATGAAGGCACTTGATTTTGGGGCAGCAGAAAGAATCCTCCAATTAATGGCCTTACTGGACTTATGCTTCATTTCAAAAACCCCATTTTTTAAGATAGTCTGAGTGTAAAATTAGATCGTATAGCAATTTTTAAATTTTTATTTCAATAACCAGTTCTTGTACCATCCTACATCAGTTGGGAAGGTGGAGTTAGATCCTGTTGTTAACCTTAATGCCTGGTGTTGCCTAATGAGAATTTACAGTTGCTGTGAAGCTTCACTGAAGGAAGATGCTTTTAAAGTACAGAACCAAAGATTTGGGAGGAAGCCCACTTGACTGAAATGGGGAGAATGAAAGAAATGCTAGCTGTGCCCATTTTATTCCTTTTTCTTGTACATTCAAAATCTTGAAAGTATACAGAAATAATTTTGCTGTAAAATTGGGGTAAATATAGTCGTTCAAGTTCTTTAACTCAAGCTTTCACCAACATAAGTGGAAGTGCTTAGTCTTAGGAACCACTCCAGAAACAGAATTATACTCTCTAGTCTGTAAAAGCATAGGCTGTTGCTAAACTGTAGCTGAAGTTCTGTTTGAAACCAGTGGCTGTATTTTATCATCCTGCAAGGAAATGAAGGCAGGTGTGGATCTGTACCTCTGTGCAGCAGAAACATTGGTCTGGGGTAGCATTATTTAAATGCTGAAGAGATGAGGGTGGGGTGGTGGGGGAGGAGGAATCAGGGGATTATTTGTTTTTTAATTTAGAAGCCTTTGGTGTTTGTAATAAAGTACAGCCTCAATTCTTACAAATTAGATTTCAAAACATAATTACAGCATCAAGTATAAAAATTAATCAACTGTGTTATTACTTGTGAACAATTAAAGCATCATGCAATGAAAAAATATGAAGGAAATATGCTTGTACATGTAATGCTAGGATTGCAAAGTACTTTATTTGTTTAGACAAATATATTGTACATTAAAACTAGAAAAAACACTTCAAGTGCATAGCAGAAATGTATTTGTTTCACTTTCACAATAATTTAATAATTTCTCTGAAGCATGACAATGAACAGCACTTCTTATTTCTTACTGTCATTGGAAGGTGGGGAAAGGAAGGATGTCACAGAAAAATTAGGTAGATTTGCATTTATATTTTCATGGTGTAAGTATTGGACTATTGTGCTGTGCTGTTTCACAGCTCCTTGTATGATTCCAGTGAAGTCATTAGCAGGTATTCTTTTCAATCTGATGGGTGAAAAATAATGGTGTTCTTGTGGTGTTGTTACTGACTTATCAAGGGGTTTTCTAAACCAGGTATTTTGCAGAACATTGCTGGAAACCATCATCCTGTGCAGTGGCTATACCAGGGTTAGCTTTGTTAGAAAATACACTACTCTTGAGTCATATTATCATGACTTAAATAGGAATACCACTGCAGCAAATGTAAGTTCAATCAGCATACTGCTTAAAAGTATATAGAGTGCTTCATGGTTCTTAAGGTTGAGATAACCTACATCCTAGAGGGAATGGGGAATGAATTATGTGAAAAAAAATATCCATACTTGCATGCTATGTTTATCATACTATCAGGAGGCATTAGCTTTTTATTTAGCACAATTAAATGCAGAGGGATGCTCCAGAAGTGTGCATAATCTAAATATTAGTATTTCTAAGAGCAAGATTTGGTCTGTTTTGCAGAGTGAAAAAGAGATATTGGAGAAGGACAGAAATAATTTTAAGAACAATCTCCTTATCCCCCACCTCTAGCTCCAGTTTGTTTTGTTCTTACTTATTTTTTTCCTGGAGGTAACAAAGAAATAGAGGCCATGTTCCTCTCTCTCTACCATGTACATTTTTCAGTGTATCTTTGAATAGCCCTGGGAGCAGTAATTTTAATAACCTATCAAAATCTATGTTTGTAGTAAGTATTGAATATGTTATTTTTACTTGCATGGATTTACTGATAGCAGAGGTGGAAGACTATAGCTAAAAAAGAAGTGGTGCTATTGCTCTTTCTTTATCTCCTCTTCACCTTCCTGTTTTTTTCCAGTCAACACACTGGCTGCATTTGCCACCATATGGAATATATAAAACACCTACAGCATAAAAAAGCCAATGAAAAGCAAGATGGGAAATGGGGAGGTGGGAAGCAGAGGAAATAAAAGTGAAAGAAACATGCATCATCACACTAGGACACATGCAGCTTTGGTGCAGTTGGATTAAGACGCAAATTTGCAATTATATTGCAGTAGAGTTATGCCGTAAAGACAAAATATTTTATCAAATAAGAGAGAATTTAGAAGCACCAAATGCTGCAACAACTATTTGTATAGTTACAAAGTGAGTACAAATGTAAATTCTTCCTCCTGTGCTCTAGGAACAGGATTAAGCTCTGTTATACTGAAGACATCAACTAGCCCAGCTGCTTTTTATCAGCAATAGCTGTGGTAGCCACCATCTAAAAAGATGTTGGTGAGGGAAGAATGTTTTTTGGTTTTCTTTTCCTGTGCTGAAGCTCAAAGTATTTCATGTGCTTCCAGGTCCATTTACTAGTTCTTTGTGTCTATGGTAGGATTTCACTCCAATTGTTTTGGTTTTGGTATTTTAATCCTCTCTTAATCATTTCATAAAGGAGTAGTATGTAGCTTTTGTTGCACATAAAAAAAATATTTGCTGCTGCTACATTGATTAAATGTGTAACAGCATGTATTGCAGATATATCCACCTAATATTAGTAATAATTCAGATTTAGAGTTTTCATCGCAGCAGCCCACATCAGCTTGTGTACAGCTTTTACAAATGTCTTCAAAAAACAGAAGCAGGGAAAGAAAAAGAGGCCAATGCTTTTATTGTAAGTGTGAGGTGGCGTTTTCAAAAGCAAGTAGTTATACATCAGAATATGACAGGTTACAACCCCTTTTTCCTCCCAGATCAGCTGTTTTATATGTACAGTGCATCCCCCTAATACCAAGAGCATTCCTGTGATGAGCAATACAAGTCGGAGAGGGAAATACAAAAAGGAGATTAGTATAGGAGTGAGCTACTGGGAAAAATCAAGGGAAACACAGGCAGGGAGAAAAGTGAGGTAGCTTTGAGGTAAAACTTCATATTTTAATTAGTCACGCTTATAAACTATACTAAAGCTCTTTATCTATCTGTCTGTTCATTCCTTTTTGCAGAAAGCCTATAGGGTATTTATCCAAAAATAGAATAATATTCCTCTAATTTTGGTACTGATCTACTGCTCCATCCCCAACCCTTTATTCCAACTATTTAATACTGATTTTTCAGGAGAATTCCAGCCTCATTTCCAGTTATTGTGTCCTTCTGTAAAATTGACATATTTACATACAACTTTAGTATGTGCCCAGATTGCTGCTTTAGAACTTACGAAGTTGAACAGGGTTCGTCTCTCCTGGCAACCAGAGGTGCAAAGTGACAGAGACTTCAAGTCAGAGCCACAAAGCAACCTGGAATAAATATTATGAGAACCAAGAATGAAAAACATTATTTTATTTTAGAATATATTTCTTGATGTTTTGATTGCATTGATCTAAAAGGTCACATGCACACAGTTTAAAGGCAGAGCAGAAGAAACAGAATTCGTTTTTTAACAGATGAACTAAATGCTGAGGTGATGTCAAGTTATTTTGTTGTAAAAGAACCATCTATTAACAGGGCTGTGTTTTGGGCCCTTTTTTCGTAATCCCTTTTAAAACTTAGTCTAGTGTTGTAACCTTAGTTTTGTGTTCCTTCTCTGGACCTGTGTGAGTAGAAGTGATTGATACTTTTAGTCTGGAAAAATTCAGATGTTCTATATAAACATTTTCAGAGATACACTCTAGATAAACATTGCTGTCTTGATTATTTGTTGTCAATTCTGACAAAGTGTGCTTCAGCACACTAAAATAGGTAAATAACCTCCTCATTTTCTTGTCCCAGGAACAGTGCACTCTGTTTGGGATAATCTATGGAGGAGATAGAAAATAACATTTATGGGTCAGTTAGAAAACACAGGTGTTCAGAATTAAGATTACCTATTACTTTCTAAAGCCTGTGCTGGTGTTGTCGGAACAAATATGCATAAAAGTAGTGTTTGATATCAGATGGATTTGCAATGGAACAATGCAAGTAAGGTATGTAATAGTAATAACAAATACTATCTGCAAGTTCTGTACTCTTACCTGTGCTGTAAATTCAAGTCAGAGAATACAGTGCCAGTACAAGCCATTATTTAAGAAAACTTGAGCAGGCAAATAATTCTGTGATTTTTTCTCCGAGAAATTACTTACGTTTTTTGAAGATGTCACCTAAAACCAGGAATACATTCACAAGGCCTGGAATTCAGTCCAGATGTGTAACAGGAATGAATCACAAAGCTGAGCCATAATTCAGAAAGGAGTCATATCCCTATTCAGGTAGGGAATGTTGGTATGAGCTGTAGCGGGGATTGTTTTTCCTCATATTTGAAGTTACTAAAATTCACCCATTCAAAACAATATTTGATGCTTCCAGATTTGTGCTACATCTACGTTCTTCTTCCTGAATTATTTTATTAATGTAATGCTACATGCTTAAATGTAGTAAATGCCTTAAATTTCAAATTATTGAAAGCAAACTTGAGTTTATAATGAATGCCTGATAGACTTCAGGGAATCCATAAAATAGATGGCAAAAGAACACTCTGATTCTAGCTACAAAAACAGATAATATTTGAAAAGGTAACAATTAAATACAAAGAATGATTTTGGTTACTATGGGAACAGTTAAAGGAAGGTTTTTCAGCATTGCAAGCCACTGTGTGTATACAAGAGAAATTATGTTCTTCTGAGTAAAAGAAGCTATGAAAGCTTTTCAAGGAAAAGGCTAAATAATAAGAAATATTTAAAGCAAAAGCTTTAAAATATCTCTATATAATATGTTGGTGGTTTTATATTCTCTCTTCCTGCTTTCCCCTCATTTTTCTGCCACTAATTTTTGGAGTTAGAGGTTTTTTGAGTTGTGTAGCAAAAAGCACTTTGCAAAGAGGATTAGAGAAACAAAGAGCAATGTGGATGAGATATTTCATTTCTGGGTGTGTTTATAAGAGATCTAATCCTATCTCATAAATTTGCTTCGGTGAAGGCATTTGTACTATAGGTTCACACTTTCTCTCACATACTTTCCTATTTATTCTCGTAACCTGGAAATAATAAAGGCACAAGTTAGAGGAGGAAGAAGTGGGGAAAATTATCAACTCTGTTTTTCACTAAAGCTGAAGTTCTTTCTAATGGAGTTGCACAGTCATGTTATGTATGCTGTACTTAAAATTATTGCTAAGGCAGGTGTTAATNATATTTATATATATAATATAATTCAGATCTTTTATACTTGATCTAAATCAGAGGGTTTGTTTATCTATTGAAGAAACTTTTAAAGATTAGTCATCAGGAATGCTCAGTCCTGCATGGAAACTGGCACAGTCTGCAAGACTTGGGGTCATCTGGAATGTGGTCCCTTGGAATAAAAAAAGAATAGTTCAAGTCAATGAGCATATTTATTTTCATGATATGGAGAGGGTTCTTTGATTCCTTTTAAAAGAAATAAACTGTCTGAAAAGTGTGTTATCTGCTATTATTTAAATATGTATTAAACAATACTGTGCTATTTCTATGTATCTTTCAAACTTCAGTTGTGGGAATGTGCTGACATTGAACTACAATCCAGAAGTTATGTAAATTACGCTAAATTTATCCTCTAATTTTCTGTGCTTACTTATGAGGTGAGTGCCTACCTTGTGATGCTAAGTACCATACAGCTCTTTTATTTTTAATACTAAAGCAAGAGTACTATATTTTGAGAAAAACATGCTTAGGAGCACTATGGAGATATACTTAGAAGTTGTAACTCTTTTTGGATGCCATATATATTATGAAGCTGATGCACAGCATTTTTTGCAGCTGTTATGAAAAAAGAAGAAAGACTATACTGTTGCAGGAAGTCCTTCTGTATCCTTATTGAGAGACCTGACTGACATCTGTGTGTACAGTCATGGGTGAGGGGAAAGTCTCTAGATTTAGACCCATTTTTGCTTGTTTGGGACCCTTATTGTGCTTGTGTATGCAGGTCTTGTTTTCTTACAAGTCATCATTAAAAAGGAAGAATGCATTCTATATCTCGCAACCGCATTTCATTTATAAAATGAACCTTTCTGTATTCTGCATTTTGGGAAAAACATATCTCTTCGTAACTGATTTTCACTTTCACCCACATTCATTTGTTTAGATCATTCAATAACCTGTAACTTGAAGTTGTTGTCAGGAGCAAGTGAATACAAAACTACTTGGGTGAGATAATGCTGGATAGCTCAGTGGCCTTCTCAACTTCCCAGATATTCGTTGACCTGGACATCTTCCTCCAGGAAAGAGGAAGGCCAGTAAGNTTTTTTTGTTTTGCCTTTTTTTTAAACTTTAATAATTATCATTTCATCATTTTTTTTATATTTGATAGAATAAAAGAATTAGACAGGTACTAATTACAGCATCAACTTTGCAGTAGACCAAATGTAAAAATATAAAATATTTATATATATAATATAATTCAGATCTTTTATACTTGATCTAAATCAGAGGGTTTGTTTATCTATTGAAGAAACTTTTAAAGATTAGTCATCAGGAATGCTCAGTCCTGCATGGAAACTGGCACAGTCTGCAAGACTTGGGGTCATCTGGAATGTGGTCCCTTGGAATAAAAAAAGAATAGTTCAAGTCAATGAGCATATTTATTTTCATGATATGGAGAGGGTTCTTTGATTCCTTTTAAAAGAAATAAACTGTCTGAAAAGTGTGTTATCTGCTATTATTTAAATATGTATTAAACAATACTGTGCTATTTCTATGTATCTTTCAAACTTCAGTTGTGGGAATGTGCTGACATTGAACTACAATCCAGAAGTTATGTAAATTACGCTAAATTTATCCTCTAATTTTCTGTGCTTACTTATGAGGTGAGTGCCTACCTTGTGATGCTAAGTACCATACAGCTCTTTTATTTTTAATACTAAAGCAAGAGTACTATATTTTGAGAAAAACATGCTTAGGAGCACTATGGAGATATACTTAGAAGTTGTAACTCTTTTTGGATGCCATATATATTATGAAGCTGATGCACAGCATTTTTTGCAGCTGTTATGAAAAAAGAAGAAAGACTATACTGTTGCAGGAAGTCCTTCTGTATCCTTATTGAGAGACCTGACTGACATCTGTGTGTACAGTCATGGGTGAGGGGAAAGTCTCTAGATTTAGACCCATTTTTGCTTGTTTGGGACCCTTATTGTGCTTGTGTATGCAGGTCTTGTTTTCTTACAAGTCATCATTAAAAAGGAAGAATGCATTCTATATCTCGCAACCACATTTCATTTATAAAATGAACCTTTCTGTATTCTGCATTTTGGGAAAAACATATCTCTTCGTAACTGATTTTCACTTTCACCCACATTCATTTGTTTAGATCATTCAATAACCTGTAACTTGAAGTTGTTGTCAGGAGCAAGTGAATACAAAACTACTTGGGTGAGATAATGCTGGATAGCTCAGTGGCCTTCTCAACTTCCCAGATATTCGTTGACCTGGACATCTTCCTCCAGGAAAGAGGAAGGCCAGTAAGTTGTGTTACAGATGGTTTTGTGCTGACCTCAGTAGTCTTCTATGGAATTCCCACTGAGCACCACTATAGGGGGTGTAGGCTCTAAATGTGTAGCTGCCATGATTTTCATGTGCGGCTCCACTGCCACCCTGAGCCTTTTCAATGCCATATTGAAAAGGTGATGAAATTGCTTTTAATGAGGACTGAGACAAAACTGTTGTGCTGTCTGCAGACAAATTGTTGCCAGGACTTAAATGAGTTTTGTGCTCAGCGCTACCTGTTTGAAATCCTTGTCTGAGCTCTGTTTCCCATCACCTAGGCTGATGGTAATTCTGATAACCACGGAACAGAGTCGCAAGAACAAGCACAGCCTGTACATGGCCAGATGGAATGGGCAGGGGTGGGCCTCCTCTGGCTAAGCAGTAACTTCAGTAGCGCTGACACAAGGCAGGGGCTGTTTTTCTTTTCTTGTTGACGGCTGCTCCAAAGATGACCTCAGAACATGTTGGGAGAGGTAATAAGAGACAGACAAGAAGCCTAGCTTTAGACAAGAAGAGGTAATGAGTACATTTTTGTAGATTGCTTCCCTCACCTGGGCTGGAGAAAGCTGACTCAAGACTGGCTACTGCTGAGGCTTCATAAGCAGTGTTACAGGTACTCTGGTGATTTGGGGCAGTCAATACTTCATAAATTGATGTGTTTCTTTTCTATGAAGTAAGGACGACCTTGCATCCCTTAATCTTACAGGTGGCATTGGCTTGATTTGCCACATTTACCTGTTTTTCTTAAATAACCTTTGCAAAGTTAGCAAAGGGTAAAATGGATCATTCAGAAAGCTTACTTTTGTGCCCTGTTTTTGCTAGCACTGGCTATGGAGAAAGCACAATTCTGTCGAAAGTCTGGTAGAATCATTCTTGTTGCATCAGATAATTAATTAATTCTTGAAAATCTTGTCTCAAAAATAGTTATTTATAGTTTTCATGCATGTTCTTGAGGGACAGAGTTACTTTTTTATGCTGCAATTTGCCTAAATTAGGTGAAGTAAGCACTCTTCCTTAATTTCAAACTAATTTTCCCTGGGCCCTGAATATTTCCTAGAATATTTTCCAAATATAGCTTCCTTATTACATAAGAATGAAATGAAGTCACTAGTAAATAGTCAAATATAACAGCAGAGATTATAAATGAGTTTACTTAATAATACATCACACTACCCTGTGATCATCCTCAGAGCACTAGCTTTTGGAGGCAGTAAGAATTGCAAATCTATAGGGAATATATATAGGCAATGCATCTTTGGAGGTCTTTGACGATACGTGAGATTCATAAAGGTCAGTTGTGTTGCCTACTTTTTCTTTATATCAGGGCAAAACCAGAATAATGATACAGGCTTAGGGAACACTTGTTTATGCAGAAAGAATTTTGTTTACTTGTTGGCTGGAATTTTGTTGGGGTGAATGGGGAGAAATACTTCACGTGCAATGATGTGCCTGTGCCATCTGCATTGGATTCATGTGTGGATGCATGCCACCTTGCCAATAAATCAGGCTGTCCAAGGCACTTTCACTGCTTATCCTCAGAGGTATCTTGTCTCATAACAGGGAAGCTGCACAGATATTTCTTGAATAAGTATATGCAATTATGCCTGTAGGTGTCAGTGGTTCAATACAATGACAAGAAACCTAAAATAGGTGAGCAACCTTCCTTGGATCCCCGAAACAACTGTTAACCTTATTTCTTCTTTGCTTGTTAGCTTTCCTAAAACATGGAGCATTCTACCTTGAATGAAATGCTGCCTAAAGTGATTGGAGTATGTCCAATAGTGGTATACTGTTAACTAGCTACCTAAAAATAATCACAGGTTCATTATTTTTAACTTTTTTTGGTTTTTGATTGATAGAGTTAATCAGTGCAGGAAATGGTTTTGTCAAGTATGGTTTAGATTTTTTTTTTTAATGTAACTTTATAGATTCTGTAGGAAAGAACTTGATAGTTCGTATATATTACACTGAGTCATGTATCATGTAAATGTTCTTCAGTGGTGGTGGTGAACAGAAGAACAAATGTTAATCTTTGTTCAATCACGCTTTTTTACAAGAGGAATTAGCATTTGATCATTTTGATAGAGCTGTTTTGTTTTGTGAGGCATCTAATCTTGAATCTGTACTTGCTTACATTAGAACATCGTTTTCTAACAATGCTGTGTATAATGTGGTCAGGGCTGCTGCTGAAAACATGCACTTGAGCCCTGTGTATCCTCTGAATGTTGATGAGCAGGAAGCAGGTTTGCTGTCTTGCTATCTATTCCTCAGGTTTCTTGGGGCTATGAATCCCATTGTATATTGATGACACAGGGATAAACTTGTTCATTCAAGCCCACCTATGAAAAATTCATGTCTGTTCTAAAGATCTGTCGCTTCGGATGCACACTGGTGGCTATGTGAACACATCACATCAGGTATTGGTCAAAGGCTGTGGTTTTTAAATTTTTTTTTCAGAATGGCTTTATCCATCTGCCAAAGCAGAAATGAAGGAAAACCTTTGGCTGGCCAACATTTATTAGGAACGTTTGATTGAAGGAGATGATGCCTGTCATGAGGTTGCTACTTTCTCCAGATAGTGATGAATTAAGGTATTTAAAAGTAGGAACTTTAAACCATGAGTTAAATAGCTGGATAAATATAAATGTGGCAGCTGCTTTACTGTCTTCAAAAGACTAATTACGATCTGCCTTTTCATATATCAATGCACATACAGTGGTAAAGCAGTTGAACAGTTGAGATTTGAGAATTTAATTTCCTGACATTAAAAGGTTTATGTGTTTAATGATAAAATGCCGGATACTGCATTATGCTGGATGTTTTTGCCCAGTAATTTGTACTGGCCCGGAGTAATGCTGCTGCTCTGGGAAAAACTAGCAGAGAACATACCCTTATATACATGTGTGCTTGTAAAATGGGGGCCTTCAGTGTGTATGAATAGTACCTTTAGAAATCAAGTAGCTATTGATTTTTTTACTCTCTTTGTGGAAATAGTGGAGGTGGGTTTGTTTGTTTGTTTGTTTTTGTTTCTTTTTTTTCTGAAATACACTGGCTATGTGCATTAGAACATTGTGAAGTCAACGAAGTTCGTGAGCACCAGTTGGATTCATATGCATGATTCCGTGCTCAAACACCTCACTGGCCAGACAGAAGTATGGGAGAAGATTTGAAGATTCTTTTTTTATTACTTCTGTGTCTGAAAGTCATAGGTTCTGATGTATTGAGTTCTGCAGAACTCAAATAATTTACCACAAATGCACTTTTATCTGAGGACTGAAACTGTCATAATGAAGTTAATATATGTTAAAAATTCGGCTACAGTACTAGGAAGATCTGCATAGTTATTCAAATTTAAGCAAATGACTGGTCCACTGAAATTTAAGCCTGTGCATAAGTCTTTGTGGCAAGCTTGTGCTGTTTTATCCAATGTTCTTTCATTCAGCAAAGTAGCTGGGATGATATATGTCTGTGAAATGTAAATGTAAGTACATTTGCATGGCAATATTTAAAGAACTTCAGGAAAATAAGTATTGAAACACAGAAATTAAAGATAAAAGCATTCTTATTTCCAACAGAACTAGTCAGAAATTTTCAGCTATGGGAAAATACAAAGGACAAAGCTGTAATTCAAACAGATGAAGGTTGTGTCCTTGTAAAGATTGGACTCTTTTCATTTTGAATAATTTAAACTATTTCTTTCTTTTGAGGTGAGCATTGTAGAGTGATAAAATCTCCTGTACCATTTTGGCCATTAAAAAGAAATTTGGTGATGTCTTGCCTTTTCTGTCCTTCATTACATGTACATTTAAAACTCACTTTTGATATTAATCATACTTAGAATTCAATTTCCTACCCATAGTGATTTCACCAGGGAAGACTCAAATCTTTCAGGGTAATGGAGTTCTAACTAAGTATTAGTTATTAGGTACTTAAGATCTTACTTTTTCCAGATGGCGATGCTTAATCTAGATCTTACACACTTCTGATGGATTAAGATTCCCAATCACATTCGGAAAAAGTAAAGAAGTTATTCTCATAGTCCAGTTGAATCAGGTGGTAGCTCTACACCTTGCACAGAAGCTTTCCCAGGCAAGTGTCACCTTCTGCAGGCTCTAAACATTGTTCATGGTGATTGGCACTGCACTGAAACCTTCCAGCAGTGAGGGAGGTTTAACCTGCAGTCCTAAAGCATTTAAGGAGAGGTTTCTACATAGTTGCACAGTTTGCTTGAACTGGAAATTGAAAACTGTCAGCAGTGTTCTGAGTCCGTGCAGCATTGGCTTAGGCCATAGTTATCCTCAGCTATGGATCATAAAAAGTAAGGTTCATGCCTGCCTTATTGCAATATGTCCCTCATCCCAGACCCACTTTGAAATTAGGTGGGGCTGGGAGGAGCAGCCTGTCTGTTTGCTTCAGCATCACTCGGGGACAGAAACCCAAAACAGACAACTGAGGGAGAGGAGTGAATATCTGGAGAAAATTTAGTATGCTGCAGTTGATATTAGCAGAAGTGAGACTTTTGGAAAAGCCCATCCCAATCAAAGTCAGTGCCCTTGAATAATAAAATAGAATATCCAGTAGAGTGTACCGCTCTTCAAATATTTTCTTTCTACTTACTATGTAGAACTACTCCTTCTGTGACAATCATTAAAACAAATACCAACTCATTAGGTGCAAGCATTAAAATAAATCTTAACTGTGAACAAATCTCAATACTCATTAAAATAGGTCTCAGCTCATTAGGATTTTTAGGATACAGGTTGAAAACAGAAGATGAGATAATTTTTTAAGAGAAAAACAGGCATCAAGGCCTTTTCTGTTTCTCTTATTTCTTCAGCATTGAGGGGACTGGGAGTGCACAAGGAGCTGGGAGAGGACACAGCCAGGAACAGGTGACCCCAGCTGACCAAGGGGGTATCCCAGACCCTGGCATCTGCTCAGTCTGTACAGCTGGGGGAAGAATTACGGACATTTGGACTGTGCTGGCCTTTGTCTTCCCAAGCGACTGTTGCATATGATGGAGCCCTGCTCTCCTGGGAATGGCTGAACACCTAACTGCCCATGGGAAACTGTGAATTAATTCCTTGCTTTGCTTTGCTTGCATGTGCAACTTTTGCTTTGCTCATTGAAGTGTCTTGATGTGAACCCACGAGTTTTGTAGCTTCTGCTGTTCTGATTCTGTTGCTGGCCCTGCTATCAGGGCAGTGAGCGAGCAGCTGTGTGGTGCTCACTTGACAGGTGGGGTTAAACCATGACACTCCTGCAGGAGCTGTCCATGACAGTGTGCCTTAGCTGGTTTTCCATGGTGCTGTTAGAAAGAGAACTGAGAAGTATGAAGTCATACCAAAATACGGGTCTATACAATGGAAACTTAACAGATGCGTGTGTGCTTTGCTACTATAGTGGAAATATTTATCTTTTCTATTCAAAAAAGGTACTAATGCTGACAATTCAGAGGTACATCTTTTATGACAGAAAATTCTTTAAAAAATTCTGTTACATGAAAATCCTAAAGGGTCTTTTAGTCACCCTGGATCAAAATCTTCTCTGAAACAGTATTTGTATTCACTGCATGTTGTATTCCTTCACCTCTGCCTCATATGGAGTTGAACTTCAGTCATTTTTTTGTTATTCAAATTAAGGAAATTGATCAATGGGAGTTGAAATCAGTGGCTCAGCTGAATTGGAGTTACCCATGCATACCTGAGGTCTGAGTGTGAACCATTTAGGTTTAATTAAATGTAGTGGTCTGAGTGCAAACCAGATCTAATCTCTGTTTGTTACAATGCAAGAATGAGCAAATCTAGTTAAGCAAAAGAATAGCAGCACTCTGTTGGATTTCAGGGGCTGGGGGCATTGTTAGGGGTCTAACACTGGCTTTTCATCTACACTTGGAATAGATTGTATAGAAGACTTTAATTAATGCTGACTTGTAGTTTCTGGTACTAATGAATTTCTAAAATTAGTAGAACACTGTTGTAGGAAAGAACAGCCCTGTTCAAAAAGTGTCAGGCAAAGACAGCATACCTTTGTATTAACTGAGCTTTTAGATAAGCATTTAAAGCCATGCCAAATATTTCTAAGGTTTTAAGAGCTTGATATCTTCCTTTTAATATTTATCAGACTTTGTTGTGAGATGTTCTTGGAAACTCACTGATTGTGAGCACACTTATAAAAGCATGATATGTGGACTGTCTTTCTAAGGGATGCAACAGGGAGATTATGCCATCTTTTTCTCTAAAAATTAAAGTGGTACTTTTTAACCCACATAATGCAGTCTTTTTCAGGTGGCTCAAGGCTTTTTTTTTTTTTTCCAAAATAAAATCCAGATTCTATTCTGAAATCTCCTGGCCTGTATTTGGCATAAGAACAGAACCTGAGGGAGTGTTTATTCCTACTGAGCTCAGAGGTTATGGAAGGTAATCTGTACCCTAATGTTAGGGACAATCCTTCCACATTTCCGCCAAAGACTCTTTTATGGAATCCTATTAGGCAGATAATAAAAGATCAGTTTTCATTGATCAAAACTATTTTGGCATTATTAAATATGCTTTTTAAAAAAAAACCAAAAGTTGCTAGAAAGCCACATTCTTGAGTTTCAAAATTCATAAATCTTCATTTGTCTGTAGTGTATTTGACAAGAGACAGACAAAAGCAGAAAGCAATCCCAGAAGAGATGGTTTGTTATTAGGGCAGAGACATCCCCCTGCCCCCTGAGTTGTTAGGCCCTTGGCTACTTTGATTTACTGAACTCCACAGTATACTTGATTTATACAAATAACTGCTCTGATTTATACAAATTACTATTACACTGAAAAATCAGTCAAATAGAATCTTGGGATTTTGCAAGGGTGAGATATGGCTGCTTTTCTCTCAGCCTCTTGTGGAACATATTTCATGCCAGTCTGCATTTCTCCTTCCAAAATACCACCGGTTACAGGAGTCATAACTGTTAAATTGTTTTTGCTTTGTGAAGGGTAGATCTACCACTCTTATTAATATTTCTTCTGTATAGGTTCATTTGTGACAGTTTGTTCAAAGCTCTCGGTGATGTCCAGTGTTCCTGGCAGTAATTGAACAAGTAGAACTTCCTAAAATATCACTGCACAAGGAAATAGAAATGTATGGTTCTATTTATAGAATTGAAATGTGGTTGGGAAAAAGAAAAATACAAGAACATTGATTGTATAGGCTGTTTATTTTTTTTTTTTAATGTACTCATTGTGTGTGCCAGCTAAAAATGAATTTGGGGTTTTGAGTTTGTTTTTGTTTGTTTTTAAATCCAGAATTCATGAGATGCTCGCTGAAGCAAAGTGATTAGGTTGATATTTTTTCAGCTTGTTCCAGTGAACTCATGCTGTTTGAAGCCCAACAATATTGCTTTAAATCTCAGTTTTCTCACTGTTGCAAGCATTTTATTATAAACACATTGAAGAAAAAGAATATTACTTGAATTATATCAGCATGCAAGAAAAGATGTTAAAATGTTCCTTTGAAAGATGTTTGTGGTGTTAGTACTGTGCAAGATCTGAGGAGCAGAGAAGTCATTTGTCAAATGTAGCAAAATATAAAAACTTCATTAGTTTTGCACAAGATTTTTAGATGGTGTATGATACATATAAAAATGATGTCTTGGAAAAAAAAATGCTTTCAGATAATTCTTGTGCCCTCTGTCCCTCCACTCTGGAACTTGATTCTCACAATGCAATGCCTTTAGCTTGCTTACCTGCTTACATGAGGATTCTGTGCATTTGCTGTAGGGTCTGGTAATCTGAAATGCTCAGCTGTATAATCTAATCTAGCTCCAGAGAAAAACGTTGTCCTTTATCTAGAAGTTTTTGTTTTTGTTCTGAGCAGGGCAGAGTATACTTAGGGTGTTCAAAGCCAATATAACAATGAGCAGTGTTAGCAGATGGAATCTCTGGAAAACTGAAAATGTTCTGTTCTGATTTGCAACTAACATCAAATGCGAGATTAAAATTTTCAAGCTTGTCTGTCTTGAATTTAGAAGTTGTGGGTGTATGATGAGAATATATATCATGGGAAAAATGCCTTCTACCTTTTGTCAGGCACGCACAGATACCCACACAGATAAAACTCCTTAGTGTAAATTCTGCCTTTGTTTGAATAGATACAATGCCTTGTAAACTGTTGAAGATTCACTTGAGTGATTGAGAATTTAAAATGGGCCTCTTTTTTCCTCCTTATGAATAGAATGTAAAAGATCATCTCCTGTGCAATATTATAGTTTCATATAAAAACATAAGCTCGCATGGATATATTTGACCTTAGGGAATATCAGTAAAGATTAACATCAGACAAGATAAATAAACCATTACTTTTTTGCTGTCAAATCTGTGATTGGGCAAGAAGTTTTGTTACTGAAACATTTTATTGCTCTTAAATTAGTATTTGTATCATATATTATGCGGCATTCTTATGTTGCTTCTGTATTTCAATACTACTGCAAAATTCTGTAAATAGAAATATATGAGATTGCCAGGCAATTTCGTATTGCTTTAATGGATTATAGTGCAAATTACCACATGCAATTGATAATACTTGCCATAGTCAAGCTCAAATGAATGAAAAATCCCATGCTTTATCATAAAATATATCACTGAACCCTTGATATCCATCTCTAACGTGGCTAATCGCCAGCTGTCTTCTCACTGCAAATACCTAGCTAGATCTTCACCTCCAGATGGTAAAACCTTACTGAAGATGAGAATCAGCTTGATTTCCCATTGACTAGTTTTTCCTCTTTCTCATGATTACTTTGGCCTCAGTTTCTGTCCCCAGCCCTCTTTCTTGAAGGTTCAGCCAGTTGTAGATGCAAGCTCTGTGTTTTTCCCTTATGGCTGTGCTAAACCAGAGTTTTGCCACCAGATTGCATTACCCATGACAGATTTAGTTTGTGTTATCTCCTTGCTCGCTCCTTTGGCCACTCACATTCACAATAACCAAAACTATTGCTGCCACCCACCAATGCTACATTTAAACCCCAGGTTTAGAAGCCTGACAGTCTCAGGTGTCAAGCAACCTTACACAGTTGAGTACTTACATGATATTGAGTACTGCCTTTGCCCGGCTTCACTGTCCCAGCCCTGCCTCTCAGCTCCTCTGGCCAGGTCATATTGCTGAAGTTTAAGACTCTGTGATATGAATTTATTACCAGAAAGGAATGAGAAAGACTTACCTCATACAGGTTCTCTTCATTTCACTGGGCATAAAAAGTTTTACAGTACATGTTGGAGTGTGAAGGGTAGAAGTGAAACACACTCATAGAACCTGTGCTTTTGTTCTGGTAAAATCTGCCTTGGAACAGCAGTGCCTTACCAGAACTTCTGCCTTGGTGAGTGCCTGAAGGAGGCTGATGCTGTGAAATTGCACCAGCTGTTATGTGTGCACTGAGGACCCCAGTTTCGAAAAGGATTATGACTGTATATTTTTTACCATTTATATTTATTTGATATTTCTTTCGCACTCATGTTTATGATTTGTAATGGCAATTCAATTTAATCCTTATTTACGGATGTATATTTTCCCAGCTTTTGAAAAACACCACCAATGGTGTTTTGCTTGAGGATCAACATAGAGGCTTTCATATTTCAAATTATTCTGTATGAAAGCATGAACTCTATTCCCTGCACTCTAATCTTGAGTCATGCTGGGAGTCAGATGGAGAGCTGCATTCCTTGCCAAGTTCCAGGATAGTTTCCCAGAGAAGCCTAGGATATTAATTATACTGGGCAGCAACCATCCATATGGTGCATGGAAGCTAAATGTGTAGCAAATGTTGAAGGGTGGATGCTGTGGACAAGTAGATGAGAGCAGTTGCAGTTTTGCTGATTGTGGTGATGTGGGAGATGTGTTGAGAGAGCACAGCTGGGTGTGGGGGCACAGTAGGCACACGGGCAGGCCTGGGGCAGTGGTCTTGATACCCTGAAAATCCTAAATCTGTTGACTTGAACATACTGGGTTGTTTTTCTCAATGATCATTTCTGTTATAATTATTTCAAATGTAGAGGTGGTGGTAGCATTTCAGGAGACAACAGGTACTTTTGAAATCAAACATTGATGCCATCCCTTACCCCCATATAAAATGAGGTATTTTGTCTATACCTTTATGGAATATGTTTTAGTAGGCTTTGCCAGAAGGAACTAATGCTCTGCATCTGCAGTAATGTCAGATCTCCATGGTTTATTAATCTCACAGTAGGCTGGAATTTAAACAGTTTTCTTATGGTTTTCTCCTTTGTGTTGCCGTGTAGTTTTTAATAGTAGGGAAGAAAGCGACAGTCTTTTATGCTGGAAAAGAAAAGAATATTTGAAGGCCTCTCTCGTGTTTTTTTAAGCACACTCTTCAGTTACATGAGCCTGACAAAGGGAAGGATTTACAATTGCCTCAAAAGCTGGGGAAGGCCCACAGTTCAGCACTGTTTTCTTCATTATTATTCACTTGAACTGATTAACTTTGAACTTTTGTAAATTACGTGCCATCAATCAACAACTGGAGGGGAAAATCTGGAGTGAAATCTGCTTAGTGTAGCTTTTTAAATCCCTGTGTCCTATCTCTTCACATGATACCATGTTGTTTTTTATTCAGCACTTAACATGGTGAAATACCAGTTTTGTGTCTGAGTTGCTGGCTGTGGTTTTTCTTGTTCCTATCCCCGTGTCATTTATGGCACTGGCTGTATATCAGCAATATAGTTAGATTTTTTTCTTGCTTCTAGATCTAAAATACACCCATGAAATACAACAAAGAATGCAAAAAAACAACCAAGCAAACCAGAACATGGGCAAAGAGAGGGAAAGCTTTTGCTTATAGAGAGTTGTTGAAAAACATGTGTCTTGGAGAATGAGAGTGTAGACTAGCTAACTTTGTTTTCTGCATGAATTAATGAGCGGTGACTAGACCAACTGAGGTTCTACAGAAAGTATTGACACTTTTTAATGTATTCTCAAGTGCATTTGTATATATTGCTTTAAACTATTTGGTGTTCATATTCAAATTTCTGTGCCAAGTATGGCATAAAAATTATGTAGTGAATACAGATAGAGTTTGGAATGCCAGTTCATCAGTTGATGAGCCTTCAACTGTCTTGTCAGGATGAATGTGATACTGAAATTCTGCAAAAAGGGGGTTGTAGTCTACTCCAGTGCTGCTTTTGATAGCCCTGCTTCTGGAGCATACAGTGATCATGCAGAATCTGTTTTGTCTCTATTAATGATGAGACAGCAAATTAAGATTTAGGAATCTGTCTCTCCTGGGAAATTGCCCGATACTATCCTTTTAGAACAGGCATTGGAGCTTCATGACGTGCATTCAAGATTGACTCTCCAGTGATGGCCTGTCAAAGAATTTTACTGTTTTTCAGACAGAGAGGGAGGAAAACAATCTCCCACACCATTACAATGGAGACGATCCTGTTTTCATGATTATTTATTTTTTAATCAAATGACTAATTTTTTTGACCAATATGCTGCATTCACGTAATTGCAGTAGAGAAGAGTCAAAGTTAGTAGTCAGATTGCAAGTTGAAAGTTAAAAAACTACAAGTCAGTTTCTGGCTTTCAGTTCCCTGAATGACATACATTTTCTCCATACTTAGGGGAAATAATGGAAGCTTCAGGCCTGTCATGTCTGTGATGACTTTTCTTATTATGTCCTTTGATAGGAGAGGTTAGGAAAGCTTTTGGGGTTTTCTGAGAATTCATGCAGAATGAAAATAAAACACGGATATTACTTCTCTTCTTGCATTTTCTCCACAGAAATAAGTGTGATGGGTATTTTTTTAATGGTCCTTAGATATTGCTCAGTGCAAAGGCTAATGCGTTCTTGAATGTGTCTTTGTGGTGTGAGAGACTCATTAAACCTATCTATTTGCAGTTGCACACAAAAAACAGTCCTTAATTGCCTCCCTGGATATGGACAAGAGCTCAAAAAGAAGCAAAATACAAAAGATTAAAAAAGCATAATGATAGCTTCAAAAGATGAAAGATATGATCTGAATGTTAAAAAAAAAAAGAAAAAAAAGGGAAGAGAAAAGCCTGAAATCTCTTTGTGTTTCCCCAAGTTAAGTAGGAAAACTTTGAAGATGACAGTAATTTTCTGTTGTGTTTCATCTTTTTCATAATAACATATTTTGAAATCTGGAATGAGTGTATCACCTAATAATGTTTTTTAGAACTACATAAGTTGTAGTATAAAGCACAAGTATAAGCAAGACTTTCTTCTACTTTCTGCCACAATAACTAAAGATACTATGCTGTGTGTTTTTTAATAATTCTGATTCGATGCATACTTGGGTGAGGCATTCCTAAAGAAAAAGGAGATTGATGCTGGTGTTTTATCAGATGGTGTTCCACAACTTGGTTGGAAACTCAGATCTTCAGGGATCAAAGTCATGATGTCTTGTTTTTGAATGAAGTGTAAAAACATTATTCTGACCGTTTGTGGTCATGAAAGATTCCACGGTGCTTTTGGGGATATACCTTCATGTCCTGGTCAAGTTCATTTTTTCAGTTTTTCAGTTAGTTGCGTGGTGATTACTTCATTCTCCCTCCAGTTTTGGTTAGATTTGACATTCCTTGCTTCCCATTCTGAATCTCTGGTACGAGTTGCTTTGATGTTGATTAGCCCATAGGTTTCAGCCTGAGGGAGATTGCTGTTCAGCACAGAGCTAAGTTTTTTGCTAGTTAGGTAAGAAGTTTGTGGATTCATTTGGAATAAAATGCTTTTCCTAGGTAGAGATTACAATTTTAACACCAGCACAGGCAGTGTGAATTTACATTTGCTGGGCAAATGTCTTACCTGTTGTAAATAAACATTGATGATGTATGCAATGATATGATGATGGTGATGTCTGGTGATGTATGTAATAGTATCTGTCAAGGAGATAAAAAGGGATTGTCTTTTCCAAGTGCCACAAGTTGCTGGAAAATTCCTGACTAATGGTTCAAAACCAGTGTTCAGTTTTTTAATCTGAACACAGAAGTGCAGATTTCCTGTGTAACAAATGCCACTGTTTATGCATGTGCCCACCCACTGTAAAGGGATTGGTGTGCTATGTCTATAGTAAATGGAATTACTGCTTCTGGTTAGATTGTAACAGGTGGTGCCCTTATTTTAGAACACCAAGGAACCTAAGATTTTCCACTGATTTTGACACTGTCTCTTTGTAACAATGTAGTTTGTTTAATTTTCCTGTGTGTTATTTGAAAGGGGTGAATGTCACTAGCATACCAGTTATTGAGATTCTCAACTCATTTGCAGCAAATTTCTTTCTCAGTGAAGAAATGCCAAATTGTTCAACAGTGGAGTGAAACATTTCCCTTACAGCTTCAGAGTCACCGTTTGTGTCAGGTGGCCTTTGATGGCACTTAGCAGAGCGTTTCTGTATGGCTACTTTGTATTTTCAAGAATGTTTTTCTGTACTTTGTACAGGAAAATATTACATTTTTGCAGTAAAACTGTGTATCTTTGGGGTGAATGGCTTTTGGTATATAGTGGAAACCCTTTTTCTTGATCCAGCATCAGTATGAGGAGCTTCAATCAACAGCCTTGTATTTACAGGTTGCTTAGAAGGTCTCTAGAATCCATTTGTCAGTAACCTTCCCTAGTTATTAGGTGTGTTTTTGTAATGCATGGCGATGTGTGTTTGTGTGCACATAGGAATGCCTGCATTAATATTGCATGCTGAATTTTTTGTGGAGTGATTTATATGTGATTTTGTGTCTGTCCTTGTAAACATGCAGGCGATGATGGATCTGCTTGTTTTCAAGAAGTTTGGTGACAGCACTAATTCGGCCTTGGCAGGAAGAGCCTGAGCTCCATCTCACTGCCTGTGTCTAGGCAGTGGGGTGGAATAAAGTACAGTCGCTTGGCCATCATGACTGAAGACTGAAAGCTGGAGTCTATCCTAGCAGGTTCCAGCCTTTGCATTGCTTTGCTTTCCATGAGGACCTGGATACAGTAGGTACATGGGATAGATGGCAGCTATAAACTCCGTCACACAGCATTCACACCAAAGGTGGTTTCAATAAATATGTCTAATTTGTGTCTTAGAAGACAAAATGCTCTTTACCATTCTGTTCTTGCATAGGTGGGTTTAAAGATAGGGAGAAGTAATTTGCTGACTTGGAAACACTGCCTTCATCTGACTTAGGGGGAAGTCAAACAGTTGACCCAGCATTGGAAGGGAGTTTGTCTTATTGTGGACTGGAGATTTTTGAGAATTAAAGGATTCTCCCTAAGTTATAACACCTTAGGACTTCAAACAAGATGTTTGTTATCTCCTCCTTGTAAATGGCAGCTCTTTGTTTCTGACAAAATAGGGAGCACAGGCACCTGTCTTGGACCATCTGAACTGTGCCCATATGAGATCCCCGAGAGAGATGAGGTGTCCCCAGATGAGTCCCTGGCTTGTGGGAGGAGGTTGTAAAAGTGCAGCCTGAGCTGAGGAAATGTGCCCAGCACTTCTGAGAGATATTTCCATTCTAAGGATGCATTTTAAACATGAGGTTTTGGGGGTTGGTGTTTAAATTGCCTGTGATGGATAAGGTGTAGTGTGCTTCCTTCTCTGAGCTTCCTGCATCTTGCGTACATGACGTTTCACTAGCCAGCCCAGTCCTTTCTGTCTTCCTCATGGTCTCTAGTTGGACCCCAATAAAATGAAGGCCGTCTTTCTGGCTAGGAGGAAGTTCGTGCATAAAAAGAAACAGACTTTAAATGAGAAGTGAGCTTAAATCTTATCTTTGCCCAATGCATTAATCTTTGACCATCATGCTATAGAAGAGGAGCAAAGGCTTTGTGCCTCTAACAGTATTGCTGGCCTGAGTTTCTTTTATTGATTTCATTAGCATCTCAATACAGCTCCGCATTTAAAGACACTGTGCTTTACTTACAAAGATTTTAACAAAACTGCTGATGAAAAATCTCACATTTAATTGTATTGTTCTGTGAAACTGTTCAGCTTTTTTTTCGCTATCACATGGACCTTTCCACCTCTGTCTTAAGCAAAAATAATTGCAGGTCTTCTGAAATGAGTTACATGAAGAAGTCATTATTATTTCATTTAGATGTTTCTAAGCCAGACTTTAGATTCTGTGTGAGGTGCTGACATGAGCACTTTCAGTGAGCTACAGCAGCTGTTGTGCAGTTACTACTGCTTAGCTAATGCTCTGTGACCAGCAGATTATTTATATTTCATTAACATTTAATTAGCCCACTGTACCTATGCCTGAATAATGACAGATGGATACAGTGAACTTGAGGACTATCTGGTTTTTTAAGTTTATAATTTTAAACCTGTTTTTCTGTTTCTTCTTGCCTCCCTTTTACCAATTTGGCATTATGGTAGATTTTATTTCATTTTAATCAACCTTTGGATACTTAATCTTGGAGAGACAAGTAAGCCTCCCCATAGCTCTAGCAATCACAGAATGCTGTAAGAATGTGGTAATTTCATGTTCCTTCCTTGAGAATGTCTCAAAATGACCTTTTCCAACAGATTATGGTATGGATACACACAGAATCATTTGAAGGGCAGGAAGTGCAAAAACAGTGTTATCCATTTCAAAGGGACTGCTCCAAACATCAGGTTATCCACGAACTACTGAAAAAATAATCTGACTGATGTACTTGTTTAAAGGATTATTTTAGTTATTTCTGTAGTCCTTTAATGGTATAAGAAACCTTGATGCTTTTGTGAGAATGAGTTTTAATTTTTTTTTTTTTCTAAAAAACATTGATTAAAGTTATAGGCAATTATATAGACTCTGCTTCTTTATGTGGACCCTGTGCTGGAATATTAAAATGCAGAAAATGGCTACAGCATCAAATCTGGAAATATTAAAATACTTTCTAGCATTAGGAGGGAAGTAGTGGAAATGCAACACCGCAAAATAGGGAAAAACTGGTGATTGTTCTGAAATGTAACAGGTTTGATGTGAGACTCTCCACTGATTTTAGTCTGGAAAAGTAACAGGGAACATTTCTTTCTTGTAATTCTCAGGAATCTAATAAACATCCAGAGAATTAAAAGTACAAAAGCAACAAACAGTAGTATTGACATGTGTCCACTTTTGGCTCTTTGCCTTGTGTCCTTTGTTCTCACAGGAAAGTCTGGTTTAAATCTGCTTAGAAAAATACTTGTTGTGTCTTCTAGATAGAAGTAATTGGAAATAGTAGACTTTGCTTACAGAGTCTAGAGCAGAATTGAAAGCACTGCTCCTCAGAGTGCCAGGAAAATCTTTAGTAAATGTGCATTAAATCTGCACATATTCTGTTCAGGTCTGTGAAGTCAGATAAGCCCAGTGGGAATCATACTCGTTACCTACCACAAATGCCTAAATACAAAATCTGATAGGATTTACAAGGACAATGGAAAAGAAGAGCTGTTGTAACATTTGATTTTTATTTTCATGGCCTAGCTCAAGTTTATATTGGTGCCATCAATAAAAAACACAAATAAATTCAGTAATAAAAGATTACCTCTTCAGATATGGACAGTGGTATCTGCTTGGCTAAAGTGACGACTGGTGACTCCTTTGTGATGAAAACCTATCCAGAAGTCAGGTCAAGTCCTGTAAAGCTGAGAGATGCTGGAAGGACAAAAAACAGTTTGAGGAAGTAAAGGTTGGAAAGACATATGTTGCCCTTACCTCTGCCTGTTGGGATCTGTCAGTCAGTTCATTTAATGTTCTTCTTTCATGATTGAAATTGTTCACCTGGGAAGTTAGTAGTGAAAATGTCCTCATAAACCCAGAGCCTGCCTGGCTGCCCTCCGCCATACATCACCTCTGTGCTGTAAGAAGGGAGAGCTTGTCTGAAGTGAAGGAAGGCATTGCAAGAAAAGCTGTTTTTTAAACCTGCATCAGGTATAATGTATTACTGATAGTGAAGGTTTACGCCAAAACCAGTTATCTGTCATTTCCAAATGCAGGTGTAAAAACTAGGTAGTTACAGTGTTTCATATGCCATGTGTGAGATTTGGGAAATTATATTTTAAAAGAAGCTATTATAAAATAGCCATTTTAACCAATCCAGAATTCCCACCTGGAGCAGCACAGGGCATCACTAGTGTTTGTGTCTGCCATAGTGGCATTGAACTATTTTAATTTCTAAGTATGAAGCCTCACAAAAACTTACGTTTCGGAAAGGTGAATATTTTCATTCTCCACAGCAGACCATTTTATTTGTTAAAAAATTGAAAGTAACATTTGTGGTGAAAAATTTCTATTTTCAACCTTCAGAAAAGAGAGAAAATGAAGATTAATATATTCTGGATTAAATTTTTGTTTTCTTATGTGTGTATTTTTAAAAGGATAAGCTCTATTTCTTTGTAAGACTCTTACAGCTATTCTTCTATCTTCTAAAATATCATTAAGTGAACTGATGACTGCATATCTCTGGGGATATTGCAATATAAAAATTCTGGTTTTGTGAAACTAATCTCTGTAAAATTGGATAAAAAACATAAGCAGCCACTCTCTTAAAGAAAATCTGTTGATTTTAGCAATTATGTATGCCATTTCAATGCTGCCGAAGGGTGATCACAATTCAAAGGTATTGTTTACCCGTAGAGATACATCATTCTCTCTGTTTAAAACTCTTGATCAACACAATATTGTTTGTATATTTGTTAACTGTGTTTTGTAACCGCAGTCTGAAGGATTTCCTCCTTCTGCTTGCTATTTTCAGTTCATTCTGTAATTAGTTTTTCACGGTTTTACTTAAAAACCTATTTTTAAATTTAAAAATTATATTATTTAGAAAGATGAAAAAAATACCAGGTTCTACACTTTCAGTTCTTGCCATCCTTCATGATGTCATGGGAGAAGATAGAAGTGGAACTGTAGATGACTTAATGAGCAAGACTTAATTTCTTACATTCAAATCTTATGTAGTCTGTCTAATTTTTACCCCTCAAATATGTCATTCTCACAATAGTCTTTACAGTTAATACTATTGTGATATTAGGTGTGAATTCAGGAATTCTTGTGGCTCTGGCAGAATTTTTGTTTCCAGGTACTCAGAGTAAAATGCATTAGGTTGATCTCTGTGATATTTCAAATGATGAGGAAGGATATTCAACTTTGAATGCCAATTCTGATAAAATTATAAGAGACTGATTTTGTGATTCTACTTTAGAAAAATTGAAAACATCCTGATAATAAACATTATTTCCAAAATAATTTTTTATGCTAAGTATGCGTGGGGAGAAGAAACTTTATGAAGTTATTTGTATTGAAGTTTGCAAAGAGATTATCATACATACATTACAATAAATTGGTGTCATTTTTTGGACATGAACTAAAAAATGAAAGCACAATTCTTTTGAAACAGCTACACAAAATTATATAACTGTTCTAAAAAGTAAATCACACTTGTTTTCATGTATTTCTTTTTCACCATATTAAATCTCCTTTCTGACAGCTAAAAGGAAATTACTGTGTTTTAGGGAGTGAATCTTTATCAGTAGCTGACAGGTAGGAAAAAAATGTTAAGTCCATATAAAGAGTTATTTGTAATAGCATTTAGCTGGAAAATGACAATCACTGAGCATTTGATTTATGTAATTTTCCAGGACAGTAGAAATACCTTCTGCAGGCCACCAGGCACTTTTCATGAACCTGAAGCATGGAAGTCTGCCTGCTCATTTCAGAAGGAACAAGATAAAAGCAAAACTGGATACCATTGTGTAACAGCTAATGTGTTTACCGATTCCTGTCCTGCTTAGAAATAATAATTTCTTTATAAAGTCAAGTTGGTATTTAACCATTTTGTCTATTTTTTTTTGAGGTGCACACAGTGGCCGAACTGTGAGTGCCTGCAGAGTTTAGTATGCTTCAATACATGGGAGCTTGGCACAGCTATTGAGGATTTGCCTGGTAGAGGCAGACTAGTGGTATTAACTTCGCTCTCTTTTCCATCTTTCTTATGTTTCTGCTTTTCCAAAGGAGAAATTCTTTGTCATGTCCCTAGATGCTTAGCTGGTGTTTAGGGTGGAGGGATGAGTCCCCTACCTATGTCATATGTTACTGAGAAATATTGGCAAAACTGATGATTTGAAAACTCTAAAACTGCTCTGTCCTATGTTATATTGCTTTCTAGAACAGGATGACAACTGCAAAAGCCAAAATGTGGTGAGGTTATATTTTCTTTTTGTTGATGTTCCTGCCAAATACTGAGGCAGAAAACACCAACGTGACTCTTGACTTGAAATTCATCTTATGACAGAACTTTTTGGGTTTGGAAAGATAGGAATAAGCAGCTACATGGTTTGAGATTCAGCTGAAGAAGCTGTGATGCCTTGGGATCACCTCAGCTCTCTTTAGTTCCCTCTCAGTTTGAAGGTGACTGTACAAAACGAATATTTTGCTCATACCATGCTTTTCGAGTTGTTCAACAAAACTTCTTCATTTTCCAGGTATCCAGTCAAAAGTGGACCAGGCAAATCTCTGGGTTTCTGGAGAGCTGCCAGAGTTAGCCTAGGATTACAGCAAACAGATCCCTAGGGAATTCTTTAAGGGGGAGAATGTTTCAGTGTAGGTAGAATACAGTTTCAAATCCCATGATGGTGTGAATACACACAGAGAGATGGTGTCTCAAGCTAATTAGTGGAGAAGCTGTCCTGACCAGGATTAAAACCCTAGGAAAGAATTGATGAAAGTTGAAAACAAAAATTAATCATTCAGTGATCATAGCCAAAGATAACTCATTAGGAATTAGGTTTCCTGTCAACAAACCTGTTTTCCATTTTTTCCTGTGAGTTTGCGGCCTCCACCAACTGCTTTTGTCCATGAGCATTGCTTTATAAGGTAGGGGTGAATTAATGTTGCCCAGAAAGGCTCATTGAAGATGACAGCCTTTGCTTGAGGCCTTAGGTCAGCCTTATTGTACCCTACAAGAAAACAATAGCATCTGAAAACAAATTGTTATTGTTGCATTAAGGGTACAGGATAAAATTGTATTTGACCTTTGCATGCAGATCTCGACAAAAAGTGGTCACTCTCATTGCAGGTTTCTTTTCTCTGTTTGTTAAAGCTTTCCTCTGCTGTGCTATTGCAGTTGATGATTTTACAGTGCTTTCCCTAGCAAGCACCAATTAATCATAAGGTGCTTAGATTTTTCCCTTAAGTCTCAGTACAGAAATTTAATAGGGGTTTCAGTGCTTCAAGGAAGAAAAGTTAAGTAGTCTGCTAGCTGAGCTTCCTCATTATATTTCCTTATGCTTAGCTGCTCAGATGAAATGAATAATAATTTTCTTCCTTGGCAGGATTAGCTCTACAGACGCACCATAAGCATCCAGCCAGGCAATTCTGCATGTTGAACTGTTTTTAATTCATCTATTTGAATACCAGTTTAATGTGGTTTACTGTGATTCTGCCATCGCACATAAAATGGCATATCTTTTATCAATTTTTTTTAAATTAATTTTGGGCTGGCTATGTGTTAGGGTGTATATATGTAACTAATGATTTGTAAAGGTGTACATCTCTGTTGCACAATATGCATCAGTTGTTTGAATAATTAGATAGAGGCACTGAATGTGGACTATGAAATAGAAATATTCAAGCAGAAATCCTAATCTGCCAAAATAATTTAATGGAAAGGTTTGTCATTGCCTCTTAAAAGTCTTGAACAGACTGTTATCTTGCAAAGCCACAACAGCATAAAATTTAGCCTAGTGAAATAGAGGTGCTTTTTTAATATCCTGGGATTCATCAGCTATGGAAATAAGCATTTTGGAAATAATATGTTAAAAAGCACCAAAATTTTAATAACGGAGATGAATTTCTTCTGAAATATGTGGTGTTTTAAGTAGAGGACTAAAGAGATCTAGCAACTAGGTAATAAGGTGGCAAAGTTCTAAATGCTTTGTCATTGGCGGTGCAGAAGATGTTAATATATATAAAAATAATAGGGGAGAAAAAGAGTAATAGCTCCTCTTATTCTACACACGTCACAATGTATCTTCTAACTCTCAGTTACACGACTTTTCTGAGAATGAATTTTTCAAGATTTTTCTAGATTTTTTTTCCTCTATTGGTTCAGTCTCATGTTTTGGCTTTAGCAATCATAGCTCAGAAAACAGAGCAGTCTGGACAGGTGGAACAAACTCATCCCAATGGATCAAAACTGCATAACTTCTTCATATAAGTTATTTTCGATCCCAGTGCACAGCTGTACCTCCACGTGGTGCAATGCCCTGTGTTGGAGGTAATTCCCCTGTTTCTGTCATCAGTATGAGCTGATTCTGTAGCTGTATTCTGTTTCCCATAATAATAGATTACATTGTGTGCAAGCTCATGATAGAGTTCCTTGGACTTGAGACAGAGGGAAGAGTTGGTCATTTCTTAACTTGCTAGCATATTATTGCGTGCTCATCTTGTCTCATGGCATCCTGTGATGGGATGATGAAGATCATACGTTATTGTCAGAGCCATGTGACAAACCAGTGCTAAATTATTGAGTTTCAGTCGACAGCAGTTAGTGGTGGTGAAGATGTTTGAGTCATCAATTTGAAAACCTAAAGATGCTGAAAGAAGGCATTCCTTGCCAGGGAAAACTGATATAAATCACTTTGAAGACTTTGAAGATTTGTTTTTCTGCCTCTTCTCCTTCCCCCCTCCCCCTCCCCCC
>WBMY01010740.1:511131-557114 GCA_013397315.1 Donacobius atricapilla | reverse complement strand
CCCTTAATGATTTACTTAATTTGTTGGTATTTTACCATTCTCAGATGAGTGTAAGTAAATTACCATGATAATAACAGCATGATTGCTTTCCAAGATTCTAATGGATGCAATCTCTGATTTCTTTTTCTGTGATCAAAAGTCATGGTGGAAGGAGCTAAGTTTATGTATTATAGGATTTGTAGGTGCTAGGAAGAATCCGGGTGTGTGTCTCTTGAATGCTTTTGTGAGCTCGGTATGGTTTTCAGTACCTGTTGGAGAGTGGCAAAGGATGTTCATTTTTTGATTTGTGGGGTTTATATTGTGTGTTTCAGAGTTGTTCTTCTGCTATATTTGGCTTTGGTAACAAGGAATGATTTTGCTTTCTGTGAACTTCACTAAATATTTACTGGTTTTCCTGAGTTTTCTTGTCATTAAACTCACTTGGAAGGAGATTTGGGAGAAACAACTGCATGAAGTATGCAAAGAAAAGCAAAGGGAGTTTATTTTCTGTTTGTTTCTTTCTATTTTTGTGTATGTTTGTAGAATTTAAGATATGCCCCAGGGCTGGGAAAGCATTTTGCTTCTCTGAATGGGAGCAGTTGCTTGGAATCAATAAGGGCTCTGTCATTGATACCAGCTGGAGCATTAGTCAACTTGTTGCAAGATTTGCCAACAAAACCTGGCCATGTTAAAGTAAAATTTGTATCTCCAAATATTTCCGGTCTAAGACCTGTCACACATAATTTTCTGTTCATACTGTTCATTTTTTGCTACTGTTTGAGAACTACAGAATCACTTGCAATTTTTTTTTCCGAAACACTGTAGCTTGATTATTTATCTCTTCTTTCTGATGATATATTAAACTAATTTCTCCAAAAGCCTAAACATTTTATTTTTTTAATTTAGTATTTTATCAAGGCTATGAAACAAACAACACTGTAGATAAATAATTCAATTTTTCACATTGGAGATAATACTACTACATTGTATCTCTCTTAAACACATCCAGTATTTATCTGGCAGTTAGTTTTTTTACTAAGAATGAAGTTGTATTGGCACTTAGAATTTTAAACTTGTAAAACAAATCAGATATTACCTTATATATTTTATTACTTATTTTATTTTGGAAAGGATTCAGGTAATTGCAGATTTAAAAACTACAAACTAGGAAGTTTTATTCAGTTAGGTTTTTATGTCTTAGCTTTATTATATTTCTGTTATTATTGTATGAGTGAGAACAGGAATATTTTTGCAACCTAGTAGTATTTCAGTGGTTTGTAAATTAATCCTTTTTTTGACAATCTGCACTTAATTTGAGTATCATATTCTAGGAGTTGTCTGGGATTCTTACCATGTTTACATATGGTGTATATGTTCCTATTAACCAGAAGGCCAATCAAAGTCCTTCAGTGAATATTCACTGTTAGCAGCTCAGTACCATATATAAACTTTTGAGTGGTTAGCCCTTAATTTTTATCTGCTTTTATGTACTCACGCAGTAGAAATCATTAGAGGCACAAAGAAATAAGGAAGACATGCTCTGACCGCTCTTCACCTGTCCACCAGGAGCCTGAAGTTCTTTTGTGCAAAGCAGTTTTTTATCTTGTCCACGCCCACGCTGTGTTGGTGCCTGGTGTAATCTTGGGGGCAGGAAAACATTTCCATTTTTGCTTCCTCCCTCTGGCTTGCACTCATTTGGTAAAATAAGGGTGGAGCGTGTTCTCATGGCTTAGATACCTAAAAACAATAAACAAAATTTAAGTGTCAGTCTGACAATTGTAATCTCTAACAGAGCAGGTATTGGACAACGTGGGTTATAATTTTCCAGTTTGGGATCTCGCTGACATCCAATTTAGTCATTGTAAATGAAAAAGATTTAAGAAGGTCTTCCCCTGTGAATGTTTCTTGTGGTTTGTTTAAGTGTTTCTGTTCTGAGCCTGTTCTACTTCTAGACAACTTCTCTATCCACTTTAGAGTAACTTTGGGTGCCCAGGTTAGAGCTGTGCTTTCTGCTCCAAGGAGCTGGTTCTCAGCATCTGTTGCCTTGTTCAGCATCATAACCTTGAAGTGTTTTTTGTATCTTGCCACAAGTGACTGGATCACTCTGCATAATTTACTTGACATATTTAGCTTGTTTTTTTCTGGTTTAATGCTTGTGAAGAGAGTACATGTTAAATGAGTTATCCGAATAGCCCCAAAGAATGGCTTTGTCAAGTATTTTTAAAATTATATACTTAATTGCATGAAATTCATTCCCCAGATTCAAAATGTGTGCTATATCATCAGGTTGATCTTACTCCTTTTTTCATGGCTTTTATTCCTTTTTCTGCATTGAAGTACTTCCCATGATAGCAAGCTGAAGACCACAATATAGCATAGCGTGTTTCCTGTGTGATTTGACTGAATCTTCATGAGAGTAAATGATTGTTTCTCTCTAGCAGGATGAGTTAGTGTCCATTATTCCTCACAAAAATATGTTAGCTATTTGTTTACACACATAGCTGGATATTTTTTGTTCTTGAAAATTATGTCAGTGTGCAAATGCATATGTAGAACTATTAAAGGGAAAAAAAAAAACATTTAAAACCCAGTTTTTGCCATTGCAAACAAGACAAAGTTGACAGGCTGACCAATAAACTGATGTGACAAGAATTATTGTGCTTTTTAGATACTGACAGGTTACATTGGATCACTATTTATGTGAATAAACTTTGACTATCTTAGATCAGGTTTGTTGGTGCATTTGTTTTTTCTTGTTTCCTGTTTAGAATTATGGTGTCTCATAGTCTGTGTAAGTGCCAAGGTTATAGGTATAAAGTGATAATAGAAAACAGATTCTGTAGGCACCCTGTTAGACCCTTCTGTTGCTGGTCGTACTGAAATGTTGTGCTTTGCATTTTAGAGTCTTGACTTTCATATGATTTTTTGTTGGGACTCTTAATTTGTTTGTTTGTTTGTTTTGGATATAAGCAATGTGTAAGAATAGATCCAAAACAGGAGCCATTAATTGCACTCATTTTCTAATCCTAGAGTGGGCTGAAATATAAAAGGATCTCTAAGATTCATTTGGGTTAGAGAGTAGAGGGATAAGCAGAAGCAGTCTTCTGTATAAAGAGACAGGGAAGCTGGAGAAGAGTGTAGTGTTAAGATTGAGTTTCTTAAAGAAGAAATAATGAAAAAAGACAAGAACAGTTACTGCTTCTCTTGTCCTCTAGAGCACAACCTAAACCAGTTAAAGCCCTGAGGGAATGAAGAGCCTTTCAGCAACAAATGCCAAGAGAAGCAGTGTTATCTAAGTGGTTTTGAGTGTAATAGGCAGCCCAGACTTCTCAGAATGTCAGAATCCATGCCCAAGGGAGAGTCAAAGGTGAAGGGTGGGGTTAGCTTGTGGAGGGGAGAAGGTTGTGCTTAAAAGAAGGTGCCTTCCTGGGAAGATGGCTCTCCAGCTGTGTCCCGTCTCTCTGTGGAGGTGGCAGCTGTGTACACATCATCCCTGTCCTCCTGAATGTGCCATGGTTTTTTGTGGAAATCAAACCTAAGCACAAATGCTGGAGTGATCCAGCACTGACTGCAAATGGCCTCTGGGCTGCTATTTACGCATAACCTGTGCATCTCAGAGCAAACCTGAATGGTCACCAGTTAGGTTATAGTTCATATGTCGGCTCCAGAATGCATTTGGTCTATTTTATGATTTATTTCCATCTTTGGTTGCAGATTAAATGTATCACTGGGAACAATCTGAAAAGAAAATGATTAAATAAGGTAATCCAGGAGATCTGAAGGTCTGCTGCAGGTAAACTATGAAGCTGGTAACAGGCGAGGAGTCTCTCCTTATAGTGGAAACTGAACCTCATTTTGCTCGATGCAAAAGCCACACTGTATTTTGTGCCATAGCTTTTCTAAAAAAACTTAGAGTAATGCCGTTTCATAATGCTGTCTATCAGATCTTTTAGGAACAATAGAATATGTTTTGTTGTGACAGATGCACACAGGATTGGCATTAATTGAAACACATCTTTGGAACAGGAGTGTTCAAAACTGGTAACCACAGGAAAATGTTTTGATGAACAAGTAACCTAGGTAGGAAAGACTGATTATGGTAGTAAAGTTACTTGTTATATGATATTAGTGAAAATGGTGTTTAATTTGTAGATCTCTTCCTAGTCTTCATAGTCTGGCCTTAGATATATGTTACATGCAAGTATTATGTGCAAACTCCTTGTTATTAGTATCAGCCGGCTTTGCATCTTCTATATTACTAACATTTTCTCCGAAAGAGAGTTATGATTGCAAAATCAATTGCAGAAAGGTTTGATGTAAAAAATCTCTTCCAAAAAAGTTGATGTAAAAATCCCTCTATTTTTCTAGAACATTACTAAAATCAGATGTGGAAAGAAAGGATAAAATGTAAATGACATTTGCTAGAGAAAGTGTTTTCCAAAGTGCCTGGAAGTACAAGGCACAACAAATATTTCTGCTTCAAATACCTGAGCTCTTAGGTTTCATTGCACCCAGTGAAGTGTAAAGTGGACACATAGCCTAGATGACAGCTGACTTTAATTCTTCATGTAAGAGATTTTTGAGTATGTATGATTAGGGTGCATACTAAGCTGAATGGGAGGTTACAAAGAACCCAAGCTTCTAGGTGTGTGAAGATTCTGTTTACTACCCTATTTGAGTACTTTTGGAAACAGAAGACCATTTTCAAAGTTTTTAAAGTTTGTTTGTCCAGTCAGTCTTATTGAAACTTTGTGGAATTTTGATTGATAAAAAGGCAAACTTCTAAAGAAAAAACAGGATTTTTAAAATTCTGTCTTTTGCTGGTTTTATTGTGGGCAAGGAGTTAGAATAATTGTTAGATTTTTACCTGGGATCTCTTTTTTTGGGCAGGAAAATGCATACAAGGTTGTCCTTAGCTGGAGGAGACTTTGTGTCTCAACCACTTTGGCCTTTGCTCTTGAACTGGTTATGTTTCTGGCTACAGTGTTCAAATGGAGCAATGTCTGTCACTGTGCTCCACACTCCTTGAAGGGCTTTTGTCTCAATACTGAAAATAAAGGTCTCTGAAATTGAAGGCAGGACATATTCAGTAGAAATTTTTTGTTCATGATTTCATTCATGCCGCAGGTGGTTCAGGGGGAGGTGACTCTAGCATGACATGTGGCACAGTGCTTAGAGGCGTTTGTGTGGCATCCTGCTCGAAGATCTCTTCATGTGACAATGAGACTCATGTCTGTAAATGTACTCTGAGTATGGGAAAGGGGCCTGATAATTCCCCATTGTACCAGAAATACCAATTCATTAGGAAAGGATGGATCTCAAGAAAGATGGCAGAATATATCAAGCAGACTTTTCAGTGAATGCTTAAATTATGTATTAGATTTGAAAACTATGGTTTGGGTTAGAAGGGACCTTAAAGGTTCCAACCCTCCTGCTGGCAGGGACACCTTCCCCTAGACCAGGGCCCCATCCAAGCTGGCCTTGAACACTTCAGAGATGGGACAGCTGCAGCTTCTCTGGGCTGTCTCTCCAGTGTCTCACCAGTCTCAGTGATTATTTTCTTCCTCGTATCTAACCTAAACCTACTCTTTCAGTTTGACGCCATTACCCCTTATCCTGTCACTACCTGCCCTTCTAGAAAATCCCTCTCTGGCTTTCTTTTAGGCTCTCTTTAACTACTGGAAGGATGTAATTAGGTCTTCCTGTAGCCTTCTTCACACTGAATAACCCCAGCTCTCTCATCCTATCTTTGTGGGAGAGTTGCTGCAGCCCTATACAACTTCCTCAAAGTATGATAGATAATATAGTGTCTGTGGACTTTTTCTTTGTTCCTCTCTTTTTATTTAGTGACACAATTTAAGATTGGCTGTCAGATCACATTCAGTTCTCTGAAATATTCTGTAATTTAGATGAAAACAAGTCTTCACACAAAGAAAGTGAGAAGAGCATTTATGCCAGTCAAGTTTATAGGCATGTTCTTTCACTCACAAATTTTCTTCCCCTTTTCTCTCCCTATTGCTGGTAACAATTGCATCAATCATAGGAGAGCTATCAAGTTAAGCTTCATGCACCCCAGTGATGTTTTGATGCAAATATGGTTCAGTTGCTTCCGTTCCCTATTTGAGAGAATTTTTAGTAGGAAACCTTATAAATCAAAGCTGGAAAGCAAGTGGTTAAAGCAAGACAAAAAACCCAGAGTTCCTTCTTGAATAATGGCCTTGGGCATTAATTTTTTTTTTTCAATTTAAAGGTCATTGATTAAGTTTAGAATAACATAATTTTGTAATGGTAGTTTAAATGAAATCTGAAATGCTTTAGGATCACCAGCTATACTAGCATGCTTTTACTGAAGCACAGGCAACTGAACAGACTCCCCCCACAGCTCCTCCTGTGCATTTTCTTTGACGCCAAGCAGGTGCCCTCAGGGTTACCCTTGATGAATTTGGAACATTGCATTTGTTCAGCAGGAGGGTGCGTTCATTTGCATCTTTATGCTTACTTGAGAGATTTGCATGTTCCCTAAAAGTGTTTGTCTTAACAGCATAGTTTCTGTCACTGCAGAAAGAAACCAGATACCAAAATGTGGTTTTGGCAAACAGAGCATTGAAGCCACAGGGACAGACCCTGAGAAAGTGAGGGAAAGACCTGGTAGCTGCCACCATCAGATCTTTTACAAATTAAGTCTGACTTTGTACAATAATTCTTATGTGCCTATGGGATTACACTGTCTGAGAAAGATGGTTTTAACAACACATAGAAAGACAATAAACTTCAACATACTCTGGAAAATAGCCACTAACACTTGGTGCAGTTCTAACAAGGAGTTTCCAGTGGTTTCTTCTCTAGCTTCACACTCATTTAAAGCTCAGCTTTCATTTTTCATAGTTGTGTCTGTGAAATGTTTCATTTCTGCCCAGGAGACTGTAATGGGCTCAGGCATATCATTCTGCACTTTTGAAGAATACAAATGTTAAGTCTTATGCATGCGGGTCGGCATTACTTAATTCTGAATTGATGGCTGACTTCTTGCTACTGTAAGTTTCAGCTAGAGAAAAGGTATAGAAAATCCAATTATCAGTGAAAATAAACTTTTCAAGTTGTTAGTGGGTGGTATTTCCTAATTAGGTTGAAGAAAGGATATGAGACTCACAAAGTAAATAGGCTCTGCCATTTTATATTGCCAATCACACAGTGTTAAAGTCTGTGTCAGCAACATGATGGACCTTCACATCCCTAAATGGGTTTGTCTGTTGAGCATGGAAGAAATTGTTTCTCTGTGCGCGAGTGGTGTTCAGATTTGGCCTCTGCATCTGAAGCAGTTTCAGTGAAGATGGTATTAAAAAGGAAAACAGACCTGTTTTCCAGTAAAACCCTGGGTTCTGAAGATGGAAGAATCCCTTTTCCTTGTATCTTTGTCCCTATTTAAATCCAGAATCTTAATTTTGCATTCTTCCTGACAAAAGTGACGTCACTCGCTTTGTGCCTGTCAGTTTTTAGAGCAGAACAGCACTGTGGACAGCACTCTGGTGAAGACGGATGAGAAGAGGCTAACATTTTATTAATGCTGAGCGCTCTCTCTTTTAACCAGCAACCTGGCAGATTGTTTAGTTATTTTTCTAGTTTTGTTCTGCATTAAAAGTCAGTATAAATTTAAATTTGCCTTTATTTGTCTTCATTGCATGTACTTAGACTGAGAACTCATAAGTGATGTTTTCCGGTAACTAATACAATTTTGTAACTTCCGTATGATAAGCTGATATGTAGCTTGAATTGTACAGCGATCTCAAATTTTTTTTCCACTTTAGGAGCTCCAGTTCAAATACTGAAGTTACCTAAATCTCATTATTTTCTACAACATTCGGTGTTCTTCATAGTCAACTTGCAGCATTTGAATGAACAGTTCAGAAAGCCTGAGTATAATGCAATTGCATTATTATGCTTTGGTTACTTGGCAGTTTAAAACTATTTTCTTCCAATTTGGAATTAAAGCCTTTATTGGCAGATGTGGAACTAAGTATAAGCTGTATGTCCTCAAAATTTTTTGCTTCTGTTTCAAACTTCTAATGGTTTCTCTTGGCCTTTTTAAAAAGAAAATGCTATTTTAGTAACAGGATTTCCTTCCAACTGAAAATTTTGTGTTTTTTCAAATTGTAAGGACCAGCTATTTCTGTTTTTTTCAAAGAATTTCCAGTAAAGTTTGCTCAGAGCTGTAATTCTTTTTCCATTTGATAGAATCCATTTTGCTTTCATGTAAACGTAGAGCCGTTTCTTTGCCCTTTAATTTCTTCTTTTTAATGAAGACTGAGGAGGTAAATTGAGTAGGCAAAGAATGTTTTCCTTGCAGTAGCTTTACAGTCTGCAGCAAAGAGCCAAGCTTTTGGCTCCTCTGCATGTTTAGAATGCCTAGATTCCTTGTTCCACCTTGGAATGTAGTGTTGGAATGTATGTGTGTAGGCTTATCCATCTCTGTAACTTATTTGGTTACATTGTCCCTTACTGGGCATTGTACTGGCTGCAGTTTTTCCCTGATTTCCTGGCCCCAGAGAAATCCCCTTTGTCTTCTTGCATCAACCTGCTCAGTTATTCGTGGTTACCTGCAGTAGCAATGGAAGCAATCATTGCATGCTCCTGTGGTGCTGTTAGAGCTGCAGCAGCTCCCCTGCTTATTGCATCTTTTTTTGTTTGAGGAACTTGTGGACAGCTCTTAGAGAAATGGAGAAATTTTAAATTTTGCGTGTTTCATTTACTGGACTTTACTTTGACTTGTAAATCTGGGAAGTGATTACACAGTAACCTGGGAGGGACCACCTAGGATGAATCCCACAACATATTTCTAGTTATTTCTAGATAATTTCAAGTTTCTAAAGGAGGAACTTGCATGTCTCACTGGAGACACAAATACCAGCTTTTTAGTGATCAAGTGTCATCTGAAGTTGCAATGTCTGTTAATAACTCCTTGACTCAACAAAGTAAAAACTTGCTCCATTCCCTGTTTCTGGATCACTCAATATTTCTGCCTTATCAATAGTCCAGTGCTTAAACATTTTACTCTGTATTATCCTATAAAGAGAACAACTCTACATAACAGAGATATCTATACTGAATTAATTAGTGAATCCCATTTATAGCTCTGGTCTGAGACCAGACCCAGTGGTATTCAATTGCTTTGGGATAATACTAAGTTTGTGTAATTCTCTAACTCACATCATGTGGTGTTTCAACTGCTGGAGAAAATAAAATATTGAATGTAACATTCTTTACAGCAGTGAAAATGTGAGGCTTCTTTTGATTAGTTCAGCATTCTGTGAGAACATAGCAGCTCTAGTCAAGAGACATTTATTCTTCTTAAGAGTTTTGATGTTTAGTTTTTTAAAATTTTAATTACATTACTAGTCAACACTCTAATTTTCTTACTGCTGTCTCTTTTCTACCAATATAATTTTTCTTAGACAGACTAGTATGTAAGATCTTGTAGGGTTTATTAGCAGTGGAGCTGCTGATGAATAGACTTCACCTGAACATGACTTTGACACGTTGATTACATTTAAAATTTTACATTTTCTTTCAAGAAGAAAAATATTGATTTTTTTGTTGTTGTTGATTTTCTGTCCTACTTAAGTACGGTGAGTCTTCTGTGCTCTGAATGTGTTGGAAATCCACACAGACTAATTTATTTTTGGTCAATAGTCCAGAAATCCTGGCCATGTTACCTTCTTCATCGAAACAGATCTACCATTCAGAAATGGAGTTTTCAGTAGGAAAAAAAGGGGTTATGTTTATTTGGTCAAAGTGGATTGATGTATAAGATGGGAAACAGAACAAAAAACCATTCTTGCTGATGGGTCTTTCCCACTGTCCTATTACTCATTCCCATAGAAGCCAGTACAAGTTGTACAGAATTTTTTGTAAAGTGAAAGAAAATACTTGAAAGTTATGATTAAAGTATTAAATAGATGGAAGTATTATAAAATTCATAAAAAGAGCCGTCAAGTAAATCTTTAATTCAGTAGAAATATTGTCAAAATCTTACTGTATTCAGTAGAGTCAGACTTCTAAACACTTTAGAAAAACTTCTGAATGAAATTTTTTGGCTTGAATTCAAAGAAATTGATGTAATGTATATACACTTGAGTTCATGTACATATTTAAAATAGATTTTAAAACTGAATTACAAATGCCAAGTACATATGAATTTCCTTGAGAGCATACTGTAAGTGATACTACAGAAATGCATTTTAATCCTTTTTATGAATCTGTTTTCTGGATTTTCTCCCTGTTCCTGGAACCAAGTCATAGTACCAGGCCATCAGTCAGCCAGGAAAAATGTCGTAGGAGAATTATTTTCACAGAAGAGCTGCTCTTGCTTAATCCACCAGACACAACCCACTGTCAGAAAATACCTTCATCTGTTTTTTCTTTTGTTAAGATATAAAGAAAACAAAGGTGCAAAAAAAAGATGAAGTTAGAAACTTTTTTTTTCCCAAGGCTTCAGTAATTGTTATTATTGTTAATTCATTATTACAGAAGATTCTGTGATTTCTTGAAGCAGGAATTGTCCTCATGTGTGCTGAGGTCAGCCACAGCAGTCTTTTAGTTGACACACTACCAGCAGTAGCAGTAATTGTATACTTGATTAAGTAACAATGAATATGTTCAGTGCAGTGTTTGTACTCCTCAGTGTTATTACACACATGCATATTACTGTCCACCTTTATTAAGATGCAAATTTGAGGGGGGAAAAAAGGAATGCATTAATGTTCTATGAAGTTTGAGTCTAGAAGAAATTTAAACAGCATCACTGAGAGAATATTTCACAAAAATTTAGGTGTAATACTCTTGGGGAAGATTAGTTGGCAAATGTGACTTCAGTACTACTAAAAAGGTGGAAGGATATAATTCTCTTGGGATATTTACGTTACCCACACAGAAAAAAAAAACCCTAAAATTTAAAACAAAAGTCAGACACAAGCAAGAAAACTTTTATGACTGACTGTTAAAAGAGATGGGGAACTTATTTGAAAGTAATGGCATGCAGAATAGAACTTACTGTGACATGCCGTATTAAACATGGTGCTTTGCCTAAACTAGAGATGATACATCACCCACTCTATATGAAATAAGAGTAGGCACGCTTGAAATAGTCAGGAATGGTAGGATGTTTATACAGGCAGTATGCTGTTTGAAATGAGGAAATGTCAATGCTGTAATGGACTATGTAAATGAAGAAATATAGTTAGTATTTGAATATAGAGGGGGAATAAATCAGCCTAATAATCATAAAATGGCATTGACTTTCTTTGCAAAAAGACAAGTTTGCAAAGTAATTCTTCTTTGTTTGCTAAATAGGGTGGGTCTTGAGGTGAGATAGTTCTATGAATTGTTCTTATATCAACTGAGGTGCAATGAAGCTGTAAAATATATACCCCCATTTTTATTTTTAACAGCGTACATAATGGCATTGGTACTTTAGTCCTTATATAAAAAGCTCTTTAATAAATGCAAGGATGGAGGAAATAATTGTTGTATATTAATAAAGTGAGACTGATTACCTCATCAAAGTTACTTTGGACAAATTAGTTTTCACTTAAAAGCTATCATGAGAAGAATTGATGTTACCTGTTTCTGCTTTCTGACCAGTCAGCTTCTCTTCACATTTACTCTCCTGTAATGCTGAACTTCTTGAAGATTTTGTGATCAATACTGACAGTGCTCTTCTCAAAAATTTGATATTGAACTTGGTTTTTGGGGTCAGGTTGCTGGTCACTGTTAAACTGGTGGTTAATAGGTTGTACTGGAGTAGAACTATGCACTTGTGTATCCATTCTGCAGGAAGCCACAGTTCTCTCTGGAATGGATGGACATCTGTATCTTCTTGCCATGGATTTATAGGTGTCTGAGACCCATACCTGTGACGGGAACTCCTGGCAGGCACACACACAATACTGTACTCCAGGAGTCCTATGGGGTCTTCTAGGTTCATATTTGGTTGTTAAAGTTTACAAAAGGCTGTTTATAGCCCTACTCTGCTGAGAGCTTAATGATCCCCTACTACTTGTAATATTAGGAACTTTCAACCAGATTAATTTGCAGCTTCCAGCTCTCTTTGCTGAGGAGTAAACCCCTGGGGCTTTAGTTGCACTGCAAGAAATTAAAGCTATACTTATGTTGTGCTGTCAGTTTGCTTTCGTTTATCTAAATAGTGAAAGACAGGCTGTGAGTGCAGACTAGAATGTAAAATTCCCAATGCGCTAGAGTGAGGCCAAATACAAATGTGAGTCATTGACTTGAGGGGAATTTGCCAAAATTGCAAATAAGATATCCTAGAAATGAAGTATTTCCTGTTGAAAAGAACTGTAGCTTTTTGCAGATGTCAGTGACGGCTGCAAGCACTGAATGTACTGGGATTCAATCAAAATATCTTAATAAATATGTCTTAGAGTCAAGGAAATTGTGCGAAGAATGAACTTACTTACTATTCCCTTACTATTTGAATTCTCATAAAACTGACTAACTAAATATCAATAGGAGGGCGCACTTCCTGTTTACATTTCTGCATCTTTTCTAGAACTATGAAGTTACTTTTATGAAGCATGACTGGGATTTAACTGTATAAATAAATCAATTCACATAATTTTCAGTCGAAAGTCTTGGTTAGATCTTGTAGGTCAAGAGGAAGCTGTTCTATTTTTTTTTAATGCCATCCCATCTCTGCTCTTTCAGAAAAACACAAATAGAAATCTTAACTAGATGAAGCCTCTTTGGAGATTTCTCATGCACGCCTCACACCCTCGATGTGCATACACAAGATTAATGAATATTGATGAGATTTTAAGTTATAGGTTATGACCTCAAATTACAGCAGAATTTAATTCCTGTTTAGAAACCTGGCATCTGACCTATCTGTCTTCCAGTGTGCAGATTTTTGTTTCATTCTATTACTGCTCATGCTAGTATAAACTCCAGATACCTTGAGTTTCATTTTTACGTATTTGGCATAAATAAGCCAAGGCCAACAGTAGAATTTGTGGAAAATATGACATCTGATCATACAGTAAAGATAGTAAATAATTCATAGGTTTCCTAGCTAGTTGGGATGAGCAGGTCCTCATGTCTGAGATCCTCTTCCTTCAAATAAATACAATATTATGGCGAGGTGTACTTGTAACCAAGTTTAATGTGTTTGCTACTCCTGTCAAAGTGGATCTAGTCACTTTTCCTTATTTAAGAAAGATGTATGTGAGACAGGTAGGAGTTTGTTTCAACCATCATGAAACTTGAAACTGCAAATGAGGTAAAATATACACTGTAGAGGGCCTGGGGAAGGCAAGAAAATGAGCATACCCTGGTTGGGGCAGAAAGGGTTGGTGGAGGTCACAGATAGGTAGTAACAGCATCAAGGGTCATAATTTCTGAAACACAAAATTAAAAATCCTGGTTTCAGATGTAGCTTGTGTATTTCATATTTTAGAAGCAATGATTCGTGTTTTAGAAGCAGTCGTTAATGAAGTTTAGGATAGGCATCTAATTGTCTTAAATTATAGAACATAGGAAATTTGTTTACTTCAAATAGCTTCTAAATTTTTCCCATAGTTTCTTACAGCCTCTACTCTGGCAATCTTGAATATCATAAGTGGTCGGCTCCTCTGTTTATTGAAATGAAAAGGTTAGGGAGTAAAAGTGTTCTTGAATTTTACTGTAGTGTTTCTGGCCCAGGGGATTCCCCTTCCCAGCCCCCCAATACTTTTTTCACCATTTCATAGGCAAAGTGCATTTCTATATTTCTGTTCTTCATTTGTATGAACTACAAGAGAAAACAGGAAGTCCAGAGTGGTGTTTTTTTTAATACTGTGAATAGCACAGCCTCAGTTATTAGTTCTTTTCTGGCTTGTACCCTCTGGGTTTAGCAATGTGCCCTAATGCAGTATTTTCATCCTGTTTCACTTCCTTCCTCCTGTTTCCTGCCTATCCTGAAGAAAGGCTGGAGAACACACCTTTTGGAGTCTGAGGCAAAATGGCTTGATGGCTTGATTCCACTGTTAACATCAACGAAACAGCTGTGGAATTTTCAATTTTTTTTTTATAAGAGGGAATGTTTGGAGCTTAAGGATATTAAAAGCCAACAAGGTTATCTTTTCATAGGTGATTAAATCCAAAGAAAACTTGTGTCTTGTGGAAAATTAAAAGTAAACGAACGAGATAATTTGGAGAAACCCTGATACAAAAGGTGCTTCTGCTACTTCCCTCTTTTTATATTTACTTCCTAGACTGAATTACTCCATGAATGTAGTTCTGACTCCAGGTGACCTGGTTTCAGTCGCCTCTTTGTCAGTGCCGTTTAGAATATCCTTGACTACTCTCAGTAACTCTCTTTTCTATACAGATCCAAGGGTAAGGGCTTCACCGCATAAATTCATTCCCTCATGTGTCAACAACTTAATTTTGAAGCACAAGTCTTTTATCCTCATATTTTTCAAAATTCTGCTACTGGCTAGAACTTATTTTCTGTGGTGACAGATGCTCTGGAGATAAGGGAAGTAGCAAGAACTATTTAGACCCTTAGTTCTGGTATGCTTCCATTCAAATTTGGATTTTTTTGCCCTCTATATGATCAGTGGTTCATATTTTTGGAGGCAGTAAGAGGACCAGGCATCTGACTCCAATGGGTAACACCACAAGATGGAAGCAGAATCCTAGAAAATGAGGGCCCATATGAATTATACTTTGTTACTCAATTTTGAGTTGATCCTGTTATAAGTTTTTTAACTTTTTCTGTGAAGTTACTATTTTAATGTCTCACAGCTATTCTTCAGTAGTCTTTATTTCCTTTTTTTTTTTTTTTTAAGCTGCAGTTAATTCCTACATCTTCTGGCCTATATTTCCAACAAAGCCATTTGATTTTTATTACTGTGAACATAGGGTTTAAGACAGTGTATGTACTGATCTCGTAGAACAGGGGCTAAATCTTTTCATACCAGAAATAATGTCTGAAGCAGTCATCCCTTTTTTTGATGGATATTGGATTTCATCTTGGACTACCATTACTTGAACAAGAGTAGATAACCAATTTTTTCATATGTAAGCAAATATTCCCTGTGTATGTGAAACCTATTTTTTTTAATTTTTTCCTGTGAGAATTAGAGTACATGAGATAGCAGTGATGTGTTCATACATTTTAGTCTTTATTGTCTCCACCCTCAACTTTATTTTCCTTGTTATTCCTCTGTGGTGTACATGCATTGAGTCCTTAATCCCATTGATTCAACAACTATTCTTTATTTACTTGTATGGTTCCAGCCACATTTATACGTATTAAGAGCCATGTATGCCTAAAAATACAGCAATAATATTGTCTGTAGTGCCACACAGGTTAGAAAGGATAACATTGCACTGCCTGTTGCCTGTCACCTTTGTGAAATATTGTTCTGCCAGCAGCCATTGATTTTTGTGAATCGTTCAGGGTTTATGGAGAGTAGTGATTTGGGAAATGTCAAGGCACCAATCACAAGGTGTTATGGAGTAGTTTTGTTCACAACTAGTAATCATTTTTACCAGTAAAACAGTTTTATTGTGTTGTCCTATACTCTGTCAGCTATTGAAAAGTGTGACTGTGGAACATAGGTCTGAACATAGCACAAGCACTCTCAGCAAATCTGCGCCTGCCTTCAGCTGGCACCTGCCACCACATGGATTGTTGGGATTTTCCTTTGAAAGGACTTACACTGTACATTATGCATTTAAGAAGGCTGAAGAAAATCTGGGAGCAAGTGAAGAAAGAATATAAAAAGATAATGCTGACATTTCAGTGGGTAATACAGATTTGAATTGTGGTGATATGCTATTGTCTGCATCCCAGCAATGTGAGCTTTAAAGACAGAATGCTAAAACATCATTAGTCCAGGAAAAAAAGAAACCACAATCATCATAGCAGTGTGATGATGCTTTTAAAGGAGAAAAAATGGAATATAATTTGGGAGTTTTTGATTCATACTATATATTTTTCCTTTGCGTTTTATTTCTTTTTTTTGTGTGGTATTCCCGTATTGTGAAGTGTGTGATATTAAAGCAGGGTTCTAGGTATTTGAGGCCATTCTGCAGCACTTCTTTGCTCTCTAAGTGCTGTTGGTAGTACAAAGTTACTTGTTCAAGCCTTGAAAGGAGACAGTGCTTAAGTGGAAAAATCCCTGTACCAAAAGTGGATGACACTCAATCCTACTAGACCACCTTGCATATATCTGTGAAAGAAATTAGCTCAATTTGTGGTTCCCTATTAATTAGCTGATTATTAGATTAGATTAGACACTATTATTAGCTGATTGTTATTTTTTAAGTGCATATTGTGGTACAGGGAAGCTCAGTAAGTAATTTCCTTAAAACCATTTAGAATTTAGGTTCTTCAAGAAGAACCTGCATTTTTGAGTCCTAATATTGTATGTAGGGTCATACTGTGTATTTAAGAGGAAGTGCTACTGGAGGTTTAATTTCTCTGCTACTGTTTCCAGGAGACAAAGAACATAGAAACCGAAGAGTAGACAGGGAATGGAGATAACGTTAACTTCATAGCTTGTATGTGTCCAGGACAACACATAAATCAATGGTGGAAGTTAAAATCAGGATATCACTTGTTATTTATGACTGTGAATATTGTGGAAGTGTTTTTAAAGCCCCGTGTTATTAGTAGGTGGCTGGGGAAGACATAGTTTCATCTTTGAGAAAAAGAACTTGGTGTCTGAAGGCACCAAAAGCCTGAATAAAATAAGAGGGAGAAGTACTTGGCAATTAAATCAAAAGTGAGATGGGATACATTTGCAGTGGAATGAATTAGTTGTTGCTAAAGGCTTTCTGAATGCTGGAAACAACTCTTTTACAAGCACAGTATTTTCTAAATGTCTTTGAAAATCTCTTTTGGAACTTGACAACTCATTTGGTAGATGTCAGCTTCAAGGTTCAAAAAGCTTGGCATATAAAATTCAGCTTGGAATGCAAAATCTAGAGCAGCTTTCCTGGCAGATGCTCCCAGCAGCATCACAGAAAACATCCACAGTATAGGTGATGGGGTTTTAACACTATTGTCTTAGTGCTGGATTAATTTGTAGACAGTGTTCCATAGTTACTTGGCATTAGGGCAAGTTAATAAAGGAGGAATCAAGTTCATGTGAAGAGGTGTGTAAATCTTGACAAAAGCAGCTAAGTTAGAACAGACACAGCACAAACCTACGTGTGCGGTAGCAATCTGGGCTGTTTCCTTGAGATTAATAGAGAGCTCTATTGATTTTTAGGTGGTAACCTCTTTTTTTTTTTTTTCCTTTTTGTGAAGTGAAAGCTGTTGGAAATGACTGTGTATGTCATTAAATCAATGATAATTTTCAGACAGAGATAAAAATGTTCAGTTTGGTTATTCTCATGGAGTGTTCTAGCCATTTGTGGAAGTAAAAGGCAAAGATTACGTGCCTTGTTCTTAATGCAGATCTCTCTGAGGGAGTTAATTATTCTGGATATATCATCTTAAATGTTACAGAGAATGAAAATACCCGATTGTAGTTTAAATGGAAATGTGTATGGTTTTTCTTAACTTTTCGCACAGATTTCCAGCGTTGTTCTATATGCTGACAGACCGTTTGTCTCAGTGGTGCTATCTATAATATCATGTAATATTATCAAAGGGACGCCCTTTTTTTTGCAAAGGACATAAGTTATTGAATTTAAAGTTTGACTTTTTGACTCTTTCTATGCTCCTGGAAGAAGATACGAGATCTTGGCTGTTGCTCTCACTTCTAAATCATGATTTATAATTCTTTTGGTCTGTCTGAGGACAATTTTTGTTTGTCTTTGTACCATAAGAGGTCACACAAACGAATACTTATCAGAGATTAGGACCCAGCTGTGCAGCACACAAGATAAAGCTAGGGCACATCACCTTAAGAGTTTGCAGTGGGTGTATTTTTGTGTCTGGATTCTGTGGCTGCTCCTTTTGGTGACTGTTACTACCACACCTGGATTATTACAGTAAGAGGAGGGCCAACCCTCTCCTGGGGGGCATTGGGCAAGGGAGGGGATTGCCCCTCTCTGCACCGCACTGGGGTGGCCTCACCTCCAGTGCTGGGCCAGTTTGGGGTGCCACAATGTAAGATATTAAGCTATTAGAGAGCATCCAGAGATACAAAGGTGGTGCAGGTTCTTGAGGGGAGAAGCCTTACAAGAAGAGGATGAGGTGACTTGTTCATCCTGGAGAAGAGGAGACTGAGGGGAGACCCCACTGTGGTTACAGCTTCCTCAGGAAGGGAAGAGGAGGGACATGAACTGATCTTTTCTCTGTGGTAACAGTGACAGGACTCGAGGGAATGGTCTGAAGTTGTCAGGGGAGGTTTAGGTTGGGTATTAGGAAAAGGTTCATCACCCAGAGGGTGGGTGGGCACTGGAACAGGCTCCCCAGGGCAGTGGTCACAGCACCAAACCTGACAGTATTCAAGAAGCTTTTGGATAACACTTACGGTGTGACTGTGTGTGCACAGCCAGGAGTTGGGCATCAATGATCCTTTCTGGTTCCTTCCAACTCAGGATGTCCTGCGATTCTCTGATTCTGCGCAGCTATTTCATTGTGCATTTATGTAATTTCCCATTGAAACTTTTATGTTAGTTGAACAGGCATATGTGATATATTCATGCCATGCTGCTTCTGAGACAAGTGATTTTTTGAACATTGTGAAAAGGATTGAAACTCTTCTAAATTGGCCTGCGTGACAATGGAGGTAACATGTATTGCAGTCTTTTCAGGCTTTGAACTGAGAAGCCTCTAGATATTTGCACAATATTAGGTAAATAATTTAGTAAAAATATTGTAAAGTCTGTTACAAATCTACTGATAATATTTTTCAGGTTTTAAAGACTGTTGAACATCTTATACATTTGGGTGCATAATTCTGTGGAATTCAGACAAGAACTATGAGTTTCTACAGAATTAAAAAACCACCCATAGAACTATTTTGTAATATCAGAGTCAGAAAAAAATGTATAGAAAGAAATCCACTTGAAACAGTGACTGGGGAAATGTAGGTAACTGGATAGCTTTAAAAATGTAAATAAGAACTTCCAGACACTTCCACTATTCACATAGTCTTTATATAATTCGTGGTTCCCAAGTTTATGCCTCTAGGTATGCGCGAAGTCAGTTAATTTTGACATCTGGCTCCTTTTTTCAGCTCCTTTGGGATTCACAGAATAGACATTGCCCTGACTTCTTCACCTGTGGAACCAGATGTTAGAAAGATGCTAACAGTGTTCCTTCAAAAAGCCACTGAAAACATATGAAGGAACAGTTTCAGGTTTTATCAAGTCTCTCACATAAACCTTTTTCAACTTGACAGAAGTATTTCTACCAGTTTCTCAGTAATTTAATTCTCATGGTATTTCTCCACTTGAACACTGTTTTTCTGCTGGGAAAGAAGGACCTAACTGGCGTGACAGGAATTTTGGAACACATGAATCCCATGCTTCTGCTTTATCCAGTAGGTCAGTGTCTTGAAAACTGGACTATATTTGGGAGGCCTCCATTTCAGTCTATCTGGCGCAGAGGATACGAAGCCCTAGAACCAAGTACAGCTTATGAATTAAGTTAGTATTCTGAGGATATTTCCATCAGTTTTGCTGGAGCTATTCTATTTAAATTGGTCAGAAAATCAGTGAAGTATTCAGCACTTCATGAAAAACTCCCTGTAGTTTTGTAGTTGAGTCATGAGGAGGAGTACAAACATGCAGGTCAAAAGTCCCTGAGGCAGATGATGGATTTGAGTCCAGGACATGTCAATGTTCTCCCAGATTCTTATCAGGCTGTAGAATAGAGAGGCTTAGCAGCTCGTAGATTTCTTTTTCTGCTAATGTGCAAAAGTAGTTACCCTAATGTTTCTCTAATGCTTTTAAGGGCTTTCTACCTTAGCATGCTTTTCACTAAAGAAGCCATTGAAATGAGTGTTTTCCCAATAGAAGGAGGTGATTTTTACTGTTGCTGTGATATGTGCAACTTAGGATCACCATCTGCACTCCATTTCTACCTCACATAAATTACTAGTTGTTTAATTTAGCTATTCTCTTGTGTCATTTATTTTCATATACGGAGGTAGCAGCTTTACCAGTAGATAATAGGAAGTTATTAACTTGTTTCACCTTACATTCCCACAACTGCATGCTGCTATTTCTTAAAATAACCTTGGCTTCAGTAATGTGGCCCTTTGTGGGATCTTTCGAATGTGCTGTGTAATTATATTGCGACTGCAGAATGAATGTAGACTGTCATTCCATTACCCTGCTGATCTAATATGGTGATAGCGGTGTTGTTTGTATGATACTTTCCACTTGTCTCTTCTGATAAAATTCTGTTTGAAATTAACTGTTTCCTTTTTCTGCAACACTGCTGGATTCTGCTGCACAGTTCAGCCAGTGAAAGAGTAAGGAAACTGCTAAAACTGAATTGGTAAAATTGGTGGAAATAATACTGAATTCCATGTTTTGAAGGAGCATTGCCTGCAGCGGACTCAACAAAATTTAAACTGTTTCTGGGATTTTTTTCAGTGGTTTTAGTGGGGAAGTTTAAAATACTTTTTTCTGAAATTTTTTAACCTGAAGCAATTACAAATAATACTTGTCAAAACTGCAAAAGAAAATAAATGTTTCTTTTTAGTTATGTATTACTTGCTGTATTCTTATCATTGCAGTTTTTCTAAGTTCTTAAGTAAAATAAATAGAGCATAAATAATTTAAAAATGTAAAGGGGGAGAGAAGCTGAGACTCTAAAACTGGGGAATATATTCACTGTGGGCATTTAAATTCTTTTTGTTATCATTTAGTGCTGAGTTTGGCTCCTTTGGAGAATATTCCTGTAATTGGCAGATTATGGGACTCTCTGCAAGGAGATGGCAGTAAATGCAATTTGCCATCTGTGGGCAATTTTTTTTGTGGCAGCATACCTGTATCAAGAATGGTTGTTTATCATCATGCTGTGTTTTAAAGTCAATGTCCAAATTTTCTAGTACTGCAGATCAGCCTCTTCAAATGAAAATTAATGGAGTTTAGCTAATTAAGCCCACGTGAGGTCTGACCCTGTTTTCAAGATGTCCCCTATTGTTTATAAAATGACACGTAGTTAATTGTTAAGAAGGACATGTTAGTGATTGTTAAAAAGAAATGAGTTTCTGGAAGGTGAGAAGCTGAAAACGTCAGGTCTAGTACCATTAACAGATAGAGACCTCTAAGTATATACTAACTTTCTGATAATTTTAGTGGATCACAGGTAATACGTGCCCCCACTCTGGTTTCCAGTATTAGACTGTAGTGGTTACAAATCCTTTGGTGTGTCTCAGAAAAGGGCATCATGTGCCTTTCCTCCTGCTGCAAAGAGACACACATTTCATACCATGAAAAAACTCCTTGATCTGCCTCTCCTATGTGGCTTGTCAATAAAAGGAAGATTGGCTCTGTTGGAGATGAAGGGGATAATTTGTGGATAATTGTATTATATTAATTGGTTTATGAACCCAAAGTTCTTTAGATGATGCCACAAATATTTATGACGTCCTTGAGTTTTACACCAGATCTGTAAATTAGCTGAAAGATGTGTAAAAATTCATACAGTCAGACAGCTCCCTCCTGGCTACGAACATAAAGTGGCTCAGGAGCATAAATTATTCCTGCTGAGGTCGATCATAATTCATGCTATTTTGCTTCTGCATCTGCTATTCTGGGAGAGAAGAATATAGAGAACATCTGTATTTGAAGAAAGAATATAAAGAACATCTGTATTTGAAGAAAGATTTCCCTCTTTGTATCAAATTTCATTTACATAGGGAAATCTTTTGGTAGAAATCATAATCTGAAGGGCTGCAATTTGAATTGGCAGGTCACAAGGGAAGAGTGCTTCAGACTGTATTTATGAAAAACCTGAAAACATTACCACAGTCTGGACCATTGAACCTCAGAGATCTGTAGAGATGTTGTCATTGAGGATGTATTCAGTAACATGCCTATGAAAGCAGAATAATCTTTTAAAAAATTATGTCAGAGCAACTCCAATTTCTGTTCCATGGCATGTAGGCTGTCTGTATAATTTTCATATTTCAGAGAACTTTTTGTAATGTACCTGAAGTATATTTCCTAGAGATTACCTGAAGTAGTTCTAGTACGTATGCTGATGATACCTTCCACAGAATAAGGCTTTGATGGGGGTAATAATATCAGTAGCTTGTTGCCCGTAATTCTTTGGCTAACTGTCCTTACTTTATTTGGGTATGTAGTGCTTTGGTTTTTAGATGTCTAAAATGAATAAAAGTAGCACATAAGAGCTGTAGTAATGCAGGTCAAAGTCAACAAAGCAAAATTAGAGTCAGACTTTTCCTACTAAATAGTATTTCCTGTCTTTGTCTTCTGCATCTTTATGACAGTGTTATCTGAAATTCCACACATTGCATACTACATCTAATAATAGCTCAAACTGTAAATTAATTTAACCATTTTTCTTAGTTTCTTAATCTTTCTGATATATCTTGCTAAACAAAGGTTGAGTCCCCAGCCATTAGGAGGAAAAGAATCCAAATTTTCTTTATATCACTTCCAAACAAAACATATGTATGTCTATGAAAAAAGAAGTCAATTTAGGCAAGTATGAAAAGGTTATTTACAAGACCTAGTGGTTGTCTTCTCTCCAGAACAGGATGAAAAAATAACGTATCAGCTTACATTATTGAAGTTCACCCTTTTTGAGACATAGTAATACTGGTGGTTTATATTAGAAAGGGGCTTCACAAGTCTGAATTCAACATGGGATATTTTTGTGTTATATTGCCATTTTAATATCTAGCTCTAAAAGCTTATTTAATTTAATTCTAAGAAGGACAAAACTAGACTTTAGCTTTCTTCCCCCTTTACTTATGTTCAGCTCATTTCTTCTGGTCTAGTTAGCTATCATAGGCAGCATATACTGTATTGCATTTTCAAAATTATATTTGAACATGCTTCCTCTAGAGTAGCAGAATTGCTGGGAATCAAAATGAATAATAACAACCTTTATGGTATTCATTTTGCTGGGTAGACATGCTGTCTAAGGGTAAGGAAAGCTAGCAATGGAGAACACAAACTGTTGGAAAGGCATCAGGATGCCAGTAATTTAATCTGTAATGAATAGGAATGAGGGAGTCAGTCTATCTTTTTAATTTTATATTTATAAATAGTTTCATATTAGTACCTTTCAAAGTCTTCCCTGCAGAGTGAGCTGAGTGAGCTTGGAGAAGAAAAGGCTCTATATAGACCTTACAGCAGCCTTTCAGTACCTAACAGGGGCTTACAAGACAGTCAGAGAGGGATTTCACAGCATCATTTCAAGAGAGAATCCCCTTATCTGGCACAGGGTGGGTTTAGGTTAAATATCAGGAAGAAAATCTTTACTGTGAGGGTGGTGAGGCACTAGAACAGGTTTCCCAGAGAAGCTGTGAATGCCCCATCCCTGGAAGTGTTCAAGGCCAGGTTGGATGGGGCTCGGAGCAACTCTTCATCTAATGGAAGGTGTCCCTGACCATGGCAGAAGTTTGGAATGAAATGGTCTTTAAGGTTCCCTTCCAACCCAAACCATTCTTTGATACTCTGTGATAATCATTAGAATAAAGCACTGTGCTTAGTGCTTAATCTCCTTTTATGAAAAGTTAGGCAGCTTGACATCAACGCTGTGATGTGCTAAACAACTCCAAGAAATTCTGAACTCTTTAAGCTGCAGAAACAAGCAATGGTATAATTATAATTTCTGATGCCAGTACCATCTCTAATGAAGGATGTTTTTGTGCTGAGATGTAAAAAATTTGCATTTAAAATTCTCCTCTGTTTTATTTTTAAAAAGGCAGTTTATGTCTGAAGAAGTGTCATTTACTGCAGAACACCAAAACAAAAACATGCAAATGACCTCAGAGTTTACCATTTTCATCATGAATGTTGTTACTGCTTGTAGAATGAAGATTTTGCTCCTATTTGCACTCTCTGTTATGTATATTTGTCACGTTCAACATGCTTAAACTTGATTTTCTTCCAAATTTCATTTTCTTTCATCATAAATAATAAACAATGATAATGAAGCAAAGTGCCCTTTCTATCCTGTACGCTAATTGACTATAGCGTATGATAGCATCTTTTATAATATATTACAGGAATTGCTTCAAATCATATATACTGTATTTCACTGTTTTAAGAGATGCTTTAAGGAACACAAATTGTGTGTGCTACTGGCTGTAGGCTGTTTTTTATTTTTTGGGGAAAAAAGTAAAAAATAGAAGTATCCATTTGAATATTGCTGCCTGGAATAAGTTTTGCACTTTTCTTGCTGCTTAGAGAAGAGAATTTAATTCACAAATGTAAACTGTGGCTTCTTTTTTTATTACACTGCTGTAATTATAAGTTTTGATTTTTTTCTTGAGTTTCAGTTCCTCGTATTCAGTCTCCATCTGCATCATATTGATGCATTTCCTATTTTGAAGCTCAACCAAAGTGGAATTCTAAGGCCAAATGTATTTAATTATCTTTTATTGAAAAGATTACTTATACACCAAATCCAAAACCAAGTAGATTTTGCTTTGCAATTGCCTTTTTCTGTTAAAATACTCTAGTACTTGCAGTAGTTTAACAAAAGGGAACAGAAAATTTTGAGTGGTTTTGGAAGATTGTTTCAGAGTAACTTTGGCATGTAAGAACTTCTGTTATTTTTAAACATTTTCAGCCATGTAGACCTACATTTTCACAATAAGAAAAAAACCCCCCTCAAGTTTGTCTTTTTAACGATTCATAGTCGATATTTTAATTTTTTTATTTATTTATTTTTTTTACCTAGGTAATGCCAAAATCCATATGGTGCTTTCCAGACTGTTAATACTTCAAACTTGGAATGTGAAATGTGTTTGCTTTTAATTCACCCCAGGACAGATGGAGAAGAGTGATTCCAGCTTTGCAAAGCCATCATTTTTTATCATTTCATTGAATGGTTGTTTCTTAGGTACTTTCCTAAAGCGATAATTTTACTAATAGCAACTGAAAACTACTATATAATTTTAGCATTACATTTTCTGACCTTTTTAGTTGATCACACAGGAATTGTAGTACAGTGTCTTCTGCACAGTAGATTATTGCATTACTGCCTGTGGTATCAGTCTCTTCCAATATCATTCCTCCTAGGATCACTGCTATCCAAGTCTCATTTACCCCACAGCTTGTCAGCTCTACAAGGGGCTCAGTTACTGTCAGAAGTTGTCAGGGGCTGAGTATTCCCCAGTAGCTCTGGAGGCTTTCCTGAAGTGCTGGGTTTAAAAGCTGCACCATATATCCTGTTACTTCAGATCAGGTGAAACCTCTTTCATCCATGAAGTTGGGCTGGGAGCAGGAAGATGGGGGTTTACCAGAGATCTAGCAGAAATCTCTCTCGGCAGATGAAGCGGGGAAGGAGTATAAATTGACTTCGGGAGAGTACTTATCTGCCAGGAGTGGACCTTGGGGCTGTAGGGCACTGCATGGAGCTGATGGTGTCCTCACCCTTTTCACTGCACAACAAAAGGAGAGAGCATTGGCTCCGGATATCAAGAGCCAAGTTTCAAAGCACTTGAGCAATATGAGCTCTTCTCTTCCTTTCTTAGTGCTGCAGACATTTGAGACGGTTGTTATTATGCTGTTCAGTTTTATTAAACCATCTTGTGGCCCTCATCATACCTTAGTAATGGACCACAAATGAAGTGTGAAGGCACAGAAGTGAGCACGGAGATGGGGAAATAAATAGTCTCCCATAACCCTTCAAGTGCTCCAGTCTTTAACTTCTGCAGTCCATTTTATGGCTGGCCCCATATGTGGGGCAGAAAGGAAGTATATCAAAATTCTTGAGCCAAAGGAAGTTAGCAGTTGTTCAAAAGCCAGCAAAAGACTGATTTTCATGGTTCTCAATAGAGGAGGATGGACATTAAAAGGCAAATTGACACTTTATACACAGAGATGTTAATATGGCTGTAGCCTTTTACTGTGCCAATAAAATGATACACGGCCCTGAATTTCTAACAGTGAAACATTTGGCTTTATATCATCATTTGCATGAAGATTTTTTGCAACAAAAGTGAACCATGCTTCAGCCATTTGGTTTAATTCATATTGTTTGACTAAGACTATGAAAAAAATTACTCTTAATTAGATGGGCGCTAAGCTTTCTTTTTAAAGGGTTTTTGTTGTCACACAGGCATGAGCCCAAAATACTGTTAGGCGATACAATTCAAATTTTTGTTGCTTCCTGATAAGCAGCTGAATAACTGAAACTGCTTCTGTGATACTGATTCTCAAGTAACTTTCCAGTGCTGTTTTCTCACCAACTGCTGATACAAATCACTTTATGCTTCTTGCTGTTTAATTTCTTTTCATTGTAGAAAGGCACATTTAAGAAACTAGCAGAGAGATCTGCCAAAAAAAAAAAAAAGAAAAAAAAAGCAATTGCTGCACTGTAAGGCACTTCACATCAAAATTGAGCACCATAATAAGTATGAGACCCTTCCTGGGTTAATTGATTTCCCCTGTGAGATGTAGTGTAATGAATTTTCTGTAGCTGAGTTCTATTCTCAGTGCTCGTGGCTAGTAAACCTTTTCTATTTTCTATAAATAGGTTGTAAAGTAGACAATCAATGTTTGAACCTACTTTTTCTCCTGTTCATAGAAAACAAAAGAAAGCAACTCCTCCCTGCCATTGCTGGTATTAAAAACAAACAAATAAATAAACAAACAGCTTTTTCTAGAACTTTGTAAAATTACATACCTTACTTAGGTGTGCTGAATGAATTACAGTTCATACCATGGTTAATTTGCTCTTGGAAACATTCCCCAGCTTTACAAGGATACACAACCATGTAAGTGGAGGTGAATGCTTCACAGAAAATAAATATATGGCCTACATCCTAGGGCCTAGACTTTGATAAGCCACTTTACATAGAGAAAACTAATTGCCTGTCTGAAACCCCTGTCTCTTGACTGGTGACTGATAGGGAACAAATTGTGCTGATAATGCATAATGAAAGAGTCTTCTTCACACACATTTTGAGCTGTGCCTCTTAAGCAGTGAACAAAACATAACATTAAGATAATGCAGCATGCCATGTCAGTAATTATGGTACCTGGCACAGTAACTATGGAACCCAGCACAGCAAGATGTTAATTGCACTGCAGACCAGTGGTCTGGTAACATTAAAACTGTCATCAGAAAGAAGCATAGCATTTGGATCTTAAAGGAGCTGCAGGTTTACTTTGCCACAGTTTCTGCTGTCCCCTTCTCTGTTTAAGAAATTTTGAGACTGGAGATATCTCAGCAGAATTGCTTTGCCAAATGCTGTATGATATAGCATCATTTCCCTCAACCTCTTATGGTGCTGTGACAAGATCCTACTGGTACTTGTCCCTAGACAATTTGAAGTTTATGAAACTGATTTATTGCCAGTTTACAGAATGCATCCAGAAAATCTATGCAGTACTCTCATACTGCTTGAGGTACTTCCTTCTGAGTGGTAGATCTCTGTAGTGCTGAATCACAAGGCTGTCATCTTGGAAAATGAAGGTCTTCAGGGAAGCCCTTGGCAAGGGGAGTTTGGCAGAAGGAAAGGCAGGTTATCTCTGCAGGTAATTAGGAGGTAGGAGGAAGGTGTTGGTCAGTTATTCCACTGCCACATTTTGGGCCCTATCAGGCATAGGGGAGGCTTTCCCCCCTACACTGATAATTACATACATGTATATTAGGAGGAAAAGGTAGTTTAGTAAACGGCATACAAAGTCAGCAAGTTATATTTAAATAAGGTAGCTTCCATGTAAATTCTGGAGTAGCAAAGCATGTGCAGAAGCTGAAGCAAGGAAAGTAGATGAAAAGGAATGGGTATGCAACCAGGGCATATTGAGATGCAGAGCAGTAGGTTTTAATAGGGTCTAGAATGGATGCAGTGATGAAAGAAGAGGGTTCAAGTTCAAATTGCGAGGTGTCTGTAGACTTTAAAGGTGAAATCTTTAGGTATGAGAAGAGTAGCAGCAGAAGATGAAATTAAAGGCTGCAAAATCACTAAATGTTGCAGATTCAGTCCGGGCTAGGAAAACGTCAAAGGCCTGATAGCAACTCTGTAACAAGTCAACAAACTTCTATGGTGGTATGTTTTTCTTGAAAGATACCAGATGGCAAGAGATTGGCAATGTAAGAGAAAATGTTATGTTTTGTTGAGGTGGAGGTGAGGAAACAAAATGAACGAAGAAATCCAAAATGATATTGATGAAAGTAGACAATGTAGGTTTGGTAGAAGTAAAGAGGAAGGAACCAAAAGTAAAAGAAATAAAACCACAAAAATACTTTAAAGCAGAGGTGATTAATCCAAAACTAAGGAACTAAACCTAGAAACGGATTTTAAACTTGGAAAGATAACGTTAAGGATTAACCTCTTCCCTGGCACACATTCATTTTATTAATTTCTTCTTCAGAAGCCTCAAAATGGCAAATAGGATGCAACTGATTTGCTGCCTCTCGCTGGGCATTGTTCAGCTACATTCTGCCATGTGACGCAGTACGACACACACACACAAACACACACTCTTTGATTAGAAGGCATGAACTAAAACTCTACTTTATTTGAAAGTTTGACTCTAATACATAGTATCTCTAAAAAGGCCAGGGACTGGGGGAGAAGGTTGACACCTCTCCCCATCCCATTGGTAAAGACAACTGTCTATTAGCTGTCTATATTTTTAAGAAAAGGAATGTAAACTACCTTGAAGTTATGATAAACATTTGCCAGTGTTTACAGACGAGAGTGTGAGAAAGAATCCAAAACATGAAACTGTGAAACAGAAGAGAAGGCTGAAAAAATCAGGGTGACAGCCATATTCTCTTTCAAACCACTATCTAATATCTCCTGTGAAGAAAAATACCCAAAGCATTAATTTTGAAGCTGTTGTTATGGTTTGTTTGTTTAAAGCACACAAACTCCAAACTTCTTGTTGGAACATTTTCAGGTGCATTCACTCATGTAGAAAAGAAATATATTTTTTTTAAAGAGAATTTTTTTTTTTCTACCACAAACTAGTACTGTAGTCCTCAAATGAGCTGCTGTAAATACGGCATGGACTTCATAGATTAGCCATTACTTTCTGGTTTTCTTTCAATACATTTCCCTGCACGAAATTGAACTTTACAAATTCTCACCCATTAAAAAAAGCTTTTGGATTGCAGAGTTTATGTGCATTGTGCTCTTCCATTTACATAACTCCTGTATAGGAAAAAATAGTTCAAACACCTGCTGTCATAAAAAGTCACCTCTACCTCTTTTCTCTTGGATTTTTTGTTGTATTATTTGTCATTTTGTCTGTGTTTGAGTAAATGTTAAATTTCTTACTTTTCCACTTTTACAAGTCTGAGAAAATTACCCTTCCTGATATGTGATATAAATGAATCCTTATTACTTTTATTCTTGGAGCATCATGCGTTGTGATGAAATTGGTGTAAGAAGTGCAAGGGCAACCAAAAGAGATGTTAGGGCCTTGGGATGACTGGTTAAGAGGTAAGGAGCAGAAGCAGTGAAGCCTCTGTCCTACCAGCTGCAGAGAGTGATGTTGGAGGCAGCAGACCCTCCTGACCAGTGACAGGCTTGGTGACTGCTGTCACTAGGAGAATTTTGGGTTCTTTACTCCTGGGTTGGTCTACATGACACCAGGCCTGCTGGCAAGAGGCGGGGTACACCAGTCTCAAAGGGGCAAAAAGATCTTCATATAAGAGTTAACAGGGCTTACTGAAATAGACTGAAACTAGACTTGAAGGGGGAGGGGGATAAAACCAGGCTTGGTAGTGATAAGCCATGATGGCATGTCACTGCTCAAGGGGTAAAATATATTAATTTTCAACACTCTTGAGAGTCATGAATCCAAGAGCAGCAAAATTCACACTGCTAGAGCTAAACTCTTGTCCAACTGTGAGTGTGTTTCTGATAGCATTTAGATATATATAAAAGTGTAGCCCATGCCATTGACTAAAATTTAGACTGTAAGTGCAAACAGCCTCTAAAAATTTACTATCAAGGGGAGAGCTTTCCATTTAGAATATACCAACAGTTTTGTCGAGGAAAGAAACCACGGTCTCACTTTTTGCAACAGGCAGGAAAAAAAAGCTATGCAAAGAATTTCAAGCTCTGAAGTGTTCTTCCTTACTTTGGCTTTACAGTTATGGCTTTACTCTAGTCCAAAGCAGAAACTTAGATCACACATGTAAGTTGATGTTTCCATATCACCAGAGCAATGATGATAACAGGATATAGCAGATTGCATTCATGGGTTGCCTTGAACTTTTCAATGTATGTTTATTCTGATTCAATACTGAAAACTCTTTTTAACATTTCCAATGAAAAAGAGGCTCTAAAAAGTTAGCTCCAACTGTTTGTTTGCAACACAGACTGGAACGCTTGCTTTTACAGTGAAAAATGAGTTCATTCAAGTAGAAATAAACAGCTGCTGTAAAAACTGAGCAATAAAAGAAGATCTAGTGTTTAGTTTTTCTATTTCGGGTGTTCTGTATTTAACAGTGATTCACCTGTCATCCAGAAAGCATACAAAGATAACATTGACCTGACTGATAGAATTGACACAGCACCTGACCTGTGTTGGAAGATGACCCTTTTATGTCAGTGTTTTAAGTGCAGCCGGTGTGGTAGATTTTTGAAGAACTGAGGTCTCTCAGAATGTGTTCCATTGAAAATTGTTGATATAAGGGTGTCTGTTCATGGCAAATTGCTGAAGGGGGCAAGGAGATGACCGTGAGGAAGCCATTTCTTGTGTTTTGCCAGCAGGTTGGCCTGGCTTGCCCCATCAACCTCACTTTGAAAGAATTGCAGCAGCTTTGCCAAGCTTGCCTCAGTTGTAGAGATACCTGCCACGCTTGGTAGCTGCAGCAGTTGCTTACCTCATTCTCTGTCTCACTGATTTTTGTATTTCAAATGTATTTTATACATCTTAGAGTAACACCAAATTCACATCTGACTTCCTGCTGTTTCCTTTCCCCCCTGCTTTCCTCTTGGCATAACAAGCCCTTCTGGCCCACAATACTGAGAAGGCAATTTAAATGCAAGAGAACAAAGGTTCCACAATTTGAATTTTTCAGCTATGTACTTTATATAGAAGGGCATGTTTGGCACATTTTCCATAGGGAGTGAACCAAAGCTTGCTATCTGCTGTACATTATTATAATGGGAAGTGTCCCTTTATGCGATCTTTAGTATTTATTTTATAAGCTAACTTCATGAAGGCTGAAACTGTGTCATTGCTATTTATACTGTATTTGTGCTTTGGGATAAAAAAGAAAAGCATCTGCATAGAAAAGGCTTATGGGAATGTTCATACATGAAGATTTTTCATCCTGGGGTAGGAAATGTATTATATAAAAAGCATCAAGAAATCTTAATCCTGTTTATGCTTCAGAAGTTCCCTCTGGGCTTTAAATTTTTCTGACAGTGGATACTGAACTCTTTATGAAAACATTAATGGTTAGAAAGGATTTTCACATTAAGTGAAATAAATCACTGGATTTTATTCTGAATTAGATTGTATAGAGTGACCTGATTTACCTATTACTTTTATGCACTTTTGCTACAAGGATATAAACAGGTAGATGTAAATGTCAAGTGTGCAAAGGAACACTGTGTGGCCAAGAATCTTCCTTTAACTTCATATGATTAAAATATTTTACTGATCATACAATTAGAACTGCAGCAGCAATTAGGTAATACTTGAAATTTCTAAGATTATTACTGGGGATAGTCTGTGCAGGGCCAGGCATTGGACTCGATGATTCTTGTGATTCCCTTTATAGTCAGCAAATTTTGTGTTATATATCTGTTTCTTCTTTTCTTTCCCCATATTACTTCTATTTAAAGAAATTCTCCTCAGCTGAGCAGCTACTTCTGCTCATTTTGCCCCATGTGCAAGAATGATGTTTAACATAATTTTATTTCTACTATGTCAGAGAGTATTTAAAGAAAATAAAAAAGTAAATGGCTGAGTATTTCTAGATACGAGCTAAAAATACTATACTTAGAAGATTAATGTGATGGCTGTAACTTGAAAAAATTACAGCAAAGGAACATTAGAGAAGGAACCAGTCATGCCAAATTTTAACTCTGTTTTTTTAAACTCTGGACTAAGTTTGTTTATTATAGAAACAAATAGTTTATAATATTTATAAACAAATACTAGTTTATTATATAACAAATAGTTTAACTATTTGTTTGGTAACCTCTCTAGAATGCATAGTGAAATCAAATTAATCTGAGAGTGATGGTTTCATGCAATCTATAAATCTGGATAAGATTGTGCTGAATTTCATTATCTCATGAGGATTTCCTTTTTTTCTTTTTGTTAATATAAAGGTATAAAAATTCGAGTTAAATGCTCTCCTTGTTTCTGTTCATGCCCAAATTCAAATGGGCACAGTTTTTGTTAGGCAGTGTTTACAGATTACCTTGTTTCTCACTGAAATGGTTTTGTTTTTGTTTCAAGATCTGATCTTAAAGTTCTTGTGCTAGTTTTGGCTGGGGTAGAGTTAGTTTTTTCTCAGCAGCTGGTTTGGGGCTATGTTTTGGATTTGTGCTGGAAAGGGTGAGGCGGTGAGGGTGCACAAGCAGCTTGGAGGGGACACAGCCAGGACAGGTGACCCCAGCTGACCAAGGGGGTGTCCCAGACCATGTGGCATCTGCTCAGCATATACAGCCGGGGGAAGAAGGAGGAAGTGGAGGTGTTTAGAGTGATGGCATTTGTCTTCCCAAGTCACCATTACATGTGATGGAGCCCTTCTCTCCTGGGAATGGCTGAAGACCTGCCAGCCCATGGGAAGCAGTGAATGAATTCCTTGCTTTGTTTTGCTTCGCTTGTGTGCATAGATTTTACTTTACCCATTAAACTGACTTTAGCTCAACCCACAAGGTTTTTTTCACTTGGACTCTTTATTTCCCCTGCCCCGCTGGTGGGGGGGTTAAGCATAGTGCTTAGGTGCCAGCTTGCATTCAAATATGGCACTGCTTAAGTCAGTTTTGATGAAAAACATAATCTATGCCTGAGTTTTTCATCTGTGTATGTGTGACAGTGATTCTTGGCTGTCAGTCAGGCCTTGCCTGCAGCTGTATGCTTACCCCATAGTTCTTAGTCAGTCTGCTTGGAATGTATAATACCACAGGTGATGCTAAACTGAAGTGGAGCTTAAAATACTCATATTTAGTCTCCTGTGTCCTGTCACTTATATCTACTTAGACTGTGGGACTAGGACATGTAGTTTGTAAAACAGGGTTGTCATTCTCTCTTTCTGGATTTTGAAGGGTCCTGAGTGGTGAAGTAAGGCACAGCTGTGAGTGTTATACCAGTTGCCTCTCATCATTGGATACTTCAGATATTGTACATATTTACACTTTCTTTCTGTTGCTCTTCAGTGCTGTCATTCTCTGTGTCAAATAGCTCTTACTGCAAATTTCAGACTCAGTTATTGATTTTCGCTTCTAGAACTGGTTTATGTTGTATTTGTCTATTTATTATTGCTTCAGTGAGGGTTTTATTTCACCTTCTACACTTCACTTCCTTATGAAATGCCTGCCTTGATGTTTATTTGTCTTTCCAATCATTACTTCTACTAGGAAACAGTGATGAGTGGATTGCTAATCTGGTGTGGCTCTTGGGCTTTGATGCTTGGCAGGATTTTCAAAACAGAGTAATAACAGTTTGGAAAGAATATCCCAAACAGAAGTAGAATTTCCTGGTTTTTGCATTCAGGCAGCAAAAAATACTCTTTTGTTGTCCTTCTTTGCTTCCAAGCAGCCCTCCCTAAAGAGCAGGAAAAAATGTCACTTAGATCTTCAAACAATATTTATATTTTCTTGTGACTGTATTGTCTGAATGAGTTCCAATGCAGAAACCTCTTTGCCCATTTGCAAGACGGCGTCTCTTACAAGTAAGTGCAAGGTGGGAACGATAAAGAAATGTTGGAAAACAGTTCCTGGCGAGAATTGTTCTTGAATGTCTTTGGTAGAATCAAGGAAACAAATGAATAATAAGGCATTTAGCCAGGTGTCTTCACCTGGAACCACTGAAATCACTCTTTGCCATCTGTGTGGCATTACTGGAATATGTTTGGAAGGATAGTTTGGGGGACTAGCAGCACAAAATGAGGTGATAATTTTTCTTTTATATTCTCTGTTTTCACACACAAGTCCTTGAGGAAGGCAGTATTTTTGATTATATGTCCTTTTTCACTTGTTCTGCCTGTTTTCACCTGAGCCCCTGCATCGATTCTGTGGCTGAGAGCTTTCTCCCACTCTCCCCTTCCTAAGTGCAGTCTGTACACCTATTCCAGGAATCTTGGATCAGTCAAGAAACAGAACTGATTATCTCATGCAATAAGTCCCAGTAAATCCATTGAGATAGTTTGGATAAGATTTACGACTTCACATAAGTGGATGATTTTTTTAATCTAAAATGTTCCCTTCATCAGCAGTAGCCTTTGTCACATCAAATAGTGACCAGCATCCTACTACATGGAGTTCCTTCTTTTACATATCTGAATATTCATTCTAATTTCTGCAACCACAAAATAATGGGAGGCAAAATACACTTCTGCAGTGTCGGGTTTGGTATTGCCATGTCCATTGTGCCTTAAACACAAGGGTAAAATGATTGAGCAACACTTGACCAAGCTGACCTGTTCTGATGGTGATGGGCCCTACAGATCCCAGTGCAAGAGCTGCCCCTACCCTTCAGGTTTTTTAGTAGAAGACTTTTTTCAAAAGTTCCCCTTTTAAGCTCTACTTTGTCAGTCAAATACTGACAGCAAGTTACCTGAAAATTGACTTTTTTCCACTTAGATGTCGAAATTTGAAATTCAGTGGAGAGAGTCAGGAGAGACCACAGCAGAAATTGCACAAATAGTGTGATAAACTCTGAAATGCCTCAGCAGAATATGAAATTGCTTTTGATATCCTTCTTAGTTGGAACATGCACAGGGATAGACTGCCGGAACGCAGGTGAAATAGTGTCCCCCAGGCTGCAAAGAGGATGTCCTTCACTGGCACCTCCTTACATGTTTGCTCTACATTCTTTCTCTTCCTCTCTAAAAATTTCTGAGCAAATACTTTATGTATTACTACCAGCATTTGGATGTAGGACTGCCATGAAATTACTGCCTCTGTAGCTAGTAGTGCTAATGAGAGGCTCAGTACTTTCTTTTCATATTTGCGGAATAGTTTAGTGGATAATAAAGTGTGCCAACTTAAGCAGTGATAAAAAGTAGAATTCTTGCCCATGTTATTAAGATTCCAAATATTTCTCATATAAGAGCAGTAGCCCCAGGTGTTACTTGTAATTGATGCTTCCAAATTTTTGCTTTTAAACTGGATACTGCACTGTTCAAAAAATTGCAGGGATTTTTCCTAGTTTAGAAAGAGAAATTTGTATTTCACTGGCAAATAGGTTTATGTCGTTTAACTTTTGTGTCTGAAATAGGCAGTGCACTTATCCAGGGCTTTCATTGTTTTCTCTGTCAATACCAAGAATAAGAGGGAGCATGTACAGATATTCACAAAAAGACAAAACTTTCATCTCCCAGACATCTCTAATACTTTGCACCTGTTTCTATTGATAATCTTATGGACTTATTAACAAAAGCACTTGTGGTTTGGTTTAGTTGGTTAAATTGCAGGAATTTTGTGAATAAAGAGCACGTATGTATTTTGCAAATTTCCACAGTTTTCACTGTTTTCAGAGATGAAGATAGATATAAAAAGACAGGTGTAAATATATTAGTCAAGGTGTGGAATTGCTATTTTATCACTTTTGTTATTCCTTGCCATTTACAATTGTAGTTACCCACTGAGTCTTGATGTGCTGGAATTTAAAGCCAATTAAGATGCCAAACTTCTTTTTTCTAAACAACTTGTAGCACACAAACAATTGAAAATAAAGTAATTAAGTATAGAATGCTCAGCCTGTTGTTTTAGATGATGCTGTGGGGAAAAATGTTGTCTACACAAATAACATTACCAGTTGTCTCACTTAGTCAGCCAAGCAGGATGAAAACAAAGAATGGTAGAGGCTAATAAAGATACACCATCTACAACTTTGTTCCTTAAAACTTTTATTTGTTTCAGTGGCTGCCTCAACAGTTATATTGATAGTACAGTGTCTGCAGTAAATATGCAGGTGGATTCTCTGGCTCATGTTCTGAAGTGATGATCATTTATTCTTGTGTAATTTAATTGCCCTTGTAGGATCCCCAGGGTTCCTCCCTGTTGGTAGTGAGTTGATCACAGTCTGGAAAATGCAAGGTCTACTTTTTCACCTAAAGGCATGAGAATCGCAATTATTTCTTCAGTTGTCCTCACTTGATTTGTTTTAAAAATGAAGTTAATATTCCTGTTGCATCAGCTTTACATTTTCACATTTTCTCTCCTCTTTATTATTGCTGTGACAAAATAACATGGCTTGTGCCATGCAAGTTTTGCATGTCAAAAACTCTGACTAGCTTATCCTGAGGAGGAAGAGTAAAGATCTCCTACCTTTGACTGAGAGTTTTACAAATGCCAATCAGAGGTCCAGTAGGCTTGGATTATTTTGTCTCTATTTTCTGGCACATGGATAAAAGTGTTAGTCATCTGCCTTATGGCTTTTGCCTACATTTAAATGACTTGCTTCATTCATCTCTTAGTTATTCTTGTGACAGCCTTTATTCAGGAGAGAACAATCTGCATTAGGTTAATTATTTCTTGCTGTATTATCTGTTTTCTGAAAGTATTTAGTAATATTACAGGACTTAAAAATTTAGAAGAGATTTTTGCTTAAGCTGTGCTCTGATCTAGGCATTTCTGTTTCTTTGTCTTTTTCCAACATTGCATTTGTTCTTGGAAATGAAACAAAAAACTTGATAAATGATGTTGTGTAAAAGAAATGCCAGCTTCAGCCCATCAGGGTTCATTTAGTCTGAAAAATGACACTGAAATTTCAAAATGCTGCTTCTAGAACTAATAAAAATGTCTCCAAGGTAAGACTTATTTATTTAATTCTCTGCTGCCAGATTTTGCTGACAAAAATTGTGTTTTGTCATATGACCCTGCCCAAGCTGAAAATGCTTCAGCAAAAGATGGATAGTAGTTCTGTTGGGATGGAGAAAAGCTTATGGATTATGCTTGGAGTTCTGTAGAAACCCTCGTACTACTGATGGCCAATCACCCTGTTGTCAGTGTCGTTTGACTGTGCTTAATTGCGTCAGTTTATTATGCTGCCTGTGTGGAACCTGTCAGGGGAAAGCTGATGGCTTGTTGAGGGTGTGTGTAAGGAGAGAATCTTCTTCCTTTATGGAAACAGCTCCTTAGCAGTTTGGAGAGGTTGCTGCCAGATGTTAAGTGTGGGAGATGCAGGTACACAGGCTGTAGGTACACTAGCAGAGCAACCAAGTGAGATGGAATAAAAAATTTCAAGGACAGATATCCCTTCTCTTCAGTATTGCCTCAGAGGAGTATGAATTCCTGGCCACTCAAAGAGGTGATTAAAAATATGCATTCTGCACTCATAGGACTTCAGTGCCCTCTTTCCTGTCTGAAGATTTGATCACACTTTACATCAGCTTGATGTCATAACCAGTAAGAAGAACTTCAGGCTAGAGGGTAAAAATCTTCATAATTGGCTTGATGCAGCCTAAAAGACATGACATTTGGATTTTTGGGGCCTAAGAACTGTGTATTTAAGTGAATGCTACTGGTTTATCTATTTTTTATAATATCAAGACTTCCTGTTAGAAAGGTGGGACAGACTTTTTAGCAGGATCTCTTGTGATAGGACAAGGTATAATGTTAGATAGAAGGAAGAAGTATTTCAGAATAAGGGTGGTGAGGCACTGCCAACAGTTGCCCAGAGAGGTGGTGGTGTCCCATTCTTGAATGGAAACATTCAAGGTCAGGCTGGGTGGGGCTCTGTGCAACTTCATCTAGTTGAAGATGTTCCTGCGCATTGCAGGGGGATTGGGATAGATGATTTCTAAATGTTCCTTATAGCCCATATCAATTTATGATTTGACAGTTGTCCTCAAAATGTTTCACTGTGTGTTCAAAGTTGTTTTTTTTTCTAAACAAACAAACCGAAATTAAAAAAAAAAAAACCCACCACCACCAAAAAACTCCCCCAAAACACCCACAGAAAAAGTGACTTAAGTCAAATAAAAAAAGAAAAAAAGACAACATTCAGGTAAGAGCAGGCAAATTTCTTGTTCATCCTTTCATTACTGCTTGGCCATGCATTGTGGGTCTTCCTTTCTTATCTCTTCATGTCCAATGTGTAGTTTTACAACATATTCCCTACTAATACACACACATCCTAGCATGTTCCTCAGGTTTGCTGTGTCAGATCTAGGGAACAACAGCCTGGACAGTAATATGCATGCCAATCCAAGTGACTGATGGATCTCTGGTGTCTGAAAGCAGTGGCAGGAGAACAGCCCTACCACAAAAGGTTCAGACTCAGTCAAGCAGTATTCATCCTCAAAGACTATACAGTGTCTGTATGTGTACACGCATATCTTTGGAGTGCTTTGTCTTCTGCATCCAAACTTAGAAGGTGAGCTTAGACCAAAACGTCATGCCATATCTGGCAACAGTGTGGGCCAGAAATGGACATTCTGTGTGTTTTATTTTTAAAAATGGAATTTATTCCAAAAGCTGGAGTGATACTGTGAGGTGCCTTGAAAAGAAATGAACTGGCAAGTCCAGTTTTAATCTCAGTCTAGGTGGAGCTATGGACAGCAAGTTTTAACATAGGGTCCAACAGTTATTAGGGCTGCTCTCCTGACAAACAGTTTGCAAAATCAGTAGCTAAAAGTATTAATTATCCTATTATGTAATGTACATTTAGTTTTTCACAGAAGAAAGGCTACAAATTCTATTATAAATTAATAATCATACTAAATTTTTAATAACTTCCTTACAGCAATTTTTACAAGTGTGTTTTTTCATTATCCTATTTGTTGCAAGCTTTAATAAATTAATGGCACAAGTTATTGCAGTAGTGTTAAATTAAGAGAAATTGTGTTCCAAATATAACTGTAATTTACTGCTTAAAATTTGAAAATGTGCAGTGTAAAAGGATTCAGACATCAGACATCAAACTCAAATCATGGGCTGTATGTTTTCAGTGAGATGCAGCTTTTCTAAACTTGCATGGTTTTGCGCAATAGTGCTCTTCATGTTATTCTCAGCCTTAAACTGCAAACTGGCACTGTAAACTAGAAGCTGCTGCAGTAACCCCAAATGTTCAGACAATTCAAGCAGAGTACCCAGAGTAGAGAATGTAGCAACCATTGAGTAAACAGCTGAAATAAACGTTGAATTTTATGATGACAGTCTCAAAACCCAGTGTTAAAAGGCAGTAGACCTGATACCCTCAAAGTGAAGGGAGACAGGAGGCATTGCAGAGAGAATGAAGCTTCTGATGGGACATAGTTTGTAGGCACTTAGCTGTCAAGCAGTGTTGCATCAGAACAAAAATATTGTAAGCATGAAGAGCTGAGCTGATATTGAAGTTTTAGCATGCGCATTTCCTCCTCTTTGCTGTTGTGCAAATAAATAGAGATATTTCAGTATGATTCAGAGATCTGAGCTTGGGTCCTTTATAGTCAACCAAACCAAAAACCCAAAACCCATTGTCTTTTTCATCAGTCTTTGACCTCAGTTTGACAATTCATTAGATTTCATTTTTCACAGCAGGCCACATTATGGGGGAGAGAAGGGACAAGAAGTGCCTTCTGTAAAAGAACAGTATGGAAACACTACTGCAGTGCTGTTGTCAAATGAAGTTAAATATTCTGATTATTTTTACTGAGTTATATACAATCAAAAATAAAAACACTGAAGACCACCATACTGGCAAAGAAATCTCCTGTAGGTGGGCTAATTTCACCATATGATAAAGTAACATGTTTCTGGCTGTGGCACTTAGCGATTGATAACATCATGTGAGAACAAAACAATTAGGTTAATTTATACATTAATTAGTTTATTGCTTTCTTTTTGTTTGGTCTCTAATGCCTTTGTTTAAAAAATGGAGCGTGTGCTGTTGCAGGGCTTTAATTTCACTAATTAGGTTCCGAGTGCAGACATTGCAAACACCTGTCTTGTAAAGTGAAAACATTCTGAGTTAATTTAAGCCCTCTGCTTGTTTGAGAGGGTATTCCCAAGGAAACAACAAGAGGGGTCCCACAACTTAGAGGCTTTCATCCCTGTATGTAGCTGGGAATTTTTCTTAAATTATTGGTCTTTGTGCTAGGAGTAGTTTTTGTAAGTTGGTGTCTGGAGCTGTGCAGGGTTCAGGGGAGGAGGAGAGAATTTGAGCCTTTGGAAGGTGAGTGGTTCCTGAGAAATCTGTGCTTGTGAAGCTCTCAGACACTTCTTTGAAGATAATGGAGTGTGAGCTGTTTTCATTGAAGCAATAAACCAGCACTGGTGCGGGAGTTCTTGTGTTGTTTTGTTACTTCTGTGTGGGTCATGCTTCCATAATGTTTCCCAAAATCTTTTAAGAACACAATATAACCTTTAAAAAAAATGCTTGTAGACTGGTGTCTTCAAGAATGAATATGCAGTTACATATATGGTCTGGATTTCTTCATAAAATTATGTTCTTGACTCCATTACATGCTTTCATTTGTTGGTCATGAAAGTGGATTTAACATAAAAGCACTTTTAATCTTAACATTAGGTTCCAACTGTTCTATGTGATAATGAAAAAGGATGGGTTTTAAAGCTGCAGTTTCCTCCTGACATATTTATAAAGTTTGCTACATACCATAGGTGGATGGTATTCTCTGGATTTAGATGCACCTGTTTTCTACTCCTTTTTCTAAAAACTGGTAGAGGGCGAGGAGAAAGGAGGGATACTTTGGTTTAATCATATGTTTTCACCAAAATAAAAGTCCGTTGTGTTGATTCCATTGAGGAGTATTGAAAGGTATCATCACTCAGTAGGCTGTGTTTGTAATTAGTGAGTGTTTTGGAGATAATGTTCTATTACTGGCCTTATATTTCACTATAGGAAAATGTAGAGCTAGTACTAAATTTTAAGGTTACTAGTTGGAATTTCCTGAACACTTACACAGCTTTAACTACCTAATTGTTGTACAGGGCATCCCTTAACTGCTCAGCTCCTCTGACATTATATTCTTATTCTGAGTCTCTGCCATCTAATCCTGTAGGCATGTGCATTTTTGCTAAAGTGTGTAGCTGTAGCATGAAAACCTGTAGGATGATTATTTAGATGTCTGTATCTGGTTTTAAGCCCTGGCATGATCTGAAGCCTAGACATTCCTGTTATTGAACCCAATCCAGGAAGAGTTCCCTAAGTAACCTGATGAGGAAGAAGACAGGCAGGGTTTGGGATGTAGGGAAAGTCAGCAGAATGCTGAAGGTATTTTAGTAAATATTAATTGGACCCTTTTAAAATCTGTTATGTATCTCAGATTAACCTCTTGGCCAACACAAGGTATAATGAATTGCTTGCTTGATCCACAGAAGTGTTCTTAATGCTTAATAGCTCATCAAAAGATAATATCTTGGGTTAGGCAGTAATAATATGATTCGGTGCTTCCTGGATATTTAAAAACCAATCCAGACATGTCTTGAAGTGAGTGGCTTGTCTCCTTTATAAAGTATATGAATTTTCCACTTAATTTTCTGGTGTCACTGGAAGTCTGTCTTTGTCCATGTCTGTGAATTCTGCTTGGCACTAGGCAAATATTCCTGCTGTCCTTTTGTGTTTTAGTGAATTTAACCTTTCCTGTTAGCATACCTATCTTCCCACTAAAGCCTGTACTAACAGATCAGTACCTCCTTATTGAGCACAGAAAATTATTTGCCTCTTTTTTTCTCCTTTCATTTAAAATACACACAATTTTGATCAGGATTTCATTAAGTTTTGATAGCAAAAAAACCCCTTCCTACCTGTAGTAGGAAGCATTTGACAATTTGTTTTTAAGTAATGAAACCTAGTTTGATAACTGAATGAAAGGAGTGTACACTTGTGCTTCTTGGAAGGCAAATCCAATATCCATTGTGATTTTACATGGTCTTTTTAACCTAGTAAAAGCTTGAAAGTTTTATGTTGCATCTGCACATTTTTTAAAGGAAAGACTGAAGCATTTAGAGCAAAGGTGAAGAGAAATGCTTTTCTTATCTAGAAGGTGACAGTGACAAAATGTATTTCACCCTCATTTTTTCTCATTTTTTCCCATTTCCCCTAATAGTATCAAGTTTTCTGGACATGTTGCAATGCCTGTTGTTAATAGATTAGATCAAAATGTTGTGGCTCTAATCCCAGGTCATCTGAGTTGATTCTCTGCAGTGCATTTGGAGTGAGATTCAGAGAGAGCACCAAGTGTCTGTAGCTTTAGTCTGTACTGAGGCAGCACCCAGTCGGAATTACTAACGCTGCAATGTCTGCGGGGAGATGGATCCTTTGTCCAAATAAAAGAATCTTAGGGTTGGAAGGGAGCTTAAAGATAATCTAGCTCCAACTCCCCTGCCATGGACAGGAACAGGCAAAATTTCCTTTTTTTCTTTTTTAGTATCCTGAACAGAGACATCGTGTTAATTAATAGTTGTGAAATAGTTTCACAATGATCTCCTGCTGACTTTTTTGGGTGGTGTGGGGGGGAATTTAAAAAGACTGAAGCTACCAGTCTCAGTGTCAAGCCAGCCTCATTTACTTTTGCTGGTTTTTCTTTAATGCTTTACTTAGTACCGCACTGTTAATATTTGTAAGTGAAAAAACCCCACTGGTCTCTTCCAAGGAGCTATTTTTTGAACATTATCTGATTATTCATTACGTTTTCTTATCACATTTCAATTTTCCTAATAGGTTCCAGGAGGAAGAAAAGGCTGGTTTAAAGTGTTGTTGTGTGCTAGATCAGGGGATATAAACAGAGATCTTAACTCCTGTGGAGTTTAGAGGAAAGAAAGAAATGCTTGACAGGCCCTTAACAGCTGTACTTTAGCAGCAGCTGGAAGATGAATAACTTTTTTTTAACTTGTTTTTTTTTAATTTGATTTTGCATTTCTTGATCATCATGTTCTAGCCCAAAGGATATCTTTGTGATATAAACCTTGGAAAGGAAAGCAGTTTTAGTAGGAAAGGTTGACAGTCTCTTAGAGCAGCGCTGGCCATTAGAGTTTGTGAGCACACTTGTGTGTGGGTGGAGAGTTTGATGATGACAGATACTGGACATCATTTCTCTAAAAGGCTTGCCTTGAAAAATCATAGCATCAATAAAGGATACGCAGCTCTAAAAGCTGTGAAATGTCAAATAACGTATACTTTATGAGATACAGATATACGTGACCCCAAGATATTATCCCTACAACTTCTGAAGCAGTCTCTGTTAGAACAGAAGCAATAGGAGACAGAGAGGGGTAGAAATTTTGATGCCAAAGAATGTTGATATGAGTAATTAATCAAGTTTTTTAAGTTCTGGTTAGCTTTTTATCTTAGTATTGCAAAGCCTGTGTTTTCAGAACTGAGTGAGGAGTTTGCCAATTTTTTTATCCTCCTTGACTAGATCTTGAGAAGATTTAGGCACCTATCAGGGCATTATTTTACATATTCATTGTAATATTTAGGAACGTACTTTTTAAAGTCTGTGCCTTAGTTCTGCTAAATATGGTGAGGGCCCTTGCTTTTTTCCCGAAATATGTACCTATATTTTAGTTGTGAGCTGTTTGGGATAGAACGTGTCTCTTTACTAGATGAGATTAGTAGGAGATCACTCAGGAGATTAAGATTCAGTATGGGATGATAGTAGGGTTTCACAGGTAATGTACTTCATGTTAGGAGCACCAGAGAACGCTTCAAGCTGATTTTTTGGAAGTATTTGAGGTAGGCAGCTTTTCCTCTAAAAATCAGAAGCTATTGCTCTTCAGTGTCTTACATGGTCCAGCTGAGGGATCTTTATCAAAACAGTAATTAGTGAATTTTCTGAAGGAGGAAAACCTATTTACTGTTAGTGAGGAAAAAGAAAATTCTGGATAGGAGAAAGAAATATGGGTTGAAGGCTTTATACATAAATATGAAATAGGATTTCGGGGCATAACCTCTGTATGAAACTAAAACCATTTTTCTTCTAATGTGAAAGGATGGGTCAAGCTATGGATAAATAAGACCTACTTGTTTTTCTGAAAAATTTATGGAGACCAGATTTTTATTTCTTTATATACAAGTAAGCGTATGACTTCTACAAGTATACAAATATGTGTGTATATATATATATGGAGTATAAAAATATGGTTTCTTGGTTTATGAGTATAGACACGCACAGCTGCACGCTTAAACAGTGAAAATTAGAGATTTAAGGCTTTTTCTAAGACCCTGCTTTAGAAGATAAGCCCTCAGGGAAGAAAGGTGTGTTCAGCTCTTCTAATAGAGGCTGGGGTCTTTTACTCTGCTTTCAGAGCCTTCCTGATGCCATCAGTGTTACGTGGGCTCTCTTCTGTTAAGCTGATATTAAGAGATGCAGACTCAGGGGAACCAATTGTATTAGTTTAGGCTAATTCTGCTTTAGCAACATCTTGAGCACTGCAGATGAAAACTAAGAAGATTAAAGTCCACATAATCTGGGGATCTTTATGTAAGTGAAGTTCAAATTACCATAAGCTCTTCAAATCATTGATCTGAGGATGAGTAAGAAAGGAGGAATAACTTAAACAAGCTCAACCTGCAAATCCATGTCTTTGGGTTGTCTTCCTTTTTTTTTTTCTTTCCTTTTTTCCTCTTTTATTTTCCTTTTTTTCCCCTTTTTCATATTTTTTAATAAAACCCTTTAAGAATTCTTTAATATAAGAAATTTTTTTTTGTTCTACCTTCCTAGGGAAAAGGAGCTTTCAAAGGAGCTGCACAACTGTGTCTCTTACTCAGTTAACACGTGGTTGCATTGGATTGACGGAGGCTATTAAATGGTGAAAGCCACTGATTGATTATTTTAATGCTAGCATACTATTTCAATAAAGACTGCTTTTGAAATAGAAATCTGCCTTAATGGCACTACCATTTTACTGACTGTGGATATTGTAGCTTCCGATTCTTTGTATCAATTAGAAATGACGGAATAGATTTGTAGTGCTCAGTGACTGTGTCCAGATACATAAGAAACAAACCAGCAGGCCTGCAGTACCTTTGAGTTGTACAAGTTTTTGCCCTTTTTAATATTTACAGACTTGTAACAACATTTCTGGGGATTTTCTGACCTTATGATGGCAGTAATTCTACTAACTTTGTGTCATTTTCTCTGTTATCATTCATGGTTCTGTAGCCATGCTCAGGGATTTGAGGTGACATCTGTATGGGATGGTACTTCAGGGCACATCTGCACCACTGACATCCTCCAGAACCGAGTGGTCCCATCCAATCTGCCTGTAGTGCCAACCAAACCATGCCAGGGAGTCACTGGAAAGAGTGGTAACGGGGTTGGGTCAAGCCATTTCAGAAGAGTTTTGAAACTGAATTGCAGTGCTCAGAACGTTTTCAGGGATGCTTTTATTAAAGTAGGAACTTAGCCTGAGCATGTGGCAGGTGAATTTAGAGCTCAGGTCATAGCTGTGTATATAAAAGTGACCAAAATGCCTTTCTGAAATACTGTATGTTGATAATATTATGTAGTTAATGTTGTCACTTAAAGGAATACATTGCTTTTGGTCATTAAAATAGACCTTTTGAGGCTTTTTTCCCCGAGGGTTTAAGAAGTTTGTCACAGATAATATTTGCAATAAAAACATTTGTGTTTTTATTACAATGAATGCACGTTAGGAAGGTGGAGGGTCTGGCCATATGTTAGGAACTCCTGCACTACCAGTTGAAGAACCAGCCCCTACTCCAACTTCAGAGGCTGAGATGCTTTACTAATAAAGTGAAACTTCTCATTTAGGAAGAATGGTTGTTGTGGG
>WBMY01010740.1:380877-511068 GCA_013397315.1 Donacobius atricapilla | reverse complement strand
TTTTTTTTTTTCCTTTCTGAATCTCTACTGCTGTTTTGAGATGAATTGCAGTGGATTACCATAATAATAATGTAACAGACCACCTAGATGGTGTTAATGAACTTGATGAATAACCATTTCTGGAATGAATTTTAAATGAGCTTCTTTTTTCTGCCACAGATAGAATAAGTTGTATCAGAGAATGTGGAGTTTTTCTGTCACAGATGAGTTAAAGTACCTCTAAACTATCAGGGAGGACTGTATAATCTGAATGCTGTCTGTATACCAACTAACTCTGAGTCACCATTTTGAAGTAGAAATTGAGTCAGATTTTGAACTCTTATGACTATGAGTGCTAATATGTTATTATGGTGCTTTACATACTTTAGTACAAGATTCTGTGTTTGAAAAGGTGATAATTTTGTGTTTTGAGCAGTGGGGTATCAACGTAAAGCTCACTGAAGTAACTGAAATTCAGAATTGTTATATTTCCAGTGCATTTATAGCTTATACATCAACACTGTATCTTTTTCAGAGAGGAGGATAGTTTTTCCAAGAATACTGCTCATTTCCTCATCACTGATGATCAGAGCGTGGCTGGTGATACCAGGTTCTTCTCCCTGATAATGGGCAGTAAAAGACTCCTTTTGGGAGGCAGTACATCTTAAATTGGTCCTTTCTCAGGGGCAGGATGGGACTCACATAGAACACCTGTAGAGAAACTTCAGTGGGACTTAAAAAATTAGTGTGCAGGATATTCTAAGGAATAATCCATCTTCTGGTTTGCAGGCACTGGGTGGGAAAAAAAAAGAATCTTGTTGTTTCATCTTAATTTAAATAATGTGCCTTTCTGGATACATAAATCTTATGAAAGGGTAGATTCCAATAGTTTGAATATGGATTCTTTTATAAACCTTTTGAAGTGGCCTATGTTATGATACTTCAGTTTCATAAGTTGTTTTTTCTTTGCATGATTTATACCTGGATCTTGTTTAAAAGCTATAGAACATCAATGGTTTAATATCCTTCAGTCAAAAGCAACTTTACCATCCACCTCATATTTATAAAGGATGCAAAATATTATACTCAAAGGTGTTTCAATGCATTTTAAAATGAAAACATATGAATTTTTGTTGTTTTAGAAGTCTTGAAGAGCCTGAAATTTTAGTTCCATAGGCCATCTTAAGGCTCTGTCCATGTGTGTGATCTCTGTGTAGATTGCTTGATCTAACATGTTTTATTTACTGCAAATTGCATTGCTTTCAAAATATAAAATTAAAACATGCATAAAAGATATTTACAGTATCCTATTTTATAGGTTTTTTTGTATGGCACTGGGACTTGTCTTAAGAAATCACAATCTGGTTTTGTCTGTGGATCCTATGAAACCAAGGCTAAGGAAAACTTTATGAGAGAAAATATTCTTTGTCCTTCTAAACTATGGCAGAATCGGTTTTACATTGCATAAAAATTCAAACGGAACGTTAAATTAGAACAATATTTTAAATGAATAGTAATTGTGATTTTCTTCACTGCTTATGCTAGCATCTTCAATTGTACTGAGTTAATTTAGTATGACTTTGTTCGTTGTGGGAAAAACAGATAACTTGCTCTGATATTAAAGGAAGATAGTATGCAGGAAAATAATGGTCTTTCATTACCTATAAAGTCCATCAAAATCTTCGTCTGTCTGTGTCTTTAATGGATTCTCAAGCACAACTTACTGTTGTTGTGTTTCATGTTCTGCTTATGTAGCTTTAGTAGTAACTAAACCTAAGAGTGAGTGCAGATTAATTACATTCCATATTCTGTTTTATACAATAGCAAGTTCATCTTATGTCACTAGGCCAGCCCAGAAGGGAGTGTTATTTTTTGCACTTTTCTTTTCTTTCTAAGTCAAAGCGTATGGAAGATTGTGATTTGACTTAGCTTCTGAAAGTGCATGACAGATTCATTTTTTGTAAAGCTCAACTGAAATAAAATAGACCTGTAGAAGTTTTGTCCACAGGATATTTTGTTTTAAGAAAATGGCTTTCTTTTGAAGGGTGTGAGCTAGAACATGGTTTTAATTCCTGTAGAATATGGTCCTTTTTTAAATGTGTATTGTATTGCTAACACCATATGGTTACATGTATGTTATAAAGGCTGTTCATGCTAGTGGGCTCAAAAAGCAAACGTATAAGTGTCTTTAAGCTCAGAGGAACTGCCACCGCCCAAATTATTAGTTCTTTTTCATATTTTAGTGTTGACCTTTCTGTTTTCTCTCACAAGGAATCTATCCCTGAAGCTGTCGAAGGAGGTGGAGCAAGCAGAAGCCAGGCACCCTCGTGTCAGCCAGCTGGCTGGCAGCCCATCTGTGGAGTGGCCTTTCACTAGTCTGGAAGAAGGTGGAGGCATTGAGTCTCTGCCCTTCAGATTGATGCTCCAAGACTGCACGGCTGTAAAGACATTGCTTCTGAAAATGAAGAGGGTTCTTCAAGAGGTAAGTCACCCACTTATTTGTTAGATTAATATATTTCAGCATTAATGAGCTAAGCAGCAGAGAAGGGTCAGTAAAGTTTATGGACTTGATGTCTTTTAATATGGCTTCAATACATGGAATTGATGCAGAAGTATAAATAGTCATGCCTCAGCATGGTGAAGGTCAGAAAGTTTATACTTCAGCAGAATTTAAATGGTTCTGCCATCTTGCTGTCCAGAATGTAAAGCTTTTTTTGAGCTTTTGCTAAAAAGGGAACGGGGAGGCCAACTGCTTCAGGTCAAAATACATTGTATTGTTTTCTTCCAGTGTTTTGGAGCTTTTCAGTTTTCTTACTACAGTTGCTATTCTTTATGAAGTCACATGCAATTCATTTAGAGGAGAGATGCAGAGGAAAAAAAATCTCTTAAGTAATAGTACTAAAAGGTTGCCAGATTGAGTTTGTAAATAATGGCTGAAATCAGATTTTGTAGGCCATTGACTGGTCTATTCCTAACAATTTCAAGAGTCCTGGCTTGTCCTGTCCTGCTGTATTTGCCCATTTCCCCTATGGACTGCTTGTGTTGCTTTGAAAATTTTCTTTTGTGTCTGTTTGTCTTTAGAAGTTTAGAGAAATAAAATTACTTGGATTTTTTTTGTTTTTGGGTATACTTTCCAGCTGTGGAGCCTTTACTCAGATATATGTTGTGAACTTTTTTCTTCATTTTTAGCAAATCACAGTTTGCATTACCTTTTTGATCTACAAGCAAGTTTGTTTGTTTTTACCCATATAGTTCATAGAAATACAGAAAAATTTATGTTCAGAGGGCTCTCTGGAGATTCACCTTCTCTACTCAAAGCAAGGCTGGCTCAGAAGAGGTTGTCCACTTAAACTTCTGGTACCTTAATGGGGTCTCCAGGTCATCTCTGGGTAACCATTCCAATATGTAACTACATCACGGTAACTTTTTTCCTGAAGGTGGAAACAGAATTGCTCCTGTTGAAGCTTCTTACAATAAGGACTAAAAATTGTTTGGGGCGTTTTTACTGCTCACGACTTGGTCAGCTGTAGCTAAGTACAAATGGCTGTTGTCCTATCTGAAAAGGTTTGTCAAAGGTTTAGCTATGGTAGTTTGCAATTAGCCCTCCTAAACGGCATGGGTTTTGCTCATTGGCAAGCCCCAGCCTTTCAAGTTTCCTTCAGTTTGCTAGAAGCTTGATTTGTGCTATACGGATCCTTAAGGTACTTTTGAATCCAGAACTGAAATCATTAATTCTCCATTAGTTGCTTTTTGTATCACATGAGAATACAGAGTGAAATTAAAGGATTCATAACTTCATTTTATCTGTAAATAAGTAAGAATTATGATATTATATGACATAGCAATTCTGACGTTCAGGTGGTAATATTGGCAGCATTCTCTGTTGCTTTAATAGTTCTATAATGCTCAGAAAAGGTCTTTCTTACCATGATAGTAAATGTAAGAATTTTAGTTTTAACTTACCAAGTTCCATTAAACTTGTGTAACAATCTACTGTTATTTTCTGTTTGGAAATATGTTGTACCTTTCAGTACTTCATCTTTAGAAACATTCACCAGGTGATCTCCGCAGAAGGAACTTAAGGTATTTCAAGTGACTTACCAGAATTTCATGTCCAGTTACTAATACCTCCTTATGTAACTCATTTATCTTAATTTTTTGTCTTAATCATTCAGTCTTTTACTTATTTGTTCCTTTGTACTATATAATTTTCATCTCTCCAGCTGCCTGTAACATAGTGTGTCTCTGTAGTTTTCTTTTTGTCTTGCCCTATGAAATCAAAATGGCCTTTTCCTAATCCTACATTTGGATGTCCATATGTGCTGTAATATACCCCGAAAGAACCTGAGTAGCTTGAACAACCAAGGACATGACCTTGAAATATGTTAAAAATTTATATTGAAATGACACAACTTGATTATCTTCAGAAATTCAGACATTTATATGTTTATGCCACTTTTATATTATTAGTGAAAGATTACAGGAAAATATAATCCCATTAAATTGAAATATTGTATCGAAGAATCTGATAAATAAGTCATCTGAGCATATTTAGCAGACAGTTTCCATGGAGAGGATCCCTTATTTCCATTGCAAGTAGATGTAATTTTTTCATCCAATAATCACTTCTGCCCCAACCAATATTGTAAATCTAACTCATAACAGTACATAACAAAAGACATAAAAGAAAAATTCTTCCCTTACCATGAAATGCTCAGGCATTTTTAGATGTGGGCAAACATAGTCTCTGGAAGTCTTTTATAGAATTGAAATATTTTATACTTGCAAGAGTGTAAAATAAGATCATATATTTATAAAAAAAAAAAATGTATCAGGTTTTCATCTACTTCAAAAATATACAAAGCATACAAATTACATGGGGAAAATGACATGGTTTACCAAAAAAAAAACTTGCAGTATTTCTCTATACCTGATATTACCCGTAGAAGAAGGAATTACAGTAGTGTATACCTCTTTATTGAAAAATAACATTCTAATTGAGTTAAAATATTAGCCCTGTTATTCAGTGTAATCCTTCTTCTTAAGCACTGAGTGCTGCTTCTAAGGAATAATTTAATTACGATCTGCCAAAATGTAATACTAGCTAGTAAAATATGCTTTTTTTGTTGCTGTTGCTTGTAATTGAAGACTCTAAATGGAAAAACCGCATACAATGTATGCATTACTGTGCTGCAGACTTACAGGCTTGTTATTAGTCGTATCTTGAAAAGGGAAATTGAAGACATGGCACTAACTTTCAAGATTGAGAATGTTATTTAGTAAAAGGCTAATGAATGATTGTTCAATTAAGAGAATTAATTACCATTTTACTTTCAGTGAAAAAGCCTTGAAAATGTCTACCAATAATTTTTTATGTGTTTGACCCATGTAAGGCTCATAAGGCAGATTGTTCCCCAATGTTTTGGGAAGCCTCATTGAACAAAGCTGGATAGTTGTGAGGGCCCTGGTATGTGAGGGCATGTGATCACTTACGTCAGTGATTTTCCAAGGGATCCAGGAGATCTCTCTGTCTCGTCTGCAAATTTTTCTCACAAATGTTCCATTCTGACTGACAAATCTGCAATAGTGTACCCAAGACCTGTGGAATGTATAATTTCATGAAAAAGTACTACCAGAGCGTTACCTGTGTTACCCAGCCTGGACAGATTGATAAAAGCCATTTCAGTGCAGCAGAAAATGCCAGCTGTTTTGCAACCTGTCCATGATTTCCTGGTTTCCCTTTTCTCTCCAGCTCTTGGATGTTTGTTTTGATTGTTTGGTTTTTGATCTTTTTCTTTCCTCGAAGTCTTTATAGTACTGAACATTTTGTCAGTAATATCTCATTTGAAAGAGGGAAGACAAGAAAATAGGGGTTGGATGGATGAAATTTGGGAGCTTTATCCATTCCTAAGACATAGATTCTTTACCTTCTAACTTGAGACAGGCCCCTCTGCACTGGATGTTTCTTCAGTTAATCTCTGTCACTTTTTTCTCCCCCATTTTGGGGGGAAAGTATAGAACAATTGATCTTTTATACTTTCTATTTTTTATAACATTTCTGGCAACTGATTGATTGTGTTTAGCCAATGAGCTTCTGAAAACCAGCCTGTAGCTTCTTTGCTATCAACAATAATGAATATATAATAGCTCTTAACCAAGCAATATGTTGGCTTTCCTGTAGTCTTCCAGATGAAAAGGAAATTATTTCCATCTGTTAACTTTTTTATGGCTTGCGTTATAGCTGGCTTAGGCAATGTTGAAGCCTGGCTAATCGAGGGGACATTTAAGGGCTTTTCTAAAATCTTTGGTCAAATATATCAGGACAGAGACATTTGAGCAAAACTTGTATGGTTTTGGCTTTGTGCCTAGGAAGAGAAGGTCTTTATGCTGAAATAAACATAATCGTTGTATTGGGAAGGAATCCATTTAGTCAGTGATAATGAGGTTTCATTCAAACTTAACTTGTTGAGCTTGTTGATTAATTTTACTGCATGCCATAATAAAAAGAAAATCTTTAGGCTTGTAGAAATAACGTCACATTTTCCATGTATTCTTTATGAAATATATAGTTTATCAGCTGCATAATTCTGCTTTTAGGTATCTTTATGAGGCTATCAGAAGTGACCTTACTGGTTGCTAATCTAGAAAATTAAGATATTTGTCTATATGTTTGTGTAATTTGGAATATAAGTTATTCAGCCCATGCTTTTTTTGGAGCTCTGCAAAACACCATGAAGGCTATGGAGCCTTAGCTAATTGCTGCAATTAGCAATAGGACTAAGTCACTTTGGTCATATATTGCATACTGTGTTTTACTAATTAATCATTTATTTTACTGTGGGAAATTGCAGCTGCCTGTGGCTGTCATTAGAAGTTAATGTGTCCAATACGGTGTCTTTAGATTACACTTGGGAAAAAACAAAACAAAACAAAAAACCCCTGCAAAAATAAAAGAGTAGAAATGTGGAAAATTGTCGAAATTGCTGTGAGACTGGCCATTAGGGTTGCCTGAGATTAGTGGGGCAGAGTGATACCACTCAGGCTGCAATTAGTCTGTCAGATATCACTTGCTGCATTACTTCTCCCCATGCATCTTTCACCTCATCAGTAAAATAAGTATAATTATAGAGTCCCCTTTTATACTGCACTTGCAATCCACTGATGGAAAGTACTGAGAGAAAGCTAATTGCTGTTTGAATATTTTGTAGTCTGATTGCTAGTCAATATGGAATTGGCCTTAAGCTTGGGTTTTTAAAGACATTAAAGCATTTCCTTCAGTCCTCTATGAAATGTATTCTATTTTCCAATATTGTGTTAGCCATGATAAGAACCAATTGCAAGTTTAATACACTGTAAAATACTGCAGGTTTTCTTCCTTTTAAGTAACTTTGTAATTAACCACTGTAGCATTGCTGATTTATTCAACAACTCTCCATCTAACCCAGTCCCTTTTATCAAGTAATTCATGCCGGAAATTGCTAACTCCGTCATTTCATGGTATCTTGACACTGCATATACTCATAAATTTAAATAAGCAATAAAAAAAATAGTGCTAGATTTAGTAATATGATTAAAATTTATCACATTAAATTGGGTTTTTCACTTGGAAATATACACTGGCATACCCATGCCCAGCTGGTTGCGAAGACAGGCAGAACACATAGTTGCACATCACATGCTTTTTTTTCTGGGCGGGTATCTCAGAGTAGTAGAGAGTACTGGGAACAAGTGGATATAATCAGATACTCTCTTTGGCAGTGAAGATGTTTTATGCTAAGATTATCGATTTTAAGGTATTTAATAACAACAAACAAACCTAATGTTAGTTGTTTAGTTATACATTCTCAAGGTACAGGAACAGTTCTGTCCATTCCATGTGATGGCACATGCGTGGATTTGGCACCAAGATGACAGACCTGTTTCTGGCAGCCTCCTTCCAGCCCTTCTTAGAGAAGGGCATCACATTTGCTAACCTTCAATCAATTGGGAGGAACCTTCCTTGTGAGCCAGGACGGGGGAGTAAATGATTGGGAATGGCTCAGTGAGCTCTTGCACCAGCTCCTTCAATAGCCTTGGGTGGATCCTGTCTAGCCCCATAGATGTGTGCATGTCTAGCAAGTTGCTGGCCATTTCCCCTTGTGTTATGGTGGTTTCATTCTGCTCCCTGTCCCTGTCCTCCAGCTCTGAGTTGTCCCCTGAGGACAACTGATATTACTACTAGAGATGGATGTAAAAGCAGCATTAAGTTCCTTATCCTTTGTCACTTTCTTTTCCTCCTGCATCCAGTAAAGGGTTGAGAGTCTCCTTAACCCTTTTTTTGTTGTTAATGTATTCATAGAAACTTCTTTTTTATTATTTTATATGGCAGTAACCAAGTTAAGTTCTAATTGGGTTTCATCTCTCCCAGTTTTCTCCCAGTATAATCTCATTAAGTCTTTGTAGTCCTCCTGAGTTTTCTGCTCCTTCTTGCAAAGATCTCAAATTCTCTTGTTTTTTTTTTTAATTTTTTTTCCCCTAAAGTTGTGGTCGAAGCTCACTGTTCAGCCATGCTGGTTATCTTCCCTGCCTGCTTGTCTTTTGGCACGTGGGGATGGGCTGTTCCTGTGCCATGAAGATTTCTTTCTTGAATAATGTCCAGCCTTCCTGGACTTATTTTCTCTTAAGGATCTATGTGTTTTACAACAGATGCTCCTGGACAGTGTGTTCATTTGCTGGCATTCTTCCAGTACTTCAGGGTGTGAGTTTACAGGTTGGCATGGGCACACAGCTCTAGGCTCCTGTGGAGTCACACTAATCCTGGCTCAGTAAAAAGACCTGAATTGGTTCACCTCAGTTATCAGTTTGTCATTGCCCATGCTCACATCGAAGTTCTGTTGAAGGCTACATCAGAATGTTTTTGAGCCACACTCTAACGTTGTAAGTCTGAAATGAATACCCTTAACTTTTAACACTGAAAGTGTAAAATTTCTCTCTGTCTGTTTTGTTTGTTCTGCCACTGGTTTAGTGGCTTAATCTTTGTATTACATGTGTCTATGTGCTGCAGCCTCACAGAAACCAGACTGACCATGAAACAAGTTCTTTTCCATGTGGTGATGGAAGTGTCTACTCCATGTATTCAGGAAGCAACTGATGAGCTCGCTCTTATTTCTCCTTTGGCTGTCTGAGTGAAACATTTTCTTATGGCAGGGCAGTGTGCTTCAGGTCAGCAGAAATTTGCATAGATTGTGCCCCGGCCTCCTCAACAAGCCAAGTCTTAGCAGCACCTTGCAGAGAGGCATTAAAAATAGTAACCCTATTAATATGTAATGTCACTGCATCAGCAGTTCTGTGCAATTGGCTGTGATTAACCTGTGGCTGAAGACCATAAAAATGTAACTGTTGCAAAACTGAAACCATTTTCTCATTTAGTACTTCCATGGTTTTGATCAGTTGCTCCAGGTCAGTCAGGTAAATCCCACCAATGGACCTGATCCACACCAGTTGCATTTTGTGATAAATCTACAAATACCAAAACGTACATTGCAAAATAATGACTAAGTGGTGGGAGAAATCCAGAATGTCTGCAAGAGTCTATAGAAGGAATTGATTATACTAAGTTATTAGAGCTCATGAGTAATTTGAGTAAAATGACAGGAAGTAGATGGAAGAATTTCTGATTAAAAAATGTATAATACTGCCAGGTCTAAGAAATTTCCCAATAAGTCACCCAGCTATTCCTTTTTTTAAGGAAAAAAATAATTGAAAAGAGGAGTGGGGTGAAGATGAGTGCATAGCACCTAAGCTTCATTATAATTGACTTCCCTGGAAATTTATTATTATTATGGAAATACCAACTCATCAAAACTGTTTTGTAATTTACAAAGAGCATTTCATATGAGTTTTATAGCTGGTGCCATTAAATAGTGTCTCAGCTTCTGAAGCTGTACACTAGATTCCCTCTATATATTAAGATTTTTTTCATCCTCGTGATAGGTTTCAGAGTTTTCCTGATACTGAAAAATGACTGGTTCTATAGATAAAGCATTAAAACTGGTAATATGCAACTCTTGCTGTAAATGGATGTTCAAGTAGAATAAAAGGTAACAGATGAAAATAGGTCTAAATACTCAGGCTGTGGAGTGCCAGCTATACATGTAGTTGCTCGTTTCAATATTTGTGTTTATATATGACCATAATCATGAGTCTTCAGAATTTAAATTATATCTCTTAATTATTTCAAATGCCTTGATCATCCAGAATTTCTGAAACAAGTGCTACTGTAGTCACAGGATAAATTGTCAGTTTGTAGTGTAGCTGGATCCTGGCATAGCTCTGTGCTGCAGATTTATTTAGTATTTTCTCTGCACATGGCATTGTATCACTTTGCAATCCAGTTATCAGAACAGTGCAGGTCATTTTTCTAGCAGAAGAAAGGAAAGGTAGGAGAAATGCTGATACAGCATGCTTACAACTGAGCACCCTGATCTAGTAGATGTCATCTCTGCTCACTGCAGGGCAGTTGGACTGTTACGATTTTATGGTTTTAACAGAAAATAGTAGTGCTGATTTTGTGCTGTCTGACTCCACTTGAATTCATGAAGATGAAATGGTTTGTTTAAAGGCTTACATGATGAATCCCAGTGGCAGAAAAATAAACATACGTTGGAAAAGGATTTAGAAATTGCCCGTCAGGGTCATATCCCACACCTTGGTTATGTAATTGTCCAGAGCCAGTTGGTAGGTGCGTGTGTTTTTCATAAGCACGATGTATCTAAAAATTGCGTATGTCTGATAGTCTGTATTTTGCTCCCTTGTGTACCTTAATATTACAAATACAGCAGTTCTCTGCCTCTGGTCAGAGCCTCAGCTGGGTGGGAAATAGCACAAGTGCATTTAAGCTGATACTTGCTGCCTTGTAAGAATGCTGCTCTCTTTATCTTTCTTCTCCCTACATGTTTGTGTTCATGGTGAGTTCTCTTTAGAGAGACAATAATCATCTATGTAATGAAGAGCATGGATGTAACATGGGAAGTTACTCATTTTTGAGTAACTTTTGAGCCTAGGGATTGTTTTTAAATTTTGATGGAAAAATCACTTCTGTTTTCCCTCTTGGACTCAACAAAAAGTCTTGAAAAGTTGTCAGGTAAAAGCCATATCTTCATTTGCAAGTTGAAGAGGATGATTCTTCTTTTCAACAGCAGCTCCTGTGTCAAATCTCTGTGAAGATAATCTAAATAGGAGCAAATATATGTTCAGAGATAACTGATGTAGCCTCAGTAGAAATTCAGCATGTCATAAAGCAGGAAAGAAAGTTGTCAAATTGTATCCTTACACCTCTTTTAAACAGTATAAATAGAAGGAATGACTAGCCAAAGATCACTTATACCTTAGGAATATTATTTCTTTTATGTGGCACTATTTTTCTTTCCCTTCTGGGTAAATCAATATAGTGGGGTTTTGGGGAGGGGTTGGTTTTGTTTTTAAACTTTCTATTTTGCTTTATTATATGAAGAAAATAGATCTCTGGTCACAACTACAGACTGCCACTGTGGAAGTAGAGGAGCAGTTTCCATGACTCACCACCCCACGCAAAAATCTCTTCTTAAGATTGTTCTTCACATTTCATTTAAACTATAGTGTAAAATTAGGTCACTGGTGAAATGACTTCTTCAATCTCCAGTGTACACCCATGCCAGCACTGCTCATCTGTGTAAGACCTCTGCTGCTAATAAACTTCTGGTGGTAGCACAGAGGAAGAGGGCAGTGTTTGGGTCAATCCTTTTGCTATGGAAATGAGTATTTTTCTCACCAGTGCCCAACCCCTTTTTGTTTTCCACCTCTATGCTTTGTGATGCAACTTTGGATCAGTTGCTGACTTAAACTTGTACTCCTACCCTCGTGCACAGTGCTATAGAACAATAACTGCTTTCAAAATTAAAACTGGCAGAGTGCACATAGAGAGAAACCATTTAGTGGGTCTGGATGTTTTTATAGCTAAAAGATTTAACCAAAATCATTACTTAATAAGTGAGCAAATCCCCCACATGAGCAGATGTGGGAGAAATCCCACCTTTGCTGATTTGCCCCACTGTTGTTCTGTTTTAGTAGATTGCTTTTCTATTGAAACAGAGATTAGCCTTTTTGGAGTACTCAAACTGAACATTCAAGGTAGAATTTTAGATAACCCGTGATGAAAACATTGCTGATCATACTGACTTTTGTAAAATCAGTTGACCAGCATAAGTTTTGCTGTCTAATTTTTTATTTCAGCAAAGCTCTCTTTCAAAGTACGTTTAGACAGTGGAGAGCTCTGCCTTGATGTTCGTGAGCTCTGGACTCCCTGAAGGAGTAGAATGATGTCAGAGTGGATTTCCACTCACAGGTTGTGTTTGCGTGTGGTTGTGATTAGAATTCACTTTCTGGTGGGCCTGGCAGCCTTCTTTCGTTGTGATTGTTGTGTGCGTCTGTGGGTATGTAGATGTATAATGTGTATACATTTTTACAATAAATTACTCAGGAAGATATGTGTGCTTTTGTAAGACATACGTAACTCTACACTTCTCACAGATATACCTAAAATATATCGCTGTCTCTTGCTAGTGACACTGATGGTTGCATTGAATTTGCTGCTAAAAAGTGAACGCATACCAAAATTCTGTTACATGATTTCCAAGACAAAGTATTTTTAAAATGTTTCTTAGGCTGTTGTTGAGATTCTGAGCTTTCCTAATCTACGTCATTCTGTCATTGCATTGTTCTTTCACAACTGATTTCTCTAATGAATATGAACTTTTAATGTATTTCTTTCGACTTTTATGATTAAGATCTTTTTAAGTTGTCTGTCTTTATTAAGATGGCATTATGTTTTGACAGCACAAGATTCATCATTACATTTTGTAGGCCACATTCTACCATATGCTGTAGTTTGCTGATACAATACAATATCTGACTCCTGGTTTGTTTATTCATATAATTGATTTATTTTTTTCACTACTTAAGCATCTTTCTGATTGTCTTGTGTTTATGCCATCTTTTTCCAGCTTCTTGAACAATTTATTAGGGTGATTTACTGGCTCAGAATATAGTTTTTTACTATTTATATCCCAGCTTTTACAAAAATATAATTACATAGTATTATTTGGATAAATTATTTTCTCACATTCTAGTCACTTCAGGGCTTGCATTATGTGCAACTTAATTGGCTAGGATTAGTAAGAATTAGTATAAAATAGAATACTAGTATTAGAATTAGTGCAGAATATTCTTCTCATTATTTTGATATTATTCAGTTTCCTTCCCCCATATATTTGTATCTGAATGCTGGAGAGGATCTCAGAAAAGCATTTCTAAATATCTTGACAGTATTTAATTCATAGAAAAAAATTAGTTTTTTATGACCTTTGGTCATATAATAATTATCATTTCATAGTACTCTGTCCATAGTATTTAAATGGGTAGTGCTTATAAGTGATTTTCACAACTGTGGACAGATAAATGAAATGCAGTGTGGTCTTGCAGAGCCTACTGGAACAAAAAAAGAGATTTTGGTAGTTTGCTACAGTGTCTTATGGAATATGTTTCCATCAGAGTTAGAGGAACATGTAGTAGGGTGATGACTTCAAAGCTAGTGCTTACTTTTTATTCATGTAGTAGAATCAGTGTATAAATAAATACATGGTGAGTCCTCAAGGACACATTATTCTTCTGCTGACTTTTTTTCCTTTTTTTCTTTTTTTTAAGATTTCATTTGATTTTGTCTGTGCCATGATTCCAGTGCAAAACTTTATTCCATTTTTTGTGGACTGTAGGTAGGAATTAACCTTTTTGGACATGCTGGGAACTGAAAATACTTGTTCTATAAGAACTATTTCGATGTGCCAGAATAATAAAATCTCCATACCTTTAAACTACTTTTTCATTCAGGTCTTCTGGGGAAATGCAATAGCAGCAATGATAGCTTTACTCCTGTGTATCATTCAGAAAGGATTCTTTGTGCAAGTTGCACCCCCCAAAAAACCCTCTTCATTTATTCCATCTTGGTTTTAAGGTTAAATTGCAAATTCCTGCCATTATCTGGAAAATAGCTGTAAAAGGGAGACGGAATGTAGCACAGATGCAAAAATAGGAACAGGAGAAAAGTGGCAAAATATGAACTGAATGTAGAAATGCTTTGCTGGAAGGGGGATGGTTGTTTGAGATAGTCTGGCACCCTGGCAGGCCTGCTTCTGTATTTGGTATTTGCTGAAGCAAGTAATTTATCCTGACAGTAACTTTGCCAGTACTGCAAGAATCCTATTTCACTAAGATTAACACTTTCTCCCCTGTTTCTAAGGACAAATACGTTTAATCTCTTGTTTCTGGATCTTCTTGTCATCTGTCTCTTCTGTGGTTTGTGTGTGTATGTTTTAGCAAGTCTTACACATGTACACCAGAAGTAAGATCAAGCAGCTGAGCTCTTTGGCTTTCTTAAGGTGGTGGGGTTTTCTTTGTTTAGTTGGTTTGTTTTGGGGTGTTTTTGTTTTTTGGTGGGACAAGGGGCTTAATACACTTTGCTGTTGCAAGATTATGAGCTCCAACCACAAGGGAAAGCAAGAGGACTAACGTTTGGGGTAGCCATTATTCCAGGTGGCTTTTGGAGCAGTAACATAAAATATTCATGTACTGTCTGATGAAATCCTTATGGCTTTGGCCCATGATGTTTTTCAGGGCATTCTTGCTCATCACCACTATGGGTAAGAAGGAAAAAAGAAAATTGAGGGAGTGAAAGGAGAGAGAAAACCCCTGTTTATAATTGCATAATGTACAGCATTTTTTCTGACTTAGAACAGTGCCGATAGTGAGACTGTGAGACTTAACTTTTGTGTTCCTATATTAAGGCTTAAGGCAGAGCTTTATTTAGAGAGGTTTCTGCCAGCTAAAAGCATTGATAGCTTGTAATACTTGCAGTTAGAAAAGATGTATTGTACCCTGGGTAACAGCAAAGAGAGGGCTTGTACCAAAGCACTGTTTAGTTTCATACCATGACTGGTAAAGTACAGCTGAAATTAAAATAATCACATTAATGAAAACAGGGGTAATTTTTAAAGTAAACTCAAGCATGAAGTGTAGTTTGCATGTTTCTCTGATTTTCATGTGCCCTCATTTCAAGAATTTTAATTTTTACTGAAAACAAAATCTGAAATCTGCCGTTCTTTTCAGCTTGAAATGCTGATCCTGCTTCATGTCATGGTCTTGCAGTGTAAGTAATCAGCTAATCACTAGCACAGTTTTTGCCATGGGTGCCTGAATATCAGTTTTCTACTTGACTCCAGTGCACAGCAGCTCAGCTGCAGCATGATGCACAGACCTTCAGGAAACACATGAAGTCAGTCTGGCAGCTTGACTTTAAAATAACTTCTACACAGACACTTCTCATGCACTGACCATCTAGAAAGACGTAACCTGGATCAGCCGTCCAAGCTGACATGAAATAATTGGGATGTTGCACAGTGGGCACTTCCAGGGACAAAACCTCTCAGTTCTATTTTTGTATGTAAAGCTGAATGCAGGCACTAAAACTAATTTCTGGAAAGAGATTTTTTTTTCCTACACAGACTCTTATCTATGTCAAAACTATTTTTTTTAAGCACATCCTTAGATTTCAGTACCATTGAATAGCAGACTTACACTGGTGATCAGAGTACTTTAACTTCTGTTGCAGTAGACTAAAGAAAATGATAACAGTATGATTTTACAGGTACATTTAGGGTCTAGAGGGGAAGAAGCCCTGTGAGGAGAGGCTGAGGTCACTTGGTTTGTTCAGCCTGGAGAAGATGAGTCTGAGGGCAGAGATCTCATAATGGTCTACAGCTTCCTCATGGAGGCAAGCAGAGGGACAGGTGCCGATCTTTTCATTCTCTTGACGCCAGAGAGCAACATGGTGTGACATGAGATGTTTAGTTTGGATATCAGGAAAAGGTTCTTCACCTAGAGGATGAAAAAGCAAAAACAAAACAAAAAAACCAAAAAAAAAAGGCGCTGAGGACCCGGTTTAAATTTTGAGAGCTGGGGATCTCAACAGCTTGACAGAGTTTTCACGTACAAGGCCTTTGTGGGCACCAAGAAGCTTCTGTGTCTCTGTGCAGCACAGATGTGTTCTGATCGTTGCTAGGTCTGTAACTCCATTCTTCTGCATACTAATGGGGAATTGTGCAGTCATCAGTTTTATTTTTAATGTCTGCCTACTGCAGTTGTTTTGTCTTTGACTAGGCAGGGAAAATATCCTCGGCTGTGGAAATTAAAAAGCTTTGTTGTTATTGTCATTTGATTGATTACAGCTAAGAAGAGTTACAGTATAGGTTAGTGCAGGCTAATTCTGTTTACAAAACAAGCCTTTACCTGTAACTAGAATAAATATTGTCATACTTTAATGTAACCTTAAGACTTTTTTAAGCCAAATCAATTTCAGAAGTTAGATGTTTGCAAAGGTGTGTTGATGATTGTGTGTTGCATTCCAGATAGGAGCTGGACAAAAGGCTCTTCACACCTACTTTTAGAGAACAGGGATGATGCTGTTCATGATATGCGTTTGTCACTTGTGTTTTTAGGCATTTGTGTCTCGTGAATGTTGCAAGATGCCAATATTTTTCTTGTTTCTTACTCAATCCAGGAGCTCATTAATTCACAGCAAATTTCTGCTGCTGTCACTGGCCTCTTGCTCCGTGCATTTGTATTACTCTTTTGTAATTTCCTTCTTTTAGTGGCCATCTAACATATGAAAGGTCAGTTCCATAGGTGCCAATTGAGAAGATACTCCAAGTCTTCCGAGCTCCTTTTAAATAAATCTTACACGGTTTGATGTGGAAAGAAAAGTGTTTGTTAAGGTTGGTTTTTTTTAATCAATCCTCTAAAAATGAGTAGATTACTGTACAGTTACTATAGAATTTTGTAGGACCCAAAAGATCTATTAAAAACTTAGCATATTCTGTGGAACCCTATACATTGGCTTTGTGTTTTCACCTTCATTTGCTAAAAGACAAAAATCATGAAGGTCATACTGTTCTCTGTTTAGGGCACATACATGCTTCTATTCCTAATAATGCTACATCCTGTGCAATATTTGTAATTTTTAGATTTTGCAAGCCCTGTTGCTGAAATGTTTACATATCTTTGTTGTACAGATTTAGTGTTGATGGCTTTCAGAAATGTAACTGCTGTGATTTTGAAGTGCATGTGAATATGCATGTGTGTGTATATATATAGGCTTTTGGAAGCAGAAACAAGGTCATCTTAAGTTCCAGTAAAAGCAGGCTAAAAGCTTGTGAATATGTTCTGAATCAATATATAGTTTCAAATGCAATCATACCCTTAGGCTCAATCTTTGAGAATTTTAGTACCACCAGAAAAATCTGCAGTTGTTATTGTTTTTGTGTGCTTGTAGGGTTTTGGGTTTTTTGTAATAAATAACATGGCTTAGATTATCAGAAGCAATAGACCTGGGAAGAAAGGGCAAGCACAGCTTTGGAAAGAAGGATTTAAGGTTGATGGCATGCAAAGAAAAGGCTCCTCAGGATACCTGAGTTTACCTCTGAACGAACTGTTTCTAGGGGGGAATAGATTTTATTTTTTTATTAAATGTGTTTGTGTGGAAGATGAACAAGTTGTGTGTCAAAATTCCAAGAGGCATTTTCAAATAGATAGTTTTACATGCTTTTAGTAGCTGTTAATCTGTGACCACTGTTAAATGCCTTCAGGGAGCAGCAGCAGCTGTTTTAGAAACAATGTATGGGATGGCAAGGAACTTGATGTATTCTGCTTCTTTCCATTTCAAAACTTCTAGCAAATGTTTTCAGTAGTCTTAGTTCCTCATTCTGAAAAATGTGATAGAAATCCAGGAGATTTTAATCTGGTGCTTTCTTATTCTCTCATATGGAATAGATTTTGCTTTATACCAAGGCTATGGATTGGGTTAGCATCAGTTTCTCAGCACACATCAACATTAGCAGCATCTGGGAACTACTGCTCTTCTTAGAGGAAGCCAGAGAAGAAATATGTTTCATTTCCTGCCTTACTGTTCTTTCAGGCAAGATCAGAAAATATAAGGGAACTAGTACAATTTTTCCAAGAGGGCATCTCATTTCCTTCCTTGTGCCTGCTCTGCTGCACTGGCTGCAACTCAGGACAACTAAACCTCTGTGTTTTCTTGATGCATAGCTTCAACACCTCAGTGGCAGGAAGGGGGAATCCACTGGGCAGTCATTAGACCAGAGCAATTTCTAGGTACAAGAAGTAAGGTTGGAGGACGAAGCAATTTACTCTTCTGTGTGGCTGAGAGTATGCTGGTAAATTCTGACTTCCTTCTGCAGTTTCTGTGTACCAGAAAAACCTGCCTTTATTTTCAAATTAAACAATGTTTACTGGCATTTTGAGAATACATAGAGCAAGAAATGAGTTTTGTTTTTTGTAATTTACCTTTGAATGTGTATATAAACATGCATGTTTTACAGTGCCTCTCTGAATGTTCTGATATTTGTCCAGTGCAGGTTTACCTTTAAATATTGCAGAATAAATGATCTTGAACAGACAACTAATGAGACATTCCTTCCTACATGCAAGGCTTGCATTTATGAGCCACATATGTCCTACTTGTATTTTCAAATGACAAGCCTTATCAAATGCTGAACTTGTTTTCTGCCTGATGCTCACAGAGATGTTTTTTGCTATTTAGAAGTACATTTGCAGATTGCAGATCCAAGCCAGTTTCACAGAATGGCAGACCAAACTCTAAACACTGTTTTTGAATGTAAGAAAAGATGAAATTATCCTTTTTAAAATTTCTGTCAGTCATTATAAGTTATAGCAAGCTTCAATTTAAAATTGGAATGTAGTGGAATAAAAATAACTGGGAATAAAATTAAAAGAGAATGAAGAGAGTGAATCTAACCTCTGCATGAAATGCTACTTTAAGCTAAAACCCAGAGGTGGCAAAATATAGTTTTTAGTCTGGAAAAAGATTGATAACCTTAAAGTGTGTCTTATCATGCCAAAAATAATCTTTATGCTAATGACTATTCCTTATATTACCTATAGGTAATTAGAAATTATGGAAGGGATCAGGAGACCTTGAGTTCACATTAATAAAGTAGTGCAGTGAGGGAGGAGGAAGAACAGCTAATGTGTACTGCTGTCTGGAAGACAACATGAAAGATCATTGAAAGGATATTTAATTTTGATACTAAATCAAAGTTGTGGTAGAAAATGGGAGAGAAACTTCTTCCTAAAAAACCCTAAATATGTAAAATTAGATCTTCACTGGCTGTTTTTAATGGTAGGTTTTAAAATAGTAAAGGCTGTTATTGTAGCTGCTTCCCTTATTGAGAAGAGTCTCCCAAAGATGAAAAGGCATTTGGGTTTAGTTTTGAGTATAATAGATGGTACTTTATCAGACAGATGGGAGAGGAAAATTCAAGTGTATGTGTGAGGGGAAGGTGAGTGTTACAGGCACTGGATAGGAGTGGTAAGGTGTGGGAAACAGAAAATTAGATATATCCATCAGTAACAGAGTATAAGGAAAAGGAACATTCTTCCTGATGCTGTTGGCTAATACGTACACAGGAAGGAAATGAGAACACAAGAATGGAAAGAGTTTTCTTTAAAGCAGTGTGAAGGTATAATAGGAACCATGGAAATGTATGTTTATATTCAGCCATACTACACTGAATTCTGAGAGGGACAACATTAGAGGTGGTAGTGTGTGCCTTGAAATTTTCTCATGTTATTTCTGTAAGTAATAAGTAACATTTTACAGGATTGAGTTACAACGGTATTTAGATTTAGCTGGTGAGAAATGTTATGCTAAAGCTGCTTTCAGTCTGTGGTTGTGCTGGGACTCAGGTTTGGGTGGAATTATCGTGGTTTACTGTAAACAAAACTATACAAGCTTGAACAAACACCATGATGGTTCAGCTGCCTTCAATTTCTTCCAGAAATCCAGAGAGCCTTCAGTGGCTTCTGGAGTGTTATGTGAGCCTTGCATTAGCCAGATGAGATTTTTATGCTGTATTTTCATAATTCTATACATAGCAAGAAGTAAAAAAGGAACAGGTGATGACAAGTAATAGATAAATAATTTAATATAAACTTCAGCAGAGATTATTCTTTTGGATAAGCTATTCTTAAGGTTCTGCTTGAAGGTCAGTAGTTTTGATGAGAGCTTCAAAAGTTGCACTTTGTGAAATGGCAAAAGACAATTTCACCTTCAGGGTATTTTAAGTGGAAGAATCCAGTCTTCCTACAGATGTTCTTACAGACTTCTACCTTAATATAAACTGTACTCTTCAAAGTTATGTACGCTAGCAAGGCATAAAGTAAATGTGTTTAAGTATTGAAAGGGCTTGTTTCAATTCCCTGACTGTGGGTGTTGAGTGCCATTGAATATGCTGTATGGTAATCTCATCCAGCTTCTATCTCCAGCTCTGGAAGGGTCTCCTCCGTTTCCTGTGTCATATCTGCTGGCCTCTATGTGACTTAAATAGCTTAGGATATCTCAGAGATACTTATATTTAGGTGACTGACCTGCTCCCACAATCTCAAATCAGAAACCAAACAGGTCAAAAGAACCTTCAACCTACCGGAAGAAATTTTTTTTATAATGAACGTGATGAAACATTGCAACACATTGCCCAGAGAGGTGGTGGATGCCCCATCCCTGAAAACATTCAAGGTTAGGTTGGATGGAGCTCTGAGCAACCTGGTTGCGGAAGTCCATGGTCATTGCAGGGGATGGGACAAGATGACTTCCAACCCAAACCATTCTATGATTCTATTGTTGCATTTTTGTGATACTGTCAGGTACAATAGACTACGAAATGGGTTTAGTGATGATTCTAAATGTATTGGCTATGCTAGGGCTACTCATGTGGGGGTGTTCTTTTTGTTTTCCCTATTAAAAAAAAAAAAGTTAAGCTACTTTCTTTCTTGTAGCATAGCTTTTTAAGAACAAGATTATGAACAGGTATTTAAAAAAGCCAACAAGTAAAAACACAAACAAAAAATCAATCCACAAGTAAAAACCATTAAATTCAGTTTATGTGGAAGTCTTCTTGCCTTTTAGACAAGAAAACTAAATCTCCATTTTTCAGCATTGTTAAGAATGCAGTAAAATAATGCTGTTACAAGACTTAATAGCAGTATCAAGCCCACACAGCTTGGCTCTGTCTTTCAGAAGAAACCTTTCATGTGAGGCAAGAACGATACTAAAATAGCACATCTAAGAGCACCATCAGTACTTTTCTGCTAGGTTTAATTTCTGAAGTTATGGGCTGTTGCTTTTGAAGCTCAAATTTCATCTAGAGTGTGTATTAGATTTAGTGAGCTGTTTGATTTCATTACAAGGCATAGGTCTGCTGTGTTTCTCTGATGGCACAATCCACCTGCCTTTGCTGAGAGCACTCCCACGGGAATCAGAGTGTTTGTATGATGATGAAAAATTAAACCTTCCGTTTGATGCTCCTTTTATTGAGGCTCTGCAAGAGGATGTTGAAATGCCTTCTGTGTAATAAGCAGCTGGAGTAAAGTGTTATCCATCAGTGTGGGCATAGTGATTTATGTGAATACATATTTGTCACTCTGTGTGGTGACAAACTCCAGTGAAGCTCAGAGCATTCCTTGTGGTTTCCCAAGGTGTGTTAATACATTTCCTGTTAGACTTGGATGCATTTTTTGTTTGTTTGTTTGTTTTCTATTTTTTTTTTCGTCTAATGCTTTTTTAACAGTTTCTCTGTATGCAAGAGAAGGAGCACAACTCTTGGCAGTTCATCTTCCTAGCTGTAGAGGAGACTTAACCTCCTCAGAGCACCTCCCTACACACTCAAAAAATACAAACCTGTCTAAAGGAACTGTCAACGCTGAGCTGAAAAGGAGCAAGCGCAGCAAATATCTGCACTGCAGTGACTGCAGCTTGTATGGATAGACTTGGAGTAGTGTGATGTGGCTGCCACACCATTAAGCATAACATAAACTTCAAAAGCCACCAGTGTCTTTGAATAGTTGCTGAGGCAATCTTAGTGCCAATGTGAACTCCAGGCTGCTCCTGCTTCCCTTGCTGGCAGGGACCAGTTTAGGCTGGTTGAATGCTGGGGGTGAAGTGTCCTGCTGAGCAGCAGTGATTTTGGTACATCCTTCACAATGGTTTCAATGCTGTATTGACTTAAGCAAATTCCCTTTTAAATTCTGGAAAGAAATATGAAGGCTAGTCCTACAAATTCATTGTAGTTGCTTCAGTTCTGTTATTTCATTTTGTTTTGGGTGGTGTTACTTGGAGGGCAGCAGGTGCTTCCCACCTCCCCTCCTTTGGTCTGTGTTTCTGCAAAATGTTATTGTTTCTTCTTTTATTAAAAAGACATTTATTTATTTATTTTTTATCCAAAGAACATTAAGTCAGGTTTTAACTTGAACAGACTGCTATTAAAAATTTCCTATGTAGTGGTACAAAGGTCTTTTTAATGATCTTGTTCGTAAACTCTCTAGCCTCTGAAGCTATTAATTCTTTAATGAGTAAATTACCTCATCATTTCTTTCTGAGGCAACAGTGTTTTCCCAGCTGTATGATCTTTTCAGGGTATTCCCAAGGAAGAAAAAAAATTAGCAACAGGGTCAAACACCCTGAAGGATTTCCTATTAGCAATTACATTCATCACGTGCAGCTCTCTGGTGGTTTCTTGGCCTCACTAATTGCCTGTAGTGTGAAGTAATTTTATGTCTAAAATAGCTTATGTGCCTCTAGCTTGGGTGAAGGCCAGAAGTTACAGCTCATAACTTGAAACAGAATCCCAGCTATTGAAGAGGTAAATTGGCTGTCCCATTCTCTGTCTGTCATGGCTGAGCTCAGGTCTTTCTTCCCTTGTTTTCTTATGGTGAACTAGTGATTTTAAACCAACCAGCTGTCAACCTGCAAAGGCATGTGGTTTGTCAGCTTCTCTCTGTGAGCTGGGACAGAGTTCTGTTTCTGAATCCTGCTAACATCCAGGGGGCTCCAGGGGACCTCCCTCCTCCTTCCTCTTAGCAAGGTAGTGCTAGGAGTCTGAAGACTAGAACATTGCTCAACCAAATTCTCTTTTCCAGAATGCTGTGCTTCCCAGCCAGAGAGGCAGACTAGGTTGTCACACAACAGGACTATCAAGCAGTGGGAATCCACATCCCATCTTCTGTGTGTACATCCATGCACGTGCCCACACGACATGCTCTGCTACCCCTATTCCATAGGCAATACAGGAAGCATAACTGCATTTTGGCAGTGATTTAAAATATTAAAAGAATTTGTGTCCTGGATTTCATTCTATTTTATTAATGAAGAAACAAGTACAGGCCACAAACCATCTTCCTTTCTAATTTCCTCTTTTCCCTTCTCTTTCTCATTGCCTGATAGGTACCTGAGAAGAATTAATCTGAGGAGTAACTCTTCTTAGCGGAGTGATGCAGATCATTGGTTTTCCCTGTAATTCAGTTCAGACCCCCACAGTGGTTTTGCTCCTTGCCTTTTCTCCCCCCCCCCCCCCCCCATTCTTATAAACTAAATCTGCCTCACAGCTCATGCTATCCATGTAGGCAAGATTTATATCCTGAACAGGGGTGGTTTTTTTTTAATGTTTCAGGATAGCAGATCCTGTAAGATAATAGTGTTTCCCCATAAATCAAGTTAAATTGGAAGCACTTGGCAACAAGTGTAAGTGTATAGAAAAGCTTTTCTATCCTCTACCTGGATGTTATGGGTAGAAATTACTATAAATTAGAAGGTGCTGTGTTTCTGTGATGGCATCTTTTATTCTTGATCCTGAACAATCAGAATAATTTTCATTCATTTCTGGAGTTATGTTAGAATATCGCATTTTCTTCACTAAATAAGGTTTGTTTGCAGAAATGAAGGATGCATTTTATGTTCAGCTTGCCAGGGTGCCCTTTGCTATAATGCAATATGACAAAATAATAGCTTGGGTGTCTTTTCCTTCACCTATATTGTTTGCAGTATGGGAAAATGAAGAAATCATGGTTTTAGTGTTGCTTGACAGGAAGCCCTGAAACTGTCTCTTACCTTATACCTTCACTTTTCATCTTGCGCAGTTTAAAAAGAGAGCAAAAGTCGTTTACATTTTGAGTGACAGTGTAGCAGCAAATAGTACATAGAAAAATGACCACAAAGCTTCTCAGATAGAAACACTGTGTTTGTATAATATATACAGTTTTCATGCTGAAAAAGGTTTCAGTCTCAGTTGCCTCCTTATTTCAGGAGTCCCCAGCAATGCAGGAGTCTTAAAATTTGGATTCTGCAAGAGCAAACATTTATATTTGCAAACCAGGAGGAGGTGGTAACTTTTTTCTGGCTGTATGGAACATGTAGATGAAGATTTTCAGCATCTGTTTATAAACTCACACTATTTGCCTCACAGGTTCCTAGGTACCTTTCCTCTTGCATTGTTTTTTAAATCTCTCTGCTTACTTACTCTTAACACTGTGCAGATTTGTCAATTTAGGCTCTTCTGTTGAAATTATAGTCTGTGTAGTGGACGTTTAAGTTCCAAAGACCCTTTTAGTTTGCTTCCTAAATTACTGACAGAGCTGAATGTCATACTGAATTTAACTTAAAACAATCTATTTCATTGTCTTTTTGAGATGAGAGCATTAAAAGTCAAAGCAACATTGCTAGAGTGAGCTAGACTTGGAACAGCTACTCAAACCATGATTTATTCTCGTATTTTTTCTTGAATTCATGGAGTTATATATGATCTAAATACTATAAAAGTCAATTAAGTGTCCTTTACCTGCTGTATGGCCACATGTATATGCTGTGCAATTCTCAAAAAAACTTTTGTTCAAAGTAGCATCTGAGCACATTTTTAAATATTTTGTAAGTCCAGGGAATGCAAACACCTGCATAGGTTGAGTGTTTGTCTAAAGAGGGAGCAATGTTAGCAATTATTTTTACTCTTACTCTGAAACGGGGGCCTCAGTTCCTGATTTTGTGTAGGAAAGGCCTGCCTAGAAACCAAGAATCTGTTTATGTGAACATCAATACTGTAAGCATCTTGCTTCAGTTTCAACCTATAAGGATCAATGTAACACAAGAAAGAGAGCAAGAACTGCTTATTGGTCTAATTATCTATCTGTACCCTCTATCTATCTTAGAGTATTTTCTTTTTCCCTTTATGTTCTGAAAGTCAGAAATGAAGGATCTTTTGTGAGAAAACGTTTGAAACTAAGAAATGTGTTAATACTGTCAAATCTGCCCATTTCTTAAAATTTAGAGTGCTGTCTGAAGACGTCAAAATATGCCATTGCAGTTACACTGCAAAATGTGACGGCAGTTTGCTATTGGGAGTTTGTAAGTATAGCATATGAAGAGCTACCTGATGCAAAATTGATTTTCCTGGAAGTGGAGGGAGTTACACGTGCATTGTGAAATCCCCCAGAGAAGGAGGAGAAATTTACTGGAGTAGGAGTACTAGCTGGTCACTCTTTACAACAGTACATATAAGAAAGAAACCAAAAGCTATCTGGTCTACCTTGAGGTTAATACTCGAAGGCAATGAGAGGTATTCTTAATTGTGATGCTAATATTCAGGCTAAAAGTGACTCTTCCTTTTTAAGCCATGAAATGCTTCTCATTTTTGTTTCTCAAATAACTATTATTTACATCATGGATTAATGACTGTTAAGTAACTCCCCTGCAGGTAAGGAGGCAGATTTGATGGCCTTTCTCTTTTCCCAGAAGTGTCTAAAAGTGATCCTTGCAGCCTTGTTCTCTGCAGCAATTGATGCGTCACTCCGTTAATCCAGCCTGGAGAACGCCTCGGGCATGTAGTAGACTACTCTGTGACCTAGAAGTGCTTGCTTCCTTCTGAACCACCCTGCCAAAATATTGACAGTTCTAAAACTCAGACTTACAAATGAGCCAGGCTGAGCTTCCAACAGTTCCCAAGCAGGTCTCCATATTACCATGGTGCCCTATGGTGACTTGAAGTTACCTTGACATGGCCCTACAGGAGAGCGTCATTTTTATGAAGTTAGTTTTGGCTGTGGCATGTATGAATGATATGAACATGATGTTGTGATTCCCTGCTATTACTTGAAAGAAGACTTATCTTCATTTCTGTTTTTGTTTTAAAGAATATAGGGTTCAGAACCACCCAGGCTGTTGGTCAGTGATCAACAAAAGAGTCAAGTCAAAATGTGTCTGCAAAAAGTACCACAGAAATTTGATGCAGATACATAAGTAGGTAGTTACTTACAGGAATATCTACTGGCCTGTCAATAAATTTTAATCTAAACATCTTTCCATCAAATTAAGTGCAAAGCACAAAATCTGTCTCTTAAGATACAATTGAATGACATTCAAAAGAGTTTAATTATATAATTATTGTTGACAGTAAGAAAACACAGATGCAATCAAAGTTATCTAGATCTAACTTCCAGAAGTATTTCAAGTTTGTGAATTGTGTTAAAATAAAGGAACATGTATTTTTGGCTTATATATGGCATATATGTTGAAGTATGCAAAACAGTTTAAATGTGTATGCATTAGTGTGTATAAATGTGTATATTAACATGCATTATCTATATGTGTGTATGCAAAATTATTTATGTTCTTACAAATTATGGTGAGGAACAATGTAGTGATGGTGATACTGCTTGTCCAGTGGGAATACTAGAAAATCCCATTTTGGCTCTAAGTGTATTTTCCATTTTAAGAGGGTAACTTTTAAACTGGGAGTATTACTAAACTTGTCTGTATTGCATACTTGTGTTTGGATTATGTATTATTATGTTTTGAGTCAAGCCTGTGCCCTGCCAAATGGCTGGTGCGGTTTGCCAGTCATGTGGAAAAGCAAAAATCTCTATTTGATTAGGTGCTGACAGATATTTACATATATATTTCACCATTTCCAAACATGTTCATATAGTTGTAAGTATTTCTATTTTTATAAAGCTAGCTCTTACCGATCATGCAGAACTGTTAATGGTCCAGATTCAAAGAAACTTCAATCATTTAAGAGTGACTTGGGAATGTTGCTGAAGTGCTAAACTGGAGTCTGGCAAATGCAGTTTATGATGAGGCTGCCAGAATGCTACCCTTGCTCATTCAGGGTCTGGCTCAAGGTTGGGATCTTTCTCTGCCAGCACTCAAGGGTCTCTCTTGTATGTGTGTTCATGGTTATGTTTGCTGAACGTCAGTAAAACCAGGTGTCCTCAACAGTCCCACTTATTTTTAGCAAGCAGCCACAGAAAGTGGGAGCAGCAGCACCTCCTTTTTCACAACAGCGGGCTGGGAGGGCTTATGTTCTTCTTACACCCAAGTAAATTCAGACCTACTTCTGGCGATTGGGCAGGCAGCTCATGAAGGCAGAAGGTAAATGCTCTCTATTTCGTCTTCCAATATTATGCCTTCTGTTGTGCAGAAATGTATGTAAGAATAATTGTCTTGGGGAGAGAAAAAAAACCAAGCGTCACGTGAGTATCAGTGAGTGTGATTTTGCATTGGTCTTCGTTCAACACTTGTCTAGGAAGGAAATGTCTTTCCCCCCTGCCACTGGATCCTGAGACTATGTCTGTATTTAATGAAGGGCTTTTTTAATGGAAATTATGTTCCTGGGAGCAACTAACACATCCAGAAGTGTTACATAAAAAGGCTGAAGTAATTTAAAGCATTGCAGAAATTATTTTGGATCACTGTGCTAGTCTAATATAGAAAGCAGACAGCTGGCTTTAAGTAAAACATTAATATATTGGTTTTGGAAGTTAACAAGCCTTCTTCAGTCAGTTGAATAACAAAAAGGCAAAAAATACCACAGAAATCAAATTCTTTGAAGAGCAGTCATAGGTTCTCTGATTCCTGTGCTGGGATCTTAGAAAAAATGTTATTTTGGTCTGCCTTACCTTTTGGTTTTTCCCTTGGCACTTAGCAAACTGCAGGTCATATATTATGAAGATAGTCTAATACCGAAGTCAGGATCTTGCCTTCATTACCTTCTACCTAAGGAGGGACGCTCTAGCTGGTATACTCATTCATTTGGCAGTTTCATCAGTTCTGGGAGAATTACTGCTTTTTCTTTTGCCCCGAATCATTAAATTGGTCACTGAAATTGAATCTCAGGTTTCTAAAAAAGTGAAAAATATCACAAAATGTGTAGTTTCTATACAAACCAGCAGAAATCTCATCATAATCTTTGTTTTGATGTAATAAACAGGTTTTAGAAAATGGGCAGCCTACAGGACTAAATGTTTCAAGCCAGTTTGAAATAAGAAGATAAAGTAATGTATGCATACAAATTTATTGATGAGTCTCTTCCCTTTCCCTCACAAGAAGGGAGAAACTGTCTTACCTATGGACAGCTTGGCATTTTCAGGATCAGTTCTCCCCTTCTTTGTAATCCACATAAACTTCTCCATGATGAAATGTGAATCTCCACAGTGCTTTCTGTTCCCCAAATACACACTACTTTAGTGGGCAGGTTCTATGAAACCCACAAACATCATCTGGAAACCATCTTGCAACGCATTAACTGCAAATGTAGAGACTGCCAATGGAATTTCTAGGGGTTCTTGGCATCAAGCAGAACTAAAAAGTAGCAGAAAGTCTCCATTTGTAGTCTGCCTCCTGTGCTAAACTCTCATTTGAAGCTTCAGATTCCTCTTTCTAAGCTGATGTGTCCTGCCAAGGGAACCTTTATAGTCCACAATTCCAAGGAGCACTTTCTATGGAAGTATTTGCTCCTATTTTATTGATTTTCCTGTCCTGTTATAAAGCAGATTAGTTTTTAGATAATTTATTGCATTTTTTTAATGTCCCTGAAAGCCACTGGCAGCAGCTTGACTCTTACCTTCTTTCCTTCCCTCACACCCTCCCTTGTTTGTTCCCATATCATAGAGGCATTTTCTTTTCTAATGCATAGTTTTCCCCTCTTCTATCAATCTTTGGTTATGTTATTGATCATGGTTAAGGTCACTCTCCTTCACCAAATAGTGACATGAATAAGTGGGTGTAGATTTCCACCTAAAAAAATCCTGATGTTGCAGAGAGAAAATTTCCTTTTGTTCTGTTGGAAAATCGTCTTTGCTCCAAGTAAATTTCTGGTGAAGAAATAAGGTGTTTTTTGAAGTGAGTTAAGGAATGTTTGGGGAATTTGCACAATTAATCTTGCTCCACAGTTGGAGCATATTTAGATATTTTTTTAAAAGTAGCTTAATTATAATTAAATCATTCACTTCTCATTTTTCTTTACAGGATATAGGGCTTTAGTGTTGGCAGTTTAAGAGTCACAGGGAATGAAAGCTGACCTGCCTAGGACTTGGGCTCTAATGCTATGGCCAGTAAATACTGGGAAGTCTTCCGGGTATATTGTACTTAAACAGAAAAATTAAGAATAGTAACCATAAGCTATATACCCTAATGTAGCCCTGAATTCATGTCTGAGATGCTTTGGTTTTTCGGAAAACCAAAACGTCTCAGACATGAATTCAGGGCTACGCCTTAAAATGTACAATATGAGGCAGAAGTATGGCAATAATAGATTTATGTGTAGAAGCTCTATTTTTAATGCGCTGTGAATGTGCTTATGTAAAAGAAAAATTAACTGGAATTTTCATTATTCTTTTAAGGCAGCGTCAAGGTAATGTCACATAATATATATATATATAGTTTGGTCCCATTATTTGTTGGTATATGACTTGTGGAAGTTATGTGACATGCAGCTGCATTTTGTCATGCATTTCGATGGTTTGTTTTTTTTTAATGTTTGTGTGTGCTGTATATATGCTATAAATTCTATGTAAGATGCAGTCATCTGAAAATACTTACCTGGGCTTGCACTAACCTAAAATTGAGATGATTATAGTTGCTAATGAAGTTGAAGTGGAAAGTGCAGGGTTGTTTTACTCATTATTAAAACAATGAATTTCTGAAATAAGACAGAAATTAAAAGCCTTCATTCCTTATTAATCTTTGTGTGAACAGTATTTTAGTTAATTATTTGAGGGCCTGATCTTTTCATTCTATTACAGACTACTATAGAAATGTTGTGGCTTACTGTACAGTCAGTTCTTGTTGCCTCTCCAGTGACTCTAACAAAGGTGCCTTGTAAATATGCATTTGAGGGCCTGGGTTCTAAAAGTAGTTTCCAAGACTGACATCCTGAAGTGTGCTGGTGGAAATGAGTTCTGATTCAGTTGATGAGTTTTAAAGGTATACATTTGCACTTTGATTCAAACATCATCATTTTAATGTCTAGTTAAACACATAATGCTTCTTAAATAGTGCCTTTAATTTTCATTTTTCATGAGGAACAGTATCTCAAGTCTTTGGAATTTTATCTGTGTTTTTACGTTCCTCTTTACAATATCAAGTTGTCAGTCCATTTCACTCATGCACAGTCAGCCATCTGTCCAGATACTCTCCCTTGGAATGATGCTCACTATTGCATCCACCTTGGTCATAGTTCCTTTCAAATATTATTTTGTTGTTATCTGCTGTGTAACTGGTGGTGAAAGCAGACACCTGTCATTAGTAGCTTTCTCAAAGAGCTTTCCAAATAAAGAGGACTTCTTCTAATCTTACTACAGCAAATGAGAATTTCTTCAGCTCTGCAGGTTCTTAATGTTGTTTTTTTTAGCATGGTGCAATATTCTTTAGTGTTAACCTTGGCTGACTGCCAGTTGTCCACCAAGCCACTCTCGGTCCCCCTCCATGGACATGACGGGAAAATACGCATTGAGAAGCTCATGGATACAAATAAGGGCAAGGAGATTTCTTACTTATTAATGAAGGGAGAAAAACAGGCTTGACTTGAGAAAATAAATTTGATTCCTTTGATTTCATTGCAAATTAATTGTAACAGTAGAATAGTGAGAAACATGGAAAAACGAAGAGCACCTTGCCCCTACCCTCCCGTTCTTCACAGACTGAGTCCTCTCACCTCTTCCTGTTTCCCCTGGCGCAAGCCCTGAGTGATGCAGGGAACGGGGAGAGGGGTCGTGATCAGCTCACAACGCTTCATCTCTGCTGCTCCTTTCTCCCTATGCTCTTCCCTTTCTCAGCATGGGGTCCCTCCTGAAGGATACAGTCCTTCACAGAATTTTCTATCCTGAGTCCTTCTCAGTAGCTGCAGTGCTTCAAGAATTGCTCTAGCGTGGGTTCTGGTCATAGGCTTCAGCCTGGCAAGAGTAGAGTGCTCAGTGTGGACTCTCCACAGGCTTCATCTTCCTTCAGGGAACTTCCATATAATCCAGTGTGGACTGCAAGTCTGCTTTAATGTGAATCTCTATGGGCTGCAGTGGCACAGCTGTTTCGCCAAAGGCTTCACCAAGCATGCTGTAGGGGAATCTCTGCTCCACTCCTGGAGCACTTCCTGTCTCTCCTTCTTCACTGATGTTGGTGTCTGCAGAGGTATTTTTCTCAGATACACTCACTTCTCTTTCCAGATGCCGCACAGCCTTTTTTACTCTTTCCTAAATCTGTTATCCCAGAGGTACCACCACCATTGCTGATGGGTTCAGCTGTCCCAGGAGCCATTGTTCTGTCTGGGAACTGGCTGGCATTGGCTCTTCTTCTCCTTTCCCCCTAAAGTGCCCTTCCCTTCTACCAAAACCTTTCCATGTAATCCCAGCATAAATATTAAAATTGGGGTGTATGATGTAGGGAAATAGTGTCTTAATAACAATATTAACAGCTACAAATAGTTGGGAGCCAAGCTGTTTAATTAAAAGAACCAATGCTCTGCTTCCTTCTAGAAGCCTGTGTTTTCATACGGAACTTTGCTGTAAGGTAGAAAAATTCTGGCACTTGGTTTCCTTTCTTCTATTCTGCCTTTCTCTCCAGTCCTTTCTCCTCTTTTGTAGGAATTTATTGTCAAGTTTTGCATTAGAGGAATTCACTCACAGTATTTCTCCTGAGCTTGTATCATGAGTATCCCTAAACATGAGACAGGAATGGAATGGCTTGTGTAAATCATCAGACTAAGTACTCTCAACTGTAGGATTTTATTGAATTTGATATGATGCTCCTTGTGCATGCATGTATGCTGGATTCTGTTGCATTTATTCCTGATAAACTAGTGTCTTATGTAGAGCAGGAAATTTTGGTATAAGAGAATTTTATAAATGGCTTTAACATCACTGAGACTTTTTAAATGAGATATGTGAAAGCATCTATCCCAAAAAATTTGTACTTTTGATTTGCATCAAGGACACCTAAAACCTAAATTGATGTGCCTCTTGGGCCATCTTTGAAATTCAAAACAATTAAAAAATGCTTAAGACCAGCATCAGCAATTGAAAGCACTGGAGAGAGGGCCTCTAGGGCATCAGAACTTCCTATAATGAAAACTACTTGCTTTTATTTTTTCTCTTTTTCTCTATTTTTCAGACCTATTTGTGTTGGGTCAAGAAGTCAGTAGAGTTCATAGTTTTTATATATTTTGTTTGTGTCAGTCTTTATTTGGGCTCTTTGGAGTGGTTCTGCTCTAATGGTTAAGTACTGTTAGTGTCTAAACAAAGTGGGATTTTTAAAAAATGAGAACTGCTTGTGAATAAGAACAGAGTATGAGAAAAGGCTCTGCTACATCCATGACACAAAATACTGGGAACAGGCCTCTGACTGTCCTCAGAGAGAGGAGAACAGGAGTTTTACGATTCACAGGAAACAGGTGCTGGAGAAGAGACTGCCAAGCCCTGTGAGGAGCCATGCAGAATATCATGCCAAATCCTGACAGAATTGGTGTGATTGTGATATTGTGCAATATTAATTTGGAAAGAGCTTAGGCTAACTAATCACCCTTTTCAAGTTAAGGCTGCACACTTGATGTTAGCTTTACAAGTGTCTGGATTTGCTGAGATAAGAATCAGCATGGTCCTCCTTTACTGTTTGTAGGGTTATGTATTTGAGTTTGGAAGCTCAAAATTAGTCACTCTTTGAAACTTCTTCACCATATGTGGTGCAGAAAAATGCAAGGTCATTCCCTATCTGCTTGTTGAGCAAGGTACTTTGTGAGCTGAGTGGGAGATGAAGGGGTTATAATGCTTTATAGTCCCTTCTTTTTGCTCCATTGCAATTCAGGGGTAGATATCAGTGATACAGTTTTTCTGTTCAGAGAGTGCCAACAGTAGTTTTAGTTAGCACTTCAAATTTTTGAAAATTCTGTATAAAGCATCCCAATATCTTACAAAGACTCTAATGCCATGTGGAGGTAATAGGATATGAAACTATATTATCATCATAGTGCCTAGTTAACATGTACTGCTGCTGTTTTTCTCATTTTTTCCACCCAGCTTTATAGATTTTGCTTTAGTTCTCTTTTATTGTCTCTTAATTCAGTGTGTAACTTCTGCAAAGCAAGTTGCTTTCAGGAAGAAAGTGTTTCTATTACAGTCATGTGTTTGCATTGCTCTTACTGTTCATTTCGCTTTGTAAGCTCTTTGTTTGTGGTCTGTGAGCAAGTGATTAAAGCCAGTAAGGGTGAAAAAAGATGGTGTGGGTGAAGCTCTGATTTGAGACACTGACAAATAGAAGATTAGTACTGCATCACGAGTATGGCCTTGGATTTTTGGGCCATTTATTTGCTCTTTGCGTCATAGACCTTAGTCAAAATGAACTAATTGGTATTGGGTTTAAGTATCGCTGTGATATAACAACATATGTGTCTATGTTACTGTCTTTATCCATAGCAGAGCAAGTGGGGTAAGGAGTATTGGTTTTGAGTCTGAAAGGCTTGCAGACACGAATCAGTAAGTGCTGGATAGCTGAGCAGCAAAATGAAGGTGTTCGCTCAATCAATTTTAGCAGAAGCAGCTATTATTCAGTTTGTTTGAGCTGATCTGCACTGATGAGGCTAATAACCAGTTTGGCATACCTCCTTTGTCTCCTTGGGACTGGCCAAAAGTGCTTGAATAACATGATTGATACTTGAGCCTAAATTTTATTTTAGCAAGTCTGAAGGGCTGCTAGACATCCTGGAGGAATCAGTCAAAACAGAGGGACTTGCAGGTCTTTGGGCTCTGTTTGCTTCTAAACTTGCCCTCTTTACAATTAAATTTTCTCTGCAATTTGTATAGGGCAAAAATATTAAAGCATCAAAACCTCTTCTGAAACCTGTGATTTGTGTTGGGTCACTTGAGGCTGCTTGCTTTTGAAAGCTTACTGTAGTAACTTGGATGTTTTTCCCCTTGACGTCTTTTGGTTCTGAAGAAATCCCCAGAACTTCTGAGAAGCATGCAAAAAATACAGGAACAGTTACATATTACACATACTTTAATTTGGATTGCAGACTGCTGTTAATGCTTTAACAGTTTCTTTCATTCTCTGTAGTTACCACTAAGGGGGCAGTTCATCTGGAATGCTTTTTGCTATAGTGGAATTGTAACTTCAAGGCAGTGAACTATAAACTTAAGAAAAATCAACTTAAAAATTGTTGATTAGTATTCTGCTATGACATCTGTTATATAGACCAGCTTACAGACACCTGCACTTAAAAATACATATACATAAAGGGTGTGTATTCTAGCCTAATCTTCACGGATTCAAAGATGATGATTTGAGTAGGCAACGTACAGTATTAATTAGATGAAATACCATTTCCATGACTGTACTGGTACCAATAACCATTTCCAGCTTCCTTGGCAGTGAGTGAAGCCACGGCTTTAGCATGCCTGTTATGCAGAGACTGAACGCTTGCACACTGCGAAGTCTGCCCGTGCAAATGAGCATATAAACCACCTCAGTCTGTGTGGTCTGTCTGTAGCAGCCTCCATCCATCTCCATCACTTTGCTGGTGCAGGCTTCCTTTCTTTGCTCCTGTATCTTGCCCTCTTCTCATTGATACTTCCAGAAAGCTGGTCACCTGGGATGAAAAATCACTGTATCCAGGTGAAGCTTGCTTTTCGGCCAGCACAGAGCTGAGGTACTGAGCCTGGAATCTCATTTTTGGGCTTCAGATCAACAGACAAGGCTTGGTAGCAACCCCTTTCGTCTTGAAAAGGAGAGATAGTTAATCTCTTTACTGTATTAAAACAGCACAGGTAGAGCATTCATGCTGCTGAATAAACAAGCCTGCTAATGACTGCTGGATAATGTTAAACTGTAATAAGAAAGCTTTATGGTTGTTTTTGTTTTCACAACATTAATCTATGTTTTGTGAGATCTCTTGAGTCTTTATTTATTTTGCCCACATTTTGAGACTGAAGAACATTATCAGATAGTTGAGGTGTCTAAGTTGCAAACACATTTTATTTGTGAAATGGTGACCTTGTAGGAAAAGAGCAGGGACATTAAGACAAAACTGCTCTGCTTGCTGCGGTTGATCTGAGGGTCACTGGTATTGAGGCACAGGGGAACTTCAGTCCATGGCTGCCTTTTCCTGGGCTGCCCTTCAAACAGAAAGCAGCTTTGGTGTCTTTCCATGCCAGCCCACAATGAACTACTGTAGCACTTCACGTTCAGAGAACTTCCTCCCATGTTTCTGGATGTGCATCAGAAAATACGTATCCCACCAGATAAGGACTGATAACTGCTGGCAGATACAGTGGGCGCACTTTGCTTCCAACATTCTATACATGTCATGTGCAATTCTCAGGAATTTCCTGCATCTCTTGCCTGCTCTCACAGCAGTTACCCACACATCTCTGATTGTCAGCTGCATCAGCAGTTAGGAAGCTCAACTGAAATGTAAACATCTAAGTTTGACAGTTTGAGCCTGATGGAATGACTATCCTGGATATTTTCCTTGTAAGTAGGTGTTACATCTGGTATGTGTTACTACAGTTCTAGGTGCTAAAGATCACGTCAGAACATATGATCTAGGTGTGGTGTCTTAAAATTTCATTTTAAGGAGTTTGTGTGTCCATAGATTTCACTTTATGGTTCAATTCAAGTGGAAAGTTCTTTATTTCCTGGTAGAAATTGGTTTGTATCATACAGCAAATGGACAGTTTCCTCCCACTGACAGCTCACAGCTATTCCCTTATGGATTCAGTAGTGCACAATGGTATTTCAGTAGTGCAATGAGCTAAGTTTTGATGGGCTAGTGTTTTAGGTAGACTGCCAACATTTTCCCAGGGAATGTGAAAAAAGTGTGGTGAAACTGTACTTTGAAGCAGTTTATACCTCAGCAAGTTTTCTTGAGACAAAAGTCACTTCTTCAGTTCAAGTCTGTTTCCTAAACTAAATATAAAAGACCTGCAGAGAAGAGGGGGTGCATGAAAGCTTTGAAGAAAAGGTCAGAGGAATTCTTTAAAATGAAAAACGTTTGGCAGGCTGCCTGTAGGTGTCATTACAAGCTGTCTTGCGTGTACCCGGGGGCCTAATCTTGGAAACAATTAAGTGCAGACATGTGAGTAACTTTAATTGTGTGCCTGCCAAATCAGTAAGACAAACTGAAATATTTCATCATTTGTAAGATCTTTAGTTTACATGTTTCTCCTTCAGCTGTTAGAACAGAACCATGTAAATGAAACATGGGAACTTGTCTGACGTAAATTTAATGTTATATTGCAAGACAATGAAGAGTTCTTCTACATGATACTTGCGGGTGTTTTTTGGTTTGTGCTCTTATTAGGTTTATTTTGTTAAATATACCAATAACTATCATGGTTTCTGCTTTCCATTTCCTTCTCTGATATACTTTTTGATCATAAATTGACATTTCCCTTCCTTTTGGGGTTTAGAGTAAATAGTCTTCCAGGCCAAACTAGGTAGTTTGCATATAATATCAATGCGTTATCTGAGAGTAAAAACTAAATGGTGAGCTCTGCTGGGAAAAGAAGTCTGCTTATCTGGTTAATTGCATTTGCATCACACTATATATTGCACTGGGCACTATAAAGTATCTCACAAGGTATCATAACTTATCTCTCTTTTCATCTGTCTTACAGGGCGCTTCTGCAGGAAAGTAAAAACACTCCTTTTGCTTTGTTTAAATATCACTGGAGAGCAAAGCAGAAGTATTTGAATTTGTGTATTGAGAATGGATGGATAGATAGGGACAAGCATAGTTTTTTTTTCCTTAGTCAAAAATATTGTTGATCAAGATGAAGAACACTTGCAATAATATAGCCTGTTCTAATGTAGTTTGGTTTGGTTTTCTTTGGATTAATTTGTAAGCACATGAAATGATTTTATCCTTTACACTGGCTAGTGTCTCAGACTGATGTAGTGCCTAATCTTTATTTTATTTTTCCTTTTTAAAATTTTGTTTTCCGATCTAGCAGTACTATGGTTACATGCAAAAACCATATTAGAGCTCACGCATGATATTGTACAAAAAAATCTATTATTGGGTTAGGAATAGCAAGACTTTCCTTTTTTCCTGTATGGGGGTTTTTTTCTTTTCTTTTTTTTTTTTTTTTTTTGGTTTTTTTTTTTTTTTGGCCTTAGACTGTGTTTTGTGTCACCCATTGTGAAACTGAAGAAGTCCATTCCTGGAACAAACTAGCTATTGAGGGTGCTGTGTTGCTTTATTTCTTTTTGTTCCTTGCCCCCTTCAGAGAAGAAGTTGGGCAATACCTTCTTCAACTTCCCTCTTCTATAGAATTCCTTTCCTTTGTAACTTCAATCGGGCTATATGTTTAGGCCTTATCAAGATCCTCACTTGTTCTCATTCTCCAGTCTCCCCACTTGCCCCAGTCAGGCCCTGTGTTTTGATTAGCCTTCTACAGAAAACATACTGCAAGTGTTTCCTCCTACTTATTCTCCCCAGCCTCTTCCATGCCTTATTTGTCACAACATAAGCCTGTTTTAATGTCTTCTGTAGTAACTCAGATGACCCTGGAACCACTCTAGTGGTGTCCTTCAGATTTATGGACAATACCGTGCTTAGACTTCTGCTTCTCCAATAAGCCTTTCCTTAAGTCCATCCTTATCTCCTTCACTTAAAAACCTGTGCTCCATTCCCCCTATTTTAGACCTGCCGGCCACTTATGTCAGGACATTCTTCTTCAAGCCTTGTCCTTTTTGGTGTCACTGGGTGTTTGTCTCCTGCTTCTGACTCTTGAGTGGTTTCTGTGGTACAGAATGCCCTGGCTCTCTTACCAGCACACTGTTGGATGCCATCAATTATGCCAGTGTCCTTTGCTTCATTCACACCTCACTGAATTATCTCTTCTGACTACATTAATCTGTCAAATAAAAGGTTAACTTGAAGATTGCATAATCTTCCACAGCCAATTCTTGTTTTGTTGAAACTAAATCTGAGTGGGCTTCAGAGATAAACGTCCTCTGTGTGTGTGTTTGTTGCCCTGATATCAATCCATCCTAACTTCACCTTGCAGTGTACTTCTGGAATTAATTACATGCACTGCTCTGGAATCAATTACACCATTAAGATACCTTTGTATTTGGCTTCCTAATTTTTCACCCTCTTACAAAAATGTGCCAGCAAAATGCTTTAGTTCTCAGTTCTTCTGGGTGATCCTTCATGTCAGGAGCACATCACGGAAAGCAATTCAGGCATCAGCTGAACTGATAAAAATATAATAAAGACTTTTCCTATTAATTTTTGCATCCTGAAATATGTCTTTCTTAAAATAAAATATGTAAAATTTACAGAATTACTAATGAAAGTCAGATATAAAACTTGTTGATGGTGTACCACTGAGATGTTTTTGAGGAGCCGTCTTATTGACACAATCCTTTAGTAAGCAGCAAAGTCTATTTTTGGTCTGACATAGTTCTTTTCATGTCAGAGAAATTACCTTTTGAAGGCTTTCCTTCCCTCCTCCAAGTTTCTGTTGCTCAGTGGAAATGAACTGCAACTGATGTTGCTTTTTATGGAAGTCCCCATATGTGGTGTGCATGTGGATTTGCACAAAACCCACACATCAGAATGCTGACTGAAACCACTGGAATAGACTAAATTGTCGGGTACTGCTGTCCCATTGTTTGTAAAGTCTTCTATTGTCATTTAACTGGGTGAAAATAATGTCATATGAGACTTCAGTCACACCAAATATTACTCTGCATGTATATGTTATATAGAATTTAATAGGTTGGGAATTACACAACTTGTTGTTCCAAAGAAGTGTTTCAGCCCCTGTATAATCATGCTTCTAAGTTTTGGATGTGCTAATGGCGGTATTTTCTTTGTAAAGGTGATGGGGATTGAGAATTATTGAAAATTAAAACCCCACAAATACCTCATCGTACATGAGGGCTGTAGGTCACTGCAGGATCACTGAAGGTGCAAAAGGGAAAGACGTCCACACATCACTGAAATTCCTGCTAAGGACATTTTTCAAATGCACTGATGATTCACTGTGTGAAAATGGTCTTCTGTATCCCCTAGCAACCAGAAACAAAATGTCTCTGTTCTTGTCTGCTGGCCTTCAAAAACACATCTGAGAAGTGATTTCTTTTCACAAGGCAATCATGCAGCATTAAAAGCCTGCTCCCACCCATTCTTCGTAAAGAATAAACAAAAAGTAGACAGTTCATTCTACTTCATGATTGAGTGGTAGGGAAAATCTTTTTTTTGAGACGTGTGGTTTTTCAGATTTGTTCTGCAAGTTTCTAATGCATGAAAATAATACTGTATTTTATGCAAATTATGGTTAGTATTTAATATACTCTTGAAATCTGAGAGATACGACTTTTGTCTTCAATTTCTGAGACTTCCATAGCAACATAGTATTTTATTTCTTTCACTCAGCATGCTGTTGAATTTTATTCTTTAGTATGCTTAGGATGAAAATCTTGAGACTCCATATTTCACAAAACATGTAAAAATAAGGAACGTTTTCTTTAAACATATTATGTCAAATGAGTGGTGTATCTTTGTGTAGGCATCTGAAATTCAGCAAGTCAAATGTTGAAAAGACTATGTCAAAATAAGCACAAAAGACATAAGTTCTTTATTTCAGACTTGTTTTTCAGCAATCACACCCTTTTCTCTTTCCTCACAGCATCTAGCAATTGATGCTATTTTTAGAAATTATTCTGATAATAATCACTCAGCAAACCTTAGGCTGAATTGTTAAGAATACTGTTCTTTTAGCTGGAGAATTGCATGATGATGTACAAAAGGCTTTGACTTTTTCAAATCTCCAGTTTCCCTATTTTGATTTATAAATGTAAAGCATGAGGGAAAAAAAGTCTGGTTTTTCTCCAGAGGAGGTGCTTGTTGCACAGCTACAATTTGCATTTCCAGAGCAGTGGGTTTCTTCCATTTTTAAAACAGTTTGGTTGTATTTCACACTGGCAATTGTGTGAAGAGTTTTCTTAGAGAAAGTTAGATCAAAACAGATCATTCTGTGTATGTTCATATCCTGACTAACTGCAGTAGTAGCTCCCTGCCTGCACAGTCCGTGGAGGAGAAGATACTTTAGTTCTGGAAGAACTGGCTGGTTTTAGGTAACAGATTAATTTAGGCTTGCTTATACATATGGTGTAAGACAAAGGTTAAATCTGTGCACCTGAGGCTCAGATTTAAATGAGAAGTGGCTGAAGAAAAACATGTTTCTCTTGAAAAGTATTTAATTTGTCATAAGAATTGAAATTTGAATTCTTTTTTTTACTATAAAGTGTTAATCAGCTTTATTTGTAAATACATTCAAATTAGACTACAGAAGTGATCGAAATAGAAAATAAAGTTATCAATGCTATTTTGATGTTCATACATTTTTGCATTTTGCATTTTTTTTCTTGCATAATTTTTCCCTGTCTTTTTCCACTGCTGTTGATTCCATAAATTGAACTTCATTATTCAGTGGTTACAGACCCTATTTCTGCATGACACTCCATGCAGGCAGGGCCCTTCATCTGCTTGAAATGGCTTGCAGAGCAAGAACATCAGTAACTTAAATTTGTGACTTTTGGGCATAAGTCACTGCTGCATACATCTGTTGAAGGCCCGTGCTTGTCTTTTTGAAGATTTGGAATTCTGTGGTACCCTGTGTTCAATGGAAAAAAACAAAAACAAAACAAACAAACAAAAACCCCGAAAAACCCTTTAATGGTCATCTAGTCCAATCTCCTGCAGTGAGTTGAAGGGACAGTTTCCACTGGACCAGGTTGCTCAGAGCCCCATCCAACCTGACCTTGAATGTTTCCAGGGATGTGGCACCACCTCTCAGGGCAACCTGTTCCAGTGGTTCATCACCTGCACAGTAAGAAACTTCTTCCTGATATAAGAGTAGATACAAGCTAAATCTACTCTCTTTTAGTTTAAAACCATTACCCTTTGTTCTATTACACCACCTCGGGCTTAAGTCTGTCCCCATTTTTTTTACAGGCCTCCTTCAAGTACTGGAAGGCCACAGGGAGGTCTCCCTGGAGAGAGCCTTGTCTAGTCTGAACAAACCCATTCTCTCAATCTTTCTGTTTTCTGTCGCGTCATACCCCAGCCTGTGTTGCCATCAGGGCTTGTCCCAGTCCAGGTGCAGCACCTTGCACTTGGCCTTCTTGAACTGCATGAGGTTCCCATGGGCCCACTTGTCCAGCTTGTCCAGGTCCCTTTGGATGGCATCTGGTCCTTCCAGTGTATCTGTCACACCTTGCAGCTTGGAGCCTAGTGGCATTTAAAAAACATTTACACGTGACATTTTAAAAACAACATACTTCTGTGTTAGGTAAGTCGTGGTAGACAGATGGAAATAATACCAGTAATCTTTTTTCTATTTTATTTTGTGTGATTTTATAGAAATCCTCAGAGAAACATATACCTGCAAATAGCTTCCTTGAACACAGTATTTTTATTTCAGGTATTTGCCTAAAACCTTTTTCAAGCATTCAGAGAGAATCCTATGAGAATTTTCATTTTCCTTCAGGAAAACCATATTTAAATGATGAGGATTTTCTGTTAGATTTTTGCTTGCATCTATTAAAAAGCTACAACATGGCTTTATTTTTTTTTCCTGCATTGTAGCTATGAGACATTCTAATTTGCAGAAAGCAAGCAAATAAAGAGTGATGTAAAAATTGCGAAATCTTCTTTTTAAAAAAATGTGTATTGATGGGGTTTTGTTTAATGTAATTTTTTCAGAGCTCCTGGTACTGAACTCTATGCCTCTGCTTAGTACAAGGATTAGAACTGCTTCTGGGCAGCTGTCCTTGCCTTTTGATGCAGGAACCATGTAGACTTTATGCTACTGAAGAGAAATCAGAACTGAGTGAAAGAAATGGGGGCATTACATTAGAAATGATTGAAACCTGGCAGCAGAATTTTCATCTGATCATAGGTGGTGGGCAGCTTCCAGACCCTTTGCAATATCCCAGCATTGCAATATGAGTCCTGTATGTTAAAAAAAAATGCTGACAAGCTTTTAAAGGCCATTATCATGTACTCTGATTGATGTAGGACTTAGGGCAAAAAAGGTCCATGGCCATTAACTGAAAGTTACAATGAAATAGGTAGGCATGGGCGACATTGATTTTATTATTTCCTCAATATTGATTTCTTCTGTTGAAAATGCAGTATTCCATAAGTCTGATTTTGCATCTTCAGTGTATGGGCTTAAGGTTTTTTATCTTTTATCTGTTTCCTGTATTCCAGAGGAAAACCCATTTGCCTCTATTCTCAGGGCTATCTCCTTTTCAAGATTCTACTTTGTGTGCAATATCTGATGCAGACATAGTAAATTGCCCCAACTTTAAGAAGCATGAAAAAACAGACTGGTGAATTTTTTTATTGAACTTCTCACTCCTGAAATGTTGAGAGCAGCAGTAGGATAAGAGCTAGAATTCAACAGGAATAATCATGAGCCAGGCTTTTCAGGCCAGCTCTGCTAGTGGACATTTAAACCCAGGGTATTTCTGCTACCTGTAATCTCTCACGGGATTGTTTTATGTGCTTTTGGATGTCAGTTTCTTTTGGAGTTTTTGAGGGGTTTAGGAAGAAGATGGGGGACTGACCAGCTTTTGCTTATAGATGGAATGGCAGCAGTGACAACCAAAGGCCTCTGTGCAGCAGCCAGGAGATGTTAGCACCTGCCATCACCTCTGTGGTGCTGAGCAGGAAGAGATCCAACAACTCTGCCAAGGAGAGCTTCTGTTTTTACCATAACTGAGCCTACAGAGATTCTTGTAAGTTATGGCAGCTGCTGAGAGCTAAAATCACAGTGGTGGAAGCGAGGGGAAAAGGAGCAGATAAAAGTAACTCGCTGGAGCTGTGCAGACAGGTTGCCATCAGATAAAACAGAGTGCCAACTGCTCTATAGCATAATGTGAATATGGATAAACTCCTAGTCTGTATCATGAGCCTAGGAGTTTGTTAACATGTCTCCTCATTTCCTTTATCTCTTGCTGATTTATTTTTCTAGTTTTACCAAAGCTGTTTCAAGGAATGAAACACCGATTTATCATATGGTAACTGAGCCAGCACCTTAATCTTGCTTTGTGGAATTACAAAAACAGAAAAAAAGAATAAAATATAATAATACAGTAGTGGAGATGCCTGTAACAATACCTCCAAAGAAAACAGACAGTATTATTATTTTTAAGTTGTTTTTCATTTGAAAGGCTGTTTATATTTTATTGTAGTTAAATGAAGGTGAAAGGTGTGTTCAATTTTTCTTCCTGGTTTCCCTATTAACATTGAAGGATAGGAAGAAATTATGCTCATTTGTATTCCTGGACATAATATAAATGAAAAATTAATATTTTATTGGTAATGGCTTTATAAAATGCTATTCAGCTGTCTCAGCAAATTTAGTATATGATTCTATTGCAAAACATAAAAAAAAGCTCAGCTGAAGGCTCTAAAAATAACAATAATGCACTGCCTAAGTACTAGTACAGCAGCTTTTAACTCCTCTATTCCTTTGCAAATGGTATCAGTTTCTTAAACAGTGTAGCTTGGCCTCCCCAGACTTCACAGAGCTTGAGGCTGAGAGTTGTGTCAAAATAAGGGTTCACTGTAGCAAAACCCTACTTTTTCATACATTCATTATTGGACCAGCTTTGCTGCCTACCTATCTTTTCAATAGCAAACTAATTGTATGGCAGCTACATCACAGCAGCTACAGAGGGATTCCTTTAGTCGATGTTGTGGGTATTTTTGTATCTAAGTGTGCATATATATACATATATATATACACACACACACTGTATATACTTTAGATATATTAGATGTACTTTAATATACGTATTGGCCTCTCTGAAAGGGAGACGATGTTGACCAAAGAAAGTGAGGAAGGTAGAGAAGGTGGGAGTACTTTCAGGTTCAGATGACAGGGCTAGTGTTGGTGACGGAATGGGTGCAGGAGTGGAAAAAATGCGAATAGGAGATGCTGTGCAGGTAAACTAAGAGGCAAGAAAGAGCAGACAGTCTTCAAGACAGTCTTGGGAGTGCTGCATGATGAGAGGCGGGACATGAGCTGGCAATGGACACTGACTGCCCAGAAAGCCAAACATGTCTTGGGCTGCATCCAAAGCAGCGTGGCCAGCAGAGCCAGGGAAGGGATTCTGCTCCCCTGCTCTGCGCTTCTGAGACCCCACCTCCAGTGCTGCATCAGCTCTGTGGTCCCGGCACAGAAAAGTCTTGCTCAGCACTGGAAAATAGAAAGGAGAACAAATGGAGCTGGAAGGACTGTGGAGAGCTTACTGCAGTTGGGGTAGCTTCTACTGTACCTTCTGACAGGGCGGGAGTCCAAGTTCCTGTTGTGCCTTACCCTTAATTCTTCCCTTAAGAATGAAAGCTGTTGTGTGAAGATGAAAACTCAGCATACCATGTTCTTACAAAATCAAGGAAGTTTTGTTCTGCCTTGACCAACTCCACTGTGGAATCTGCTTCTTAACTTAAAAAGTAGGCTTAGCATTCTAGAAACGGTCTGTGGTAATCTGAATTTCTAGATTTCGGAAGATGAAATATTGCCTTATATGTATATCTATGCCACATAGATTCAAGTTTCAAAAGTCATTAAAGAACATTACTATTGAAAGCACTGTGAAGCAAATAACATAGCAATACTCACTATTTTTTTTATCTTTTACTTCTATCAACATTATACAGAAGAAGTGCTGTAGCCAGGAAAAACGTATATCAAATTGTAAAATGTCACTTGTTTCTTTTCATGTAGTGTGAAAAAATTCTCAGCCTGTCTTCCTTGATTTAGTTGCAGATACATACAGATGTTTAAAATGTTTCCTTTAAGCTGTTATTGAGTAATTCAAGACAGTTCTGAGAATGAAGCTGCTGCATCTAAATAAGTTAAAATACCCTGTCAGGAGTGGTTCCATACTGAAATTGTAAAAAAAACAACTTCTGAGAACTGATGAAGAAGTGAAAATAATTGCAATCACGAAATTTAGGAAGTGCAAAATAGCTTGTTAAAACCTCAATGAAATGCATAGCAATTGAAAGCATCTGAATCTTTTTTGCGAGTCATAGGAAAATAAAACATAGCCTCAGATTAAAAAACAGTTGTGAAACTCTGGCAAAGTTGTTCATGATGTTTATAAAGTAAAATAAACTTAGGAAACAACTGGACAATTTAGCAGAAAATTAGTAATGAAAATCAGTTTGGGTTCATTGTGTTCAGGTTTAAAAAATAAATTTTGTCAATATTATGAAACATTGTCCTTATTTAGATGAAAGCACTGTAAGTCAGGGAAACTGTAGTCAGTTAACTGACCAAAATATTGGAGGAGATACCAGTTATATCCCTATGTACTTATGGGCAAAGAAATATGCTGGAAAATAAAGCATGTATAGTTTAGTGTACGTTAAAATGTGTGCCTTGAAGAAAGATATTCATTAATAGCAAGTACAAATAGATTTTTGTCTTGAAGGACTTGTGTCTTCTGTAGACTAAAAAAAAGACATTATTATACAGGCCCTAAGGAGATCAAAAACATCTTTCAGAGCTTCATTGAGAGCAGTGAATTGTGAGCATAGGAACTGTTGTGCTAAAACTGGCACCTGAATCCGTGTCTGGCTTCAACAGTGGCCGTCTGTGGGTACTTCATAGGAACTTGGAGAGCAACCTGGTTTGGCGAGCATTTTTTTCCTAACCCATCAAAAAAAGTTGCTTCTCCGTATCCAGCAGCAAATAAACGTGTGTTCTGTTTATACTTTTGTCCTCTTTAATGTAATTGTAGCATGCAGTGCATCCAAACAATGCAAACATTGCATTGTGATGCAAACAGTGCATTTATTGTTTGTATTGATATCTGGTCCTTTTTAATTCCACCTTGTATCTTGGTCCCAGTATGTAATGATGCATAACATGCCTATGTGTGTATGGGAGGGAGAGGAGTTAATTCTGGTCTCTGATTTGATTAATTGGTTAGTTCTGTTCTAAGTGTTTTGTTTGGAAGTGCAGGAAGACAATGGATCTCTATGCAGGGAAGATGTAGAAGTTTGAGAGAGCCCAGAGAGAGCAGAGTTCTCTGCTGATATCCTCTTTGAGTGTATGCGGACCAGACATTTTCTTTCAGATTCAGATTATGACTGTGCTGTGGAGTATCAGGTAGTTTCCATAAGTGCTGTGATGCAGGCTTTGGAGAAAGAAAATGTCTTTGTGACTAGAGTTAAAAAAACCCACACTGAACCTACTGTGAGAGACAACTGTCTTCTGTCTATTTTCTACAAAGCTGAAAGCAGTTTGAGAAAAAAAATGTGTACATTTGAACCTGAAAGATCTCCTGCAAGGAAAGAAAAGCAATTGAAATAGGCAGCCTGCAGATTAAAATCCCAGGAGAGCACTTGGTTCTCTCAATTGCCTGCTGAAAGAGCAGAAAAAGCTGGTTTTATATGATATTATTAGGGAGGAATATACAATAACAAAATGTCAAGGCTGGATAGTATAGTCAATGAAGTATGAAAGAAACAATAGAAACTGAAGAGGGAGTAGAGTTTTGCTTAAGGAAATCAGTTCTCCACTGTGTTATCAACAAAGCATTTGCATCTGTGAAAGCAACCCCCTGGTTTTCATTAGGATAAAAATATGACTGGAGTTGGATTTAATATCATGTGTCATGCTAGCAGTCCCAACTGAGAGAGTGACAGTCATTGATGATCCTGCAGGTCTCTTATCCAAGATATGTTAACCCCAAAGTCATTGCCCAAATCAGTCCTGAAATTAGATTCTGCTTGCGATTGAAGTGAAGAGGATTTTTTGAGTTTAACTTGCAGTGAATTTGCTGTTGGGAAGGTAAAAATGTTTTTTTCCTGCATATTAATGGACCCTTCATGTAACCTCTCTGTGGCAGGAAGTTGTATGACATGGCAACTTGCATCTCTGTTTATTACGAGTTTTGTAGAGGAGAGCAGGGAGAAAAGATGGACTGGGAGGATGAGCTAAAGATAAAATCCAGGTGAAAATAAAGGGCAGGAAGGAAGAAATATTTGCTGTTAAATAAATGCATTAGTTATGTAATGACATATATGTTGTTGTCTTTTGTGAGAAATGTGATATTTCTGTGCTCATAAAAACAGACTTTTTCCCCCACTCTGTGTGCACTTAATTGTAAACCAACAACTTCCCATTCTCAATAGTTCAGCTTTCTACGTTGTTTACAGATTTCAAAATGTTTATGAAGATGTTGTCCTTGTCCTAGCTACCAACTTAATTTTATGTTAAGGAATTTCATATTGCCATTTTAGAAACTGAAAAACAGATAATAATAGTAATTTGTGCTTTAGTGTTCTTACGCCTTTGCAATTAATAGAAGAAGAGAGATACATAATTTGCTAAATTTAAATATTTGAGTAAATTAAGTTTATATTAAATATAAAACTGTTAAAATATAATCTGAGTCTAAACTATTTCCAACACAGTAGCCCTTCAACAAACAGTGTACGCTTTATGTTACTTGCTGGTTATGGGCTTTATAATTGATTTAGCCTAATTAGAAGGTTGAAAGAGCATCTTTTCAGCTCTTTTTCCTAGTGGAAATAAAAGCAAAATATTCTTCATACTTAACCCCTCCTTGGTGGAAGATAAATACTGTGCCAAGTATTAGATTTAAGAGACTTCCTGAAAACTCAGGCTCTTCTAAAATAAACAGTACTGGACATAAAAATACTGCTAAGTGACAGATCAGTATCTTATCTTTTATGAGGTGAAATTTCCCAGCTTCCCCAGGTGATTTGCTTTGCTTAGATTGTGAGAGGAATCAGAACTCATTTGTACGCCTGTATACTAATTGCTGGTTGAGAATCAGTTGGTAATTGAACCATTGGAAGCTTACTCGGCTGCCTGTACCTCATGAAGCATAAAAAGGTAGCAAGACACAGTAGCAGCTGTAATTTATGCTTCACCCCTCCAATGGGAGCTACAGTAACTCAGGTCAGATGCAAGACCCATGCAGCCTTCCTAGCTATGGGAGCAGCAAGCTCCAGGCAAATAATAAACTGGAAAATAATACTTAAATGTCTCAGCTGTTAATTGCATGCATTAATAATTAGTAAGAATATTTAACTGTATCTTGTAAGGAAGGAGACGTGATATGGATTTATAAATAACCACCTGAATTGTATTCATACAAAATGTGGTATTACAAAACACATTTTAAGGAGGCTGTCACTCCATTCTTAGTGAGAGAGATGGGAGATGCTGGGGGACGTTACTCAAACCTGATAGAGGGTAGGAGGTGAAAGCTTTTATTGTGTATCTACTGGTTTTTTTTAATCAAAGCTAATTTTTATTTTTCTGGCCTCAGTTGTTTATAGAAAATATATTTGCAGGAACTGTATTTATGAGCAAAGCCTCTTTATGACATTAATACAGAAATTACAGAAATCAGAGCACTCCAGAAGTGTGTAGGAGAGCATTGCACACTCTGGATGAATAACTGGATGATTCTATCCTTGTTTTTAACCTCCCTTCATAGCTTTGAGCAAAGCACTTTCCCTTCCTTTTCACTTCCATGGATAAAATTGGATAATGATATTTAAGTACAATATTTCATAAAGATACTATGCGGATCCATTAATAAATCCATTTGCAGGTCTTTGATTACCCTCAGTATATCAAAATGTCACTACTGAGCTTGCTGACTGCACTTATTTAATTTCCTAGTTCTACTCAACTTCTGGATTATAAAGTGATATTTTCTGACATAACTTATGATACAACTAAAACTATCACTCTGAAAGTCACTTCAGCACTCATCCACTACCCTTTAGAAGAAGCTATAAAGTACACAGATTGTCTTTTCTTCAGTTATTATAAAGATTTATTGGATCTCTAGCTCTAATATCTACTGAAGGTTTTCTCTGTCAGTATTAACTCCTTAGATCAATAAATTGTGATACTGATCTCCTGAGAAGTCAGTGTCTGCCAGCTACCATTGCAGTGTTTACCCCTCTTGAAAAGCAGTTGCAACAAATTAAATTGGCTTCTTTCTGTGAATGGTCCTTATTTTATGGCGCAATTAATGAAGGCTGATAGATAGGCCACTTCGTAAAGTACATCAGAGTAAAGACAAGAGTTTGTAGCAAGAAAAATCTGAATTTATGAGGTCAATCTGCTTTCATTTATAGAAGAGTTGCTGAAGAATGGAAGATGACTATTCAAAAGAAAGAGCCTTTATCAAAGGAGTGTGTTTTAACACTGTGCACATACCTTATTTTTTGTGTTGCTGGAGAACTGCTGACTACATTCTCTAATCTGCTGTTAGGTAGTTTATCTTGTTATGTAGGTTTGTGAAACATTCTGCTTTGAGAAAGGTAGAGACAAGTGGAATAAAACAAAACCAAGCCTGTAACTACTTTAAAACAGTTTCTTTCACTTTCATCTAGCTCAAATGCTGAGAATTTGTCCTCAGACAGGCTCCTGATCTTGGATCTCTAAATCCCTTGGATTTAGAAATGGGAAAAGTTTGTTCTTTTAGGCTTTTTTTCTTCCTTTGTCTCATTATTGGGAAACTTCCTGATCACAGTTTTAACATTGCTCTCCAAGGATAAATGATTAGCATGGCCTATCAGTGACTCCAAGGTACTTGTTCAACTGCACAATAAGGGTGATGTATACTGAGACTGATTCTAGAAATTAGAATAAAACTTGAGCTTTGATCTTTGCAATCATGGAAGAATTGTTGACAAAATTATAATAAAGTCAGTTTTCTGAATATTAGCAGCCTGTTCCAAACCAAAAAAAATGGCCTCAAAGCACTGAGAGAAATGCTCACAGTTTTTTTTTCGTGGGCAAGATGCTGTTTTTCCAAACTGTTTTTCTGAGAAATACTTGAATTACTTGATATTCAAATATTTTGAAAATGTAGTTTAGGTGATTAAAGCTGTGCAAATTTTCTGCCCTCTGGTGAACTGAGAGGTTTCCAGTGGCACATGGGAAAGGCTCAGTTGACAAAACCCAGCTGTGCATTTTGTGCATAAAAAATACATATTAAATCATTAGTTGCACAGCAAAATATTGCCAAATTAGATGCCCTGATTTTGCTTAATATTTTGAATTAAGGTACAAATTATATTTATTTAGCATTTGTGATGACTTACAAGATATAATTATGGCCTAATGGTATAGCATCTTCTGGTTAATTTATAACTAAAACCTATCAAGTTTATGCTGGACTTGAATTGAGTGGCTGCTTTTATGAGAACACAATTGGTTTAAACAACATCAAATAAAAAGTCTCCATTGAGTAAATTCCTCAGAGTGGTTTTTTTTTTAATATGTATGGGGAGCTTTAGATTGCAAAGTGTGGTTATGATAAACACACCACAGAGAGCAAATTTAAGTGGGGGCTGTGGTTTGTTTGAAATTCTTTGTATATCGCTTCAGGAGGGCAAGCTATCAACATCTTTCATAGCAGTGATTAGTTTGTAAGGGTTTGGTTTTTTTAATAGCTTGAGAAACAACCCTTTTGGTACTGTCTTACTCAATTCTTCACTATAATAAGCTGTGTTAGTGCCATTGGGTTTAATTAATTTGTACAGGCACAGATACTGCTCTGTTTTCCTTAGAGAGGAGAATTACTGAAGTTGTTGGAGGGGCTACTGAGAGTATGTGTATGTGGACAGCTCTAGGCAGACACAGGCTCTTCTGCCAGTGCTCCTGTCCAGACAGACTCGAATTATTTTCAGTCCAAAAGCCACGTAGTCGTAGTGCCTATGACTAATAGTCTTAATACAGCCCTCCCTCCCCCCAACAACCCTTCTGGTTCAGGCGTGGTGCCACATCAGTGTGACATCAGACCTGTCCAGTCATCATGCTTTGCAGATTTTCGTAGTGATGCTGTTTCAATACTTCAAGATGAGCCTGCCCTCCTGCACTTCTATTACATATGAGGGCATTTGATTTGGTTTGGAAATCAGATGCTTGATTTTTGTCTTTCCCCTCTTAGGGTTTTGTTCTGGCTTTTCTTTGTGTTTTTTTTTTTTTTTTTCCTATTCTATGTAAATTAAAAGGCAAATTGTCTTCTTGAGCTGCTGGCATTTGAGGCAAAATATTCCCACAGAAGTATCCAGTTTTGACTGCACTCTGTGTTTAATGTGGAACGGCTGAGTTTCACTTAATTTATAAATATTATTGGCCTGTTTTCTTGATGACCAGGTGCAGGAGTCTGAGTTAAAATTTGTAATGTTTCTGAATACAATGGATTCTACAAAGATACTGGCCTTCTGACATGCTGTAATCTCTCTTTATTCCTCAATGTCATCTCTGTATTCCACGGGTTATAAATTACCTGTCTCTTTCTTCGGATATAATTACCATGGCCCCCTTCTGTCTAATTTACTTGCATCCCTATTATTTAGCAAGTAATTGTTGTCTTCCTTTCAGCTATGGTGTAACTGATAGGTATCTAATTTAACTCACATTTCCTCAGTGGGTGTTAACTTTGAAGTCTCTGTGCCCTGTTTTGGATTTGACACAGGGATTTCGTACCCCAAATTTGTCATTTTTCATCTCCTAGCAGTTGGCTGAGTAAAATGCTGTGTCTCTCCATAAATATCTTTTGATGAATGAACTGTTAGAAATTACTGGGTGGAGCAGTGTGCCTCACTTGCAGAATTTGGGTTTATCAAAGGACTTAGAGTAGATTCATAGTGATGCAAACAGAGGTATTGGGTTAGTCAAGTGCACAAGTTGAATCTGCATTGCAGTGCTATTCAATTGTGAAAAGGACTGCACTACTAGGCCATGCAAACATGTTGATTTTTTTATATTCTTCATTTCTGTTTTGTTGGTGGTCATGGTGGATTTTTTTCATTTCAGCACTAACAGACTTTTTCTCAAGAAGTAGCATTATTCTAGTTTTTTGCAGAACAATTGTGATATTGTTTATATATGTTTTTAAACTCCAGATCTTGTTTTTCTATTATTATTACCATTCTGTATTGTCAAGAGTCACACACTTGTTTTGATATCTATCACATCTGTAAAAATAATGCCCATGCTAACCAACGGTTTACTGAAATATGGTCTGAAGAGGGTGGGGTTCTAGGTCAATCTTTCAAGCATTTTGACCTGACAGATCCATTGAAGTGTACTGAATTATTTTGATTAATAACTTAAGTCTTCACTGTTTCTTTTCTTGTACTAATGCTTGCTTGTAAGGTGTATTGAGTCATGTGAATAGGGGTTTTTTTCAGACATTGAACCTAATATTTTCCTGCAGTATATTGCGTTCCTGATAATTCTTCCTTCTAAATATACTATTGAGCCATCCCAAAAATAATTTAAAATTTTATGTTATAAAATGTCATTTCTTTTGAGATGAATAATTTTTTTATATGAACAGTATGTTTGTGTATTTGTGCATGTTCCGGTCTTTGAATGGGGAGTTAATTAAAAATAAAATGTGAGTACTTAGCCATTAATGGAATACTTGAACTAATTGCAAGCAAATAAAGTACAGGTTGCAGTTGTCAGTCTAATTCTGTTGGATTTTCAGTGATGTTTTCAAGCTCTTTCATTCCTCCTTCCCCCAAAATGTAAATAAGTTGTCCTTAGAACTTGATTGGAAATGCAAACTCCTGTGTTCTTTTCTTTCAGAGTACAGACATGAGTCCAGCTAGTAGCACAACCTCCCTCCCTGTTAGCCCCCTTCCGGAGGACCCATTATTTTTCAAGGTATAGTTAATTAATTTAATTGTAAATACTGTCTATAGATCTTGGCTTATGGTGTTATCTGCCATACTGTGAAGTGCTATTATTACTTCTTCCTTTTCTTCAAGTTACTGTGATGTCGACAGATGTTCTGTGTATATACCATGCAATTTTCGAGAAAGACCTAGAATACAATGTTGAATATTTTTCCAGCAGACTACGGCTGTGAACTGTTGTTTGTAAGACTGTTTAAAGTTTATCTTTTAACAAAAGGATGATTAGTTTCTCCAAGGATACAGGAGACATTAAAGGCTTGTCAAAGAACAGTTTTGGCATAAGTCCAGTGTAAGCCACAGGCCTGTCATTTTAGTTGATAATAAATGTGGGACCATGTCCACAACTTCATGACGTTTAAGCTGTGAGGAGCGAGTTGCTCTATGTCACTTTTTCAGCTGACCTCGTGGCATCCATCCCTGGGAAACAGAATAGCCTTAGGCACATCCTAACTCTTGGAAGAGTTCTCCTGAGGCCACGCAGGCACTCAGAGCAGTGCTGCATCATCTAGCAAAGAGGTCACCTTGCCAGTTTGCTTAGATAAGGAAGAGGGAGCTTGCGTTTTCAGCACCATTTACTCAACTGGATGTCGTAATATGGACTAAGTTACACTCACAGGAATATCCTTTTTAAAATTTTCCCTCTCCCAAGTAAGTTTCCACCTTCTGTGTGCATATAATCAGTTGACTGAGTTGAGTTCTAGTCACTTGGTGATGATGCTAAGTTAAGGCTTAGTAACTGGAATTAATGAAGTTTGATGATGTAAAGTTTGTGTTCTTCCAGCGCAGAAAATAACAGTCTCCTTTAGACTTGGCCAAACAAAGAAAAGAAACTCCTTTATTCCCCCACCATATTTCCAGTGTCTGCAGCAGCTGTACAAACAGTGGATTCTTGCTATTAGAAGGGTTGAGAATTGTGCTTGCTCAGTTGTTTCATCAGTGAGGGTACAGATGGGATATCAGTGATCAGCTATTCACTTTTTCTTATTCTTCTTTTGGGATATAGGGCTTTTAAGGCTCGTGTCTCAGTCAGATTTGGCTGAAATTGAGCAGTGTTGTGCCAAGATGACAGGGTACACATCTTTATTTCTTTGGAACACTGCTCAAGTCTGCTCAACATTCTAAGTCAGATTCAGTAGTTGAGTGTCCCTGTGCCTGGAAAACCACTAAGATATGCCGCATACAAAGAAATGGGCTGCTCAGCTCAGATGAAGGTGTAAGTGGTAAGCAAATCTAACTTACTAGTTCTCATGCTGAGGTAATCAGACATTGCTCTGTTTGCATCGGGGCACTGACAAGTACACTGTAGTGCCTTTATTTTTTGAAGGAAATGGTGTTCTTATAACCCAAAACGGGTTGTAAATTACTTATTTGAATTGGAATAGTTGCTCTAATAAAGCAATAAAGATGTTTTTCATATTAGAAGTCTAGTAGAAATGGTAAAGGAAACTGAAAAATGGGGCAGAGAGCATTACTTAATCTTTCATTTTCAGTCAATTTTCAAACCAGGAAACATTTTCCTTTGCAATTCAACTAAAATGGAGGTCACACCAGGAAAAAGTTAAGTGCATTTCACATCACTTAGTAGGGATAAAAATAATACAAAATGTAACAGTTTTTGTTATTTCTCCTTGACTCACTCCAAGAGAGAGCACTATTGTTCCAGTTGTTATGGCTTTACCAGCCATAACCCTCTCTGAATGCTGTCAGTCAATAATATTGGCTTTTGATGGTGGGATGGTGCATTTCCCTTAGCAACATGATAATAAACCTTTCCCAGATTCTTGCTGTAGAGGAGATTGAAAAAGAAATTTCATTCTGTGGTTCTGAAAACACAGGTGTAATGAAGCAGGGTCCTATAAACTGCCTCTCTTTGGGCAAGATTGAAGATCTCTGAGCTAATGAGCTTTTATATTAGACTGTGAAATGAAACTGAACCTGTGTTCTCAATCATACCTGGTTTTATAACAAGAAAGAGAACTGTCCTTCCTTGGATTTTAACAATTCCTTCAAAAGAAAGTCTGTGTTTCTGCATAAGGAAATAATACAAATCCTGTCACCATACTATTGTTGTACGTCCAGCCTTTACCAAAGCAGATGCCTGTCAATTTCAGTTCCACAGGATATGTGCTGGAAAAATATGGAGAACCCAAGCTTGTACAAAACCATTTTAAGATTTTGAATTTAATCTAATGAAAGTTAGAAACCAGATTTCCCTGGGAAGCGCTTGTAAGTTTCATCTCAGCTCTGCTAACACCAACCTCAGCTCGCATTATTCTCCTAATATATTGCCCATGCTGTGACTCGTAGCAGAAAGATCCAAATCATGTAAGACCCTGCTCAGTAATGTTTGGAGGAAGATATTTTCCAGTGCAGCAAGAGACAGTCCACCTGAGTCCATCATATACCATCATTTTAACTGAGTCACTGTGCTTTACTTACATTGGCAGAACCTTTGAAAGAGTATCACGGTACCCAGCAAAGGAGTAGAAAACAATTGGCTAAGAAATAAAGGTAGCCAGCTCCAGAGCTGTTGAATCCTAGAAGCAACCATGAGAAAATTACCAGATAAACATAGAGTTAATGCTGTTCAGCAACCTTTCCTCCGTAAGTGTTGTAAGTAGTAGATTTGGTGTTCCCTTGAGGAAAGAGCAACTTTGTGCAGCAGCCAGTACAGCCGATCTTCTGTGCGGCTTTGGGTTCCTTCTCCCTGTGGAGTTAGCAACACACAGATGTTCAGAGCAGTCTTTCTTCACTGTGCTCTTCAGAATCTTAGGGAAAAATCCAGTTCAGCCATGTACACAGACACTTCTGCAAAACTTTTCTCCCACAATTTTTGATAAAGCCATCCTAGGCATTTCTTTTTAGTAAGGGCTACGTTTATGTCAGATTCCAGCTTTCAATCTTCTGTTGTTTTCCATGGCTAAAAGCGTTTAGAAAAGGAAAATCTTTTCCTATACTGTAGAAAAAGTTTATTTCTCCTCTCAGAAAAAAACCACCATGTTTAGTGGTGGTTTTGCAGTTAAACTTTCATTTAGGTAGGATCTTATTTTGAACAGAAGCTTTTCCTTTATAATGTTTCTTAAAGAATTAGGTCTTTGTCTTTGGGGGAAAAGTTATGTCACAACTGAAATATTTCAGAACTAAGGATTTAAAGTAATAATAAATAATAAAGCAGAATGGTATTTGTCATACGACCTTAGCTCAAGTGTTATTCTATGTTACAGTAGCAAAACTGTAGCTGACTCAAATGTGAGTGACTTTTAATTATGAGTACTTATATCTGCTCTCATTAGCTAGAATTAAAAATAATCCTGCCTTTCATTTAGAAGATAAGTGAAGGAGTGGGTATTTCTAAAAGGTCAACTTACCAAGCAATGTCTCATCCATTTTTTAGAACCTGTTCTTTTCTTCTACTCATTATGCTGTGCTTTACTATGATAGTATTTTATTATTTTTAAATTATTTTAAAATATAGTGACAGTCTTTTAAGAAGAGATCTATGACAGCCATTTAGTACATCAAATATCTAATATTAGCTAATTATACATTATCTGTTGTAATGAGCATCAGTCTCGCTGGTTATTAGCCACAGCCAAGTTGTAAATAATAACCGTAATAGTAATTTATTGTAGCGATGTTTAATTGTGTTTCAGTTTTATGATTAATCTCAACCATGCTTTACTAATTGGCATTAAATGAAAGAAGAAAATTCTTACATTATTTTCTTTCTCCTTTGAGGGAACTGAGAATTTCCTTCAGTATTTATTGTCTTACTGTGTTCTGACTGATGTAATTAATACCCTTTGATGCAAATTTCTTGACTAAGAAAACAGAAGTGGCAGGTCAAGTAGCAAAAGCTGAAAGTCCTCAGTAGTGTTAAAACTGCTTTAGGTCTAGTGAAGTGCAATCTATACTGAATTATGTTTATACTCGGAGTTTTGCTGTTCATCCTGCAGCTTTACAAGCTCTGGAAATGCAAATCTTGCAGTCACTTATGCGCATGACTCTGACAGCTCATGACATTTGTGCCTACAATTAGCAAGAAAGAAATTTTCCATTTGTAATCACAATTTAATTTTACTGCATATATTTGGAATAATCAACATGAAAGTCACAGTAGTGATCTCTGGTTAGCCCAGGCAAGTCATCTTTGAGAGTGTGGCTTTATCCTTCTAGGTGTAAAATGAGATCTTTTCTTAACTTACTCAGCAATGACGACAGCAAGGTGGGCCTATAGTTCCAAAAGCTAGCTTCCTATGCTAGTTGACACAGCCATCTTACTTACCCTCTCTGCCTTAAATGCACTATTTCCAATATTTTAAGTATTTACTGACACTTCCTTAAACGAGAAGATTTTAATATATTGCCTTGTTTTCAAAACAGACTCTGAAATAATCACAGAGGTATTGCGACCCCATGGCAGATACAGCTGGTTAGGGTTCAGTGATGCTCTTTAGTGGGCTGGAGACCTCATTAGCTCTCATCCCTTTCATTCCACCCTCCAGCTGAATTTCTGCTTCTGCTGAGAAGCATCTGAAGCTTCTGTGGTTTTGGTTTTTTGTTTGTTTTGGAGATGTTTTTGATATTTCTAGTAAAGTGAGTAGAGTTGTAGAAGTATGACTCACACAACCCCACCTTTACTGTTCTGCTACGTCAGTCTCCATCCTATTTTTAACCAGTCTGTCACCATTCTTGAGTGGTTTAATCAATTCCTCCCGCACCTAATTGTTATCTCCCAAGTCAATATTTCCTTTCTTTATGACTCCTGTGCTGTTATAGCACAGACGTTTAAAAGTCACTTCATCACAGCCGCTTTATGCCTTGGTGCAAACCTTCCATTTTGTCATTTCTCTAAAAGATTTATACATCTGGTTTATTTCACAGTCTTTATCATCGTAGGATATGAGATCTTGAAAAACACTGAATTTACTGTGAAGGTAGGACTGTGAAGTAGGTATTATGGGCCCTGTTACAAGAAGCTTCTGTGCTTTTATTCACTATCTTTTTTTTTTTTTTCTCAGCAACTCTGTGCACATTTTTCCTAAGAAAAAGAGCTCTGCCGGCAAGTCTGTCTGAATAGAACCACATCACCACTTTAATAAACAGATTAAAAATTACTTCTGTTGTGGGGAGTGTAGGTACAACATCTGTAATTTCCCAATGTCACTGATATATTTACTAAATACTAACATATTTACTAATATTTACTAATGGCTAAAAGGATCTGCAGTGAGACTGGGAACTACACAAGTATTGTCTGATTTCTTTCTGCCTCTATACCTGAATGTAGTTTCTTTTCTTTCCAAATTTCATGTACATGCATTTTTTAGTGTATTTTCCTTTATTTTATAGATGCTTTCATCATAGGTTGACCATTGGTTCAATATTTCAAAATTACAATCCCAATCTTAGGCAAAACTGATGCTTTTAATGCTATAAATTCAGTTATTTACTTGCTGAGGCACATACAGAAACATGATTAATGTATGTCTTATTAAAACCTTCAAAAGCAACCAGAAACACAAGTGATGCTTCAACAAAGGCATGCAGAAGGATCATCATTACTTTTTGCAGTTAATAGGGTTTCCAGCATAATTTAAATTTTATATAATCAGCGCTGCAAGGGTAAATACTGGGTTCATTCAGGTTCCTTCCCTCAGGCGGACACACGTTCACACAATTAATTTTGATGCATACCTACAAAGTAAGCTTTTCCTGCTGAGTACTCTATATCCAAGATTTAAAAGTCATAAAACTTATATAACAATATAGGTAGCTGACAAGATTTTATCACTAAGACTATGAAAAACGATTTTCTTGAAACTCCATGGGAGGATTCTGATACACCCAGTTAGAGTACTTTAAGTGCTAATCTGATCATCTCAATACAGACAGTAAATACTGATTTCCCTTGTCTTGGGACCGATAGGGATAGGCATAAGTAAATCTGGGGAAGTGCATTGGTGTGTTAAGGAATCCATTCAGCGCAGGTAGCTTGGGGTGCAGCTGCAGGTTCAGCTCTGAGGGGCAGGAGCCCAAGCCCCAGGCAAGAGACAGAACAGAGGTCCCAGGTACCCATGGCCCAGCTAAGGGGACAGGACACTCAGGTGCTGCTTACTCCAGGCTTTCCTACCCTTCGACTGTGAGGGTGTAAAAGCCCGGGATTTCTTTGTTTGGAGTTGTTCCTCGGAGGCACTAGCTTGCGCTGTTATTTGTTATTTTGTTATTGCACTGTGATTAAATGAGATTAAGGATCTGGAAGTCTGGGGCTGCTGTGAAAAGCCTGGTGTGAGTGCGGAGGGTGTAGCTACAAAAAGATCCTAAGTCCCAGCTCAGATGGTGCCCGAGTGGCTGCCAGAGAGACTCCTGGATGGTTGGACTGGGAAGTTTTTCTTTATCAGGCATTTTTAAAATATGATGAATGGGATTTGTTTTCTTGTTGGTTTTGGGGTGGTTTTTTTGTGAGCAGAATAATTATAAAGAGTTTGGAGTAAAATTTCATCAAAATCAATGGCACAGTGCCCACTGACTATAGTGGCATGTGCCATCAGGCCACGGATGGCATGGATTACGTCAGAGACGTCAATTACATTTGAAGTGAAAATGTTCATCTGTGTTGACCATTTTAACTCTATCTTTTAAAGGTGAAAATGTAAATCCATTTTGACCGTTCCAACGCAAGAGTACTTTCTGGAGTTGCAGTAAATGAGATAAAATTCAAGTGCTTTCATAAATTATGTTCAATATAGTGAAAATACAGAACTGTTTGCAATGCAGGAGTTTATTTAATAATATTTTTTCACTTTCTAGTATGTATTAGAGCAATGAATGTTTTCCTCCTAGATGAATTAAACAAACTGGGGATTTGAAGATGGGTTTGCTACATCTCAGATGGGTATTCTCACTGTAGCAGATCCTGTCTCTCCCTTTCTGGCCAAGGACTGCTGCTTTTTCATCCAGAAAGCCTCTGAAAATCATAGGCGTGGAAACTTGACACATTTTTGACAAAAAAATTTGACTTAGTCAAATTAATGATTTTAAATGGAAAAAATTGGTCCCTGACTCCTCTATTAGAATACATATAAACAACTTTCCCAGTTGTCATGTTAATGACCCAGCCACATGTTTTCAAACATAATGCATTACATCAAGTAATTGAGGGTTAGCATTTTGAAATCCTTATCAAATTAAATGTCTCAAAAGTACAACACTAAAAATAACTGACTGATTTTGGAAATGTTCATCGAGAGTTTAAAGAGACAGATATTTTTGTGAGCAATTTAGACATCCATTAACTGAAATTAAAGGCAAGATCTAATTTCTGACACATAGACACCTTGTGCCACTTCTGAAAGCTGTATCCTGCCTTTCCTCAGGCTAACTTTCTAGCAGAGCCAAGTATTGAAAGGTGATGAAAGTTGTTGTGCTGTAGTTTGATTTTTGCTGTGTTCCTGGTTTCTTTAAAATTTAAGTTTGTCACTTGGTCATTCTCTGTCTCCTGGTAAGTTACAAACTCCTTTGTGAGCCATGTGTTTATAATGAGCTGCTTAATTTTACTGAGGAATGTGGCTTGTCTGGGAGGCTTTGACTGATTGATGCAATGGTGACTTACATTTTTAAGTAGGGACTTGAGAAGCGCTGTTCCTGTTTCCACCAACCATTGCATTGTTGTATCACATTAAAGCTAATTCTGAGTGAAAAAGTTTTTCCCCCCCCATTTAAAGATTATAACATCATTTTGGTAGTTCTGGGATAAATTTCTTGGTTTTGAAAGGTGTAGTATACTCTGATTTTAAGCCGTAGCATGTGCATTTAATTTAATCTCTGCCCTTCTCTTTGCTCCTGGTATAGTTCAATACTTTGATTATTTGTACTGAAATATATTTGTATGCTTAAGTGTGACACACTTTCTTAAAAAACAGGAGAGGTATAAGGATATCTTTGTTGATTGAAATGTTCTTAACATGTGACTGTATGAACTGGCTCTTAATAGTAGTCTAGAAAAGTTATGTCTCTACGTGAGTATAGAGTAAGAGATGTGTTTATTCAGGAATCTTCATTTATCAGAGATTTTAATAAGAGTCCTGAAAGGCATTGGAGATGGAGACAATGGAAAGTGTCAGTTTTAATTCATTTTAAAATGTTGGAAACCCAGTCTCAAGACTGTGGGCTTGTTGCATTGTTGTCATAGGGAACACCTATAAGAAAATGACATTCCTACTGTGATTTTCTCACAGATAACCTTGACAATTTAAATTTCTAAACCATTTCTTAATAAATGCATGAGGACTTGATTCACTTGAAAAATTCAGGTAAAAAAAAGTGGACTAAAGAAAAAGAGCACAACCTTTGTGGTTGAAGGAGTTGATAATGGGAGAGGGTAAGAAACTATAATCAGACTTAATCACTTCATTTTGTTCTAGTGAATAATGAACTAAATATTCAGTAGATTTTTTTTTTTTAGATTAGATTTTTTCAAGCACAACTGAATGCTACAGATGAGAAGGAATAGCAAATTTTTAATATGGATAATATTCACTAAGCATTTTAAATTTGTATAGCTATATGGTACACTGTTATGGGTAGCCTTGTGAAAATTGTATCATTAGAGTTATCATCTATCAATAGAGTTCCGAAAGATTAAATTAAGGAGGGCACAGCGGATTAAAGGTTTTTTTAGGTGCATATGTGATTACCATTTGTTGTAACCATTACATTTCTGGATGTTGTTAATAACCAAGAAAGGAATGAACAAGCATGACTGATTGTTGTTTATTATGGGTCTTTCTGCACAGTTTCATATTTAAGTGAAAGGGAGAAGTACATCATCCTTCACATGACTGTACAGAGTAATATTTATTTCTGGTTCTTGTAATAAGTTGCCACTTTATTTCAAAAAGTCCGGAAAAAGAAATAAAATTTGGGTGGGGGGAGAAATATTTATCTGCAGCTGAACCAAGGGAAAATTTAGGAATGAAAATGAAATAGTTTTTACAAACAACATGAAACTAAAGATATTTCCTGAAGGTTTTTGTTTACCATTCACTAAGATACCTAAAGCCTCACCATTTTCTCAGGCTGCTTTGTCTACATCAAATTGAAAATGCTTAGGAAACACAGACTAACTGGAAATCTGCAGAGTATAATTCTGTATCACAGAAAAACAACTGCAATGGAAACCACTAAAGAAAAACAAAAAACTGGTGGCAGTGAAGTTTAAAATAAAGCAGTTAGTTTGGCATGCCGGTGTTACAGCATGTAGGAGATTCATACACACAAATTATCAGGTTTTTGGTACTATGAAAGTTTAAAGATATTGAATACTGCTTTCATTCTGGTATTGCAGATGTGAAGTAGGATGAAGTTGGGATACTGTGTGAGAGGGGAACTTGGACTATAAAGTTGACTTACTAATATTTCTCAGGGATTCCTTGGATTCCTCTAGGTCAGTTTTCTTGGATCAAAACTTCAATCTCTTTGAATACAAAAGTTCCTGCAGTTGCAAACTTAATAGGCTGGCATCTCTGGGCAAGCAGTTCTGGGTTTGCTGCTTTGTCCATAGTCAGCTCTGATCGCTGAGCAGCGCTGGGAGGAGGGATTTTGTCCAACCTGACAATTTAAATGAGTTGTCATATCAATACACAATTAAATTTGGACAAGAAACAGTTTTCCTGTACCATGGAAATTTCAAATATTTCAGGACACTCTTGTGTCTGGTATGAAATAAGCAGATCATAATCTGTCATTTGGTCACACCAGTTCTTTAGCTGTTTGATAGTGAGGTATTTGTCAGAATTAGAAATGGCCAGAATAGTACCTGTGGCTTCTTGTATCTTCATTATTTTGCTTTATGCTTTGCTGTATTTTTGAGGATGGTCCTTGAATTGTAATTTTCTGTATTTGATGTTTATTGCCATGTTTATAAACCTTTGAATGAAAAATATATATAGGCTTTAAAGTTATGAATTCTTTAGGCCTTTTGCTTCAGTGTCCACTTTTGAATATCTTTATTCTTTTTCCTTCTATGACCACAGAACAGTTGATTCCAGTACTCTTCATTTCCATAACTATCCTTAGTGCTGTGTGAGGATGAATGCAAATTTGTTAGCAAAATGATAACTCCTTATCATAACAAGAAAAGAACCCATGGAAATAGCTGTCCATAAATTAAGTCAGCATTATATTGGGTTTAATCTATTTTATAAAGCGTTGCACACCTCTTAGACAGAAAGAGGTCCTTAGAGTAAATGAAATTAATTGGGGAAAAATTAACAAATGTTATGAAGCTGTCATTTTTTTTATGTATCAGTACCACAGTCACACAAACGCTACTCACATGTTAACTAGATGTCTTCAGCATGCAAATTTGATGGGACTGATCATCATAAATATTAATTAATTCTGAGGTGCAGAGGCTTTTGCAAATGCTAATCCTTGTAACACTCCTACAGGGTGGAGAGGTGTTACCTTCCTTTCACAGAAAGAGGCTTGAGGTATTTGTATTGGTGATCCTTCATGCTGTCCTGGTCTTGGGCTGGGGAAGTGATCCTGCTTTTTCTGACTTCAAGTCTCAGTTAGTAATTCCTCACTGACTGTACTGGTTTGAAAGCAAAACCAGTGAAAGACTCCAAGTCAGAAATACAATTTAATAGGAAGGGGAAAAAAGTAAAATAAAGTAAGTTAAATAATACAACCTGTTAGTCAGGGCGGTGGTAGCAGTCTGGATGAGGTAGTCTTGAAGCAGTGATCCCGTAGAAAAGTCCGGTAGCTCCTGTCCTCTGGGAATCCAGCGGGTTAAGAGCCCTCTGTGCTATCCCAGGTTCTATCCAGGTGGGAATGCTTGGCTCCTCCCCATGGGAGGAGCATCCCACAATGGAATGATGTAATTTTATGACTCATACAATGGGTCCTTGATTGCCCATTAAACAGAGATAACTCCCGGATGGGAGTTACCCATGAGTCACACAGCAGAGCATGAATGGGCCCATTAACAGAAGATAATCCGGAGGGTGGGGACAAGGGGAACACTGCCCCACCTGGTTTCGACAGCTCATGAAGATGGTGATAGAATACATACCTTGGGCATGTTTTACAGGACACTGACCTGTGTGTTATTCTAAGAGCTAATATTCCCACTCAGAAGAAAAATTCTGCAACTCCTTTGCTGCCACACTGGGAAGTGAAGCCCACTCTAAAAACAGATCTCCCCACTCACAGTCTGATGTAGGGAAAGATAATTTCTCTTTAAATAAAAAAGTGGCATCTGAGGAATATTTATTATGTTTTAAGATAGCTTTCATTTCATTACAGCATTAAACAGAGAAGTCATTAGTACTCTGTGATGCTTCAGTTCTCTGTATTATAATGAAATTATTTTGCTTATAGACATAATTTTTTATATATATACAACATGCAAACTCACAAATACACAACATATTATTTGATGGGAAATGTAGAGTGTTAAATATTCCTTTGTATAGTTCTTCATTTTCTGTCTATAGAGTCCTTATCTCATAAGGAAGTTACTTCTTTTTTTTTTCTGTTTTATGGGGTTTTTTTCCCACTGGGTGTCTGTACAGCAAGGGCTTTTAAGTGTGGAAACATAAATGGCAGACAAAGAAAATTTAGTGGCTCTTCTGGCACAAGGACATGCAGTCTAAGTGTCCATCTTTATTCAATCCCTCTTCTCATGTATTCGTACATTTTTTTTGTTGCTTATGGAAATCATAATTACTTGTACATAAGGATGTCCTTCACACCTCTGTGAATCATTTTAAGCAACAGTGCAAGCAGGCTTTGTGATGCAGTTACCTTGAAAGAGCATTCAGAAAGGTCCAAAAAGGCAAAACTGAATCTAAGCAAGTGCTTCCCTCACCAGTTTTAATTTAAATTGGCGTATGATAGTGATAAAGGCAATCAAATATTGTTCTGTGCTGCATCTACATTTGACTGCCCAATTGCAGCAGCTTCAGCCCTTCAGGCTCTACTGGCAGTTTAAAAAAAAAACAAACTAAACATGAGGATGTGAACTGGAGCGCAGCTGATCACTTTGTCAGGTTTCTTTGTGCCTCTGACTCTGGATAGTTTGTCAGGAAAGGTAAGAGAGAGGTGACTGCTAGCAAAGGTGGCATTTAATCGCAGTGTGAGCCTAATGGCAGAGAAAGAAGTAGTCAAGAAACAGTTACTTGACTTAAAGAAAAGGTCAGAAGCAGATGAAGCACCTGCTCTGTATATCTGGTGATTCTGTAGGCTCTTGTGGGCCAGAGGTTTGGGGCTTATTATTTCACCCAGCAAGAGTGAAAGGGACCCTGAGCCCTGCACTTCCAGGCTTTCTGAGGTGTCCAGTTAAAAATGGGTGAATGACTGGACAGATGGATGGATAATGTCAGATGGACCATGCCACTTTGTCTCCCTGTTAATGATGGATTGACTCTTCCTCAGGTCCATTCCAAAGCATACTGTGTGCACATAGAGGACTGACCTGGAGTTCAGTGACTGAAGTATTAGTTGAAATTACCATCTGAATCAATGTGACTAATATTCTTCTTTGTACCTGCATTAGTCTGAAGGCAGATTAATGCAGAAGAGATACTTGTTACCTGACTTTTCTACATCCTAAGACTTAAAGTGCTGCCAGGGAAATTCATCAAAGGGTTCATCTGAAAAGATATCCCTGCAGATATATAATATACATAAGCTGTGCTGTGCTACTTTTTATACTTTTCAGCCATACTAAACTTACCCGTTTTGGGTTTTTTGATTTTCTTTTGCAGTTGAGATGTAGTTTTCATAAGATGAAGTTAGGCTTAAGAATGGCTGAAGGAACTTGGGTTAAGGAAGTTCTATCCCTTTAAATGAATCAAGTAACACCTTCATTTCTCGGTATGTGGCTGTCATGAGGGTAGAAGAAACCTGCCTGACTGTCACACTGTGGTTAATGCAGCGTTATACTGTGGAGCAAAACACGACATTGGGCAGCAGAACCAAAATGTTTACAACAAAGATGTTTAAAGAACTGGTCAGTTGTTAGGTTCAGTCAACAGAATCCACCTTTCTTTGCCCTGCAAGAGTTAAGTTTATCAAGCAGCTCTTTCCCTCTGGTTGCATGGTGATTTCGAGGTGGTTTTTTTTTTTGTTTCCTTTCTTAAATAACAGCACGTTCATAATTTTGTCTTCTTGAGTCAGTTTTGTCTCTGTGCTATCATCTCCTACAGAACAACGCTACTGCACAAAATATCACATGGCTAGCACCCTAAAAACCTCTCCTCTATAAATATTTTACCTAAGAGAGGGTTCAGATACTGTCTGTGATGTGACAGTTAATGTTAATCCTGTTTTTAAATAAAAATCCTTCTGTGGTACATGATGAGAAACCCTGCTAATATGAGTAGAGGATTCCTCTTGTGCCATTGCAAAAAGATGTGCAAAACATGAGTGTCGTGGGAAATTCTGCTGTGTCAAACAAGCTTTTTGTAGATTGACTCTAACTCCTTCACAGTCCTTTAGGCAATTGCATCTTTAAAAGTAAGGCTTTTGGAGGCTTGTTGTGATTTTTACAGTGAGCTGATTGTATTTCCTACTGTGATTAGGAAATACAGCAGCAAGCTTTGTCCCCAGCGGTGTTATTAGGAGCCTCTTGCAGATCAGGTTGATAGCCCCTTGTTACACTGTTGATCAAAAAAGAACTCTCTCAATGCTCTTGAAAAATGTTGATAACCATTTGTGATGTTAAATCCGTTTGGCATGAAAATTAGAGGTATCATGGTGATATAAACAACTGCCATTCAAAGTAGCACAGAAATGGCTGACACTTAAGCTACAACTTTAACTATAAATTTATTTTAAAGCACTACAAGAGTCTAATTGGCAAAATGACTACAAAATAGATTTTAAAAGCTCCAAACTCCTAGTCACTTACCTAAGAATTTGACAATATTGCTGCCTTAGCAGAGTTATTTACTTCTAAGGATAATAATGTTTGTATGACAACTGTCATCTCACTGACTCCATGTAGCAGTGGATTCTTGGTATTTGAACACAGATCCATAGTTTTGTAGAAGGCCTGTGCAGTCTTCCCACAGAGGTGTAATATGGCTGCTTTCTTTGTTTAATTTTTGAATTGTGTGAAAAATGCTGTGAACGTGTAAATAGATGAGAGGATTGTGGATCGATTATAATTTCAATGGAGAAGATTAGGTAATACAGAAGAGAATTTGATAATCCAAAATGACCTTGTTTTAACAAAAGAAAGTTGTTCAGAGAAGGGATGGAAAATAATTCTGTGTAGCAGATGACCTACAGAATGTGTACAATTGTATATTTGTCAGTCTATATTAAATGTGTGAAATTCTTAAGGGTATTTTAAAAAGCACTGCAACAGTGTATGTAGAGTGAAGATAGGCTGCCATGCTCTTTTGTGCAGACATGAAGTTGTTGGGTGACTTTCTTAAGGTCATAAACCCTCCAAGAGGTGTGAACCTCCCTCGTTCTTTTCTGTAACAAATTTATTATTATTTTTTCAATTAAAGAAATAAATTTGAGGTTTTTCTAATTTAAAGTAAAAATGATGAGAAGGGAAGGGTACAGCATGGAGCTGTGACTTTAATAAAAAACCTGACAGTGACAGATCCAGATCTCATGATGTTCCACTTGATTACCTGGTGCTTCTCTGGCTTAATCTCTTTTCAAACTTGGTATAGTGATAGGCTTCCGGAAGAAGTAATCACATTCAAGCCTTGCTTCTCTTTTGTCACTACATTTTTATGAGATCTCTGTTTTGATTTTACTCTGCTTGCTTGCATACAGATGGGAAATGAGGTGGCATTGAGGAAAGGGCAGAGAGATCTAGTCTCTTGGTACAGAACCTGCTGATTCTGATTAATTATTAATTGAACTATAAAAAAGTTACTTGCGGTAAGTTCTGTAATGGGTTTAATAAAAACAAAATCAAGAAGCCAACCAAACCCAAAAACCAGGACAACTTTTTTCCTTGTGTGACAAGCTAGAGCAAAATTACCTGAATGACACAGCTTTCAGTAAATATATGGGTGGCCGTGATCTGGTCTGATCAAGAACATGTAAGCATACAGCTTCAACTAGAATATGCTCCCACTGAAAGGATAACCAGTGGAAATCAAAGGTGCTTGGAATGAGGGTGTAGTTTCTTGGACGGTGGTGGTTTGGTACAAGCTCCACAAGACTTACTCAAAATGTCTTACAGGTAACAGGAGTGGAATAGAAGACACAATTCCATTTTTCATTACTGTGTTCTGGTTTTACCTTGGGTAGAGTTACTTTTCTTCCCAGTGGCTGGTATGGGGTTGTATTTTGGATTTGTGCTGAACACAAGGCTGATAATACAGAGATGTTTGTGTTATTGCTGAGCAATAACACACAGCCAAGGCCTTTTCTGGGTTTTGTACTGGCAAGGAATTAAGGGGATGTGTGGGAGATGGGGGGCAACAGAGCTAGGGCAGGTGACCCAAACTGACCAAAGGGGTATTTCAGACCATATAACATCATGCGCAGTGTATAAAGTAGAGGGAGGAAAGGAGAACAGGGAGAAAATTTGGAGTGATGCTGTTTGTCTTCTTAAATAACTGTTATCTGTGACGGGGCCCTGCTGTCCTGGAGATAGCTGAACACCTGCATTGGAAGAATGAATGGAATGAATTCCTTGTTTTGCTTCACTTGTGTGTGTGGCTTTTGCTTTCCATGTTAAACTGATGGCTTTTTCAACCCACAAGTTTTATAGCTTTTGCCCTTGTGATCCTCTCTTTGGTCCTGCTGGTGGGGGACTGAGTGAATGACTGTGTGTGTTTGGTTGCTGGCTGGGGTAAATGCAGCAACAGACGTCGCTCTTGTCGCAGAGAAAATTCAGTTTAATAATAGAATGTAGAAGGCAGTGGAGTATTATCAGACATGCTGCAGCCAGGCCATCAGAACAAGATAACACCATGGCAGCTGAGGAGTGACTGTGGTTCTCTTCAGTTATCCCCAGAAAATAAAACAGTTTCCACTACTTGAAAAGTTATATATATGTTTTTTTTTAATCCTAGCAGACCTTCTGAGCTTTGTGAGTTAAAGACCATTTAGACTTCATAGAGTTTTAAGAAAGTTTAATATAAAGTATATTTAATATAAGGTTTATTAGCTGGCTCCCTGGGAAACTGATTTCACCCTGCTACCTACCCACCCACACACAGATACAGGTATACATTTCTTACAGACATACTTACTGCAAACATGCTCTCAATTTCTAGGTTGCTTTCTTTTTTTTTTTTCTAATTACATCTGCTCTTGTTCAGAGCTGCATCTGTGTAGCTCTCAACAGCAGCCTACTCATCCTCTCTTTCTCCTTTGTTTCATGAGAAAAAAAGGCATTAAAAGAAAATAGGAGGAAAAGTAAATCAAATGCCAATCAAAGGTTCTTTTCAAGAGGCCCAGGAGAAGAAAGGGTTGAATCTGTGATTGTCCAAAAAGGAATGCTGGATTTTGCTTTCTCTTTCTGGGTGTACAGAAGGCAGAAGATTGGAGGGGTAGGAATTTCCATTTCTGAATTATAAAAATGTGTTTAAATTGCAACTAGTGCAAGCCTTGTGCTATTTAGTAGTTTATTTATATAGAAAGATGGCCTTGGGTTTAAGATACAAAATTGAAAATTGGAGGATATGGAACTTCTGGCCCAGAAACAGCATATCTTCCTGGGGGAAATAATGTAGGTGATTTAAATTCTATCTGCAGAACTTCTAGAATACATTTATTCTTTTTAGTGGCATAGTCAGACTAATTTTATTAATCCTTTTAAGTGCTTAGAAGGCAGCCATGGTATATGTGTAAAATACTGGTTCTTGCAAGTGTTCTAGATGCCAGAATATGTAAGAATAGGGCAGTGAACATGAATCCTGGAGGCTGCATTCTGAAGACCTGGGAGAACCAATCAGTAATAAGAATATTAATTCACGTAAATAGTTGACACTGGCATCTCACTGGCTTTTATGAATGCCATGATTTAATTACTGCTTTTTGGCATGTCTGAGGATGTTTCATTGAGCTGGTAAGATTAGCTCTGGTATCTATGGAAGGAATGGGCAATATCTTGGCTATTATAACTACCTGTTATGCTGTGTCTTAATTAGTTTTTTCTATTATGAACATAACAGAGCTTCAGAAAGGTTGACACCTTATATTACAGGAAACATGTTAAAATCATCTTGCTCTAGTGTTTTTTAATCTCATCATGCGCATGATGAGATTAAAAACAATCAGATTTGACAGTTTCAATGTAAATCAGGTCCCCCTCTAAGTCACACTGTTCCCAATAAATAAGTTTGGATCAAGAGAGCTGTAATAAAAAACCTGAGATTGCATATATTTTGCAAATGGCTGCTTGTCTTAAAAGTTTGTTTATTAAGTTCTTAGTATTCATCTATTTCATTATGTACATAATGTCATAAAGTTTGGGATAAGGATTTTTATCATTGAATTCTAAGCAATATTTCATTACTGATTATTCTCTTTTAAAGTGTCTGTCCCCTTCCCTCATATCACAAGGGAAACCAAACACTTGTTTCATGTTTAACAGATAATGAAATTGAAATTCAAATAATTATTAATTTTCCATTAAAGAAATAACTGGCTTTATCCCTGCATTTCCTGCCATGCATGTGTATGAGAGACTAGGAACAGGTAGAGAAGTAAAAATGTCATGTAATTATGACTATGACATCACTGTTCTATCTTTCCAATTATTGAATTTAAAACAAAAAACTACTCAAAACCACAAGATTTGGTCCTATTTGTTTTGGTAGAAAATAAGCTCAGAGATGATTTTTCACACATAAGGGAAAGGAAGATATAATTTCTGAATGAAAAACAAAAATACAGTTTCAGTAGATACTGCCTATGAAGACAGATTTGTGCTCAAATTCTGTTACAGCACTAATTTCTTACTCTTAAATATATCCATCAAATTTTTGTAGTTATTAGAGTATGATAGCAGTGTTTCAAATAGCTGAAATTAAGTTTTAGCATAACAATTAACAGAATAGAGATAAAACTTTAAATGCCATAATAGAAAGATTACAGGTGTCATGTGATCATACACCTCACAAAGCATGAACGTTTTTTGAGAACAGCAGAAATATAAGTAGTAGGAAAAACACATGGCAAAGAATAGTAGAAGATAGCCACCAAATGGCTGACGGGCCATACCCTGCCTTCAGGAAGAGAAGTCAAGGACTTGGTGCCTTCTCCACTTTGTAGACCGATCTGTATGAAAGTGGCATGGCTTAGCAGTTCCATGATGCCAGCTTGTCCTGATGGACTCATGGTGGCAAGGTTAGTCGTCTGATGAAAAGGTTATACTGAAAAGTGGATGGCTTTCTGCTGCTAAATTCCCATCTGTCCAGACTCTGTTTATAGGGGCTGTGAGAGGCTGGTCAGAACTGGGAGCTCCTAACAAGGAGTAGGTTTGGAGAAGGGAGCAAGTATGAGACTGCTGGATGGACTGGAGGACAGCATCCCTCGCACTGGTGGAGGCAGTTTTACTCAGGTAATTTCTGTGGAGAAGGCTATGGCGATGTAAGGGGATGATTCCAGATGGGATCTGTGCTAGCATGAGAATTTACTCATGGGCAGAGAGTTGAGCAGGATTTCTCTGACTTCAGTGAGCTGCAGGTACTCCCATTGGTGGGTTTTGTAGTTGCCACTATTTTCTCCATTATTTGGAGTGTGCCACCTACTTGGTATTTTTGGAAATCATAGGTTTTACAAAATCCACCTGAACAGAAGTTGCCAACCCTTTTTGCAACAATGAAGGTTAAAGGACAAAGATTATCTGAAGTGGGGATTTCAGCTTTTCCTGGATAAGTCAACTGCATACTGAAGTTGTCTTCTCCGTTCTGTATGGTGGTGGAAAGGGAGGAAAAATGTTTTGTTTCCATTATACTCACATCAGCCATCTTCTATTTAATCTTTCCAACAGTGTGATGCTAAATAATCTCTCCTCAACTTTTTGTCCAGTTCCACTCCACTTGGAATTTTTTTTCTGTACTAAGAACGTGAAGATCCTACTTAAACTATCTTAGGTATTCAGAAAGCTTAATGAATTCAGTGTCGCTTTCCAGGAGCTTTTATAGTAAGCTTCTGCAGAAACATTTTTCTCTTGCTCTTGTGAAAGCATTTTATTTGATTTGTGAAATTTTGCCTGTGCAAAAAAGAATGCATCAGCAATGTCTGAGAAAAAAATAGTTCTGTCTGATCACATGAAAATCACTAATTTTTTTTTTTTTGTAACGTGAAAATGTACTTTTCCATCATTGGAGTTTCCATGGGGGAGGAAGGGGCAGAGAGACAGGAGATTAATTGGGTATTTAGAGTCAAGTGTGTAGTTCAATGCTAAAATAAATCCGGACAATATAGCTGTGGCTGAAGTTTCAAGGTTGTCAGAAGGAAACAAAATAGTTGTTTCTCTCATCATTTGGTTCTTCCTCCTCCCTCATCTGTCCCTAAGTGTCTGTAAAGCCAAAAATCCTAAGCGTAAGCAGTGTGGTTTCAGGAAAGACATTCTTTCTTAAATGTAGCCCTTTCAGATCTAATTATGTTGTCACTCAGAATTGGCTGGTTTTAGCTCAAGTTTGTGGGAGTGCCTAATGATGTAAGCTCCTTAGGTTTTATGTTTAGCATAAGACCTGAATAGTATTTTGCACTCAAATACCTGGTAGTTTCTTCAAGGCAAGTCTTTTTAGAATCGTTGTTACCTAAAGTTAAAGATTCCTTAAGAGCTACTGGTAAACATCTGTACAAAGAAGAAATATTGGTCTTCAGAGCAGTTCATGCCTAGTATGCCACAAAACTTAATGCAGAAGTTCAGTGTTCTGAAATTAAAAATAGAGTACCCATCTATGCTGTTTAAGATTAAATTGACAATAGTTTATGTTCTAGGTAGCTTATGTCTTTATCTTTGAGGGCTTGTCTGCAAATGCATTCTCAAAGGCTTCCAAAATATTTCTAGTAGTTACTGTAAAATCCATTACTGATTCATTTGAATATCCAAAAGTGCTTAATATCAGTTAAAAAAACTTCCATAGTGATCTTTGATGATGATTAAAATAGGGGAAAGCTTACTCCAGTCATAGTAGGTATTTCTGTAAGTAAAGTCTTTCTTATAAAAAGTAGCTGCATCATTTACACAGCATGTGGAGAAATAAAGTTGTCTCAAAATGGAAATTGGGAATTGTACACTATTTGTAAAATGCACACCAAAGTGGTATGCAAAGCACCTACTTATTTTAGTACTTGAGATATATTTCTAAAGAAGTAAGGTCATAAAACTCTCCCTTTTGTTTAGAAAACTTGTTCAAGTCCATATTCACTATAGTACATGTATTTTCCTTCTTGTTTAAAGCACAATCTGTAAATTGCTCTCAACTTTTTATTTCATCAATTCATCAACTTTAAGTTGCTGCAAGAAATGTCCGTATAGCTTTGATGACTCTCTCAATATAGTGATTTTTACAGTAGTTCTCCCAAAAGTATCTTTCAGTTTTCATGAAAAATTATACCTCTGATGTCTTGCTTAAAACATAGGATTTCTGCGTGTGGTCTTTCAAGACACTTAACCATACCACACTCCTTGAATTAATAAATGTTTTGAAAAACGTAACTAACTAGAACACTTTCTTCAAAGAAGCTGTTATAGCATATGCTTTTCTTTGCATGTGTGCTTGGGGTCATCAATGCAGATCTCTGGTATTTTCAGTGCTGGTGAAATAAAATTCAAGAGTCATTAAAAGCGTGCTTTTCAAAAAGAAAGCAGTCATACTGAACAGGAGCCTTTTCTTAAGCAGTGGTCCCAGCTGTTGGAACTCAATACATAAAAGTAGAATTTAACAGCACCCAAACAATTCAACTGAAAATCTTTTGCATATTCATAACATAACAATATTCTCTTTTCAAGTGGTGTTGTGATAGCAATTCTTTCCTTAAAAGAAAAACCCTCAGGATTTACCTAGCATTCCTTCATTATGTGGCCATGTCAAATTCAGAATGAAATGTGATAATCTGCTACCTTTACTGCCAGTGTCTTTATGTGGGAGTGCTATTGTACAAACAGCTTAAAAATACCAGAGCAGAAGTGGTGTCATGCCCTCAGATATGTAGGGAAATCATTCCAGCAAACTTGATGTTGGGGACGAATAGCCATCACATGGCAACGAGGCACTTTGGATATTGTGCATCTGCCAAGTGAGTGCACAGTAATCAGTGTCAGCTGAAAGAAAGCATGGACCTGTGATCCCACGAGCAATGTTTGATGAATCTCAAGGCCATCTCATCTGTACTTGAGAAATAAATCTCTTTAACCTTTCTCATAGGGATACAGCTGCAACCTGATATTTCAAAAAATATACGTGTTGCTTTTTGGTTTGGTAAAAAGTTACACAAGTCATGGATCACTGGTTTATGCACTTATAAAATAATATTATATGTTTCACACCTTGAGAATATAGTTGTACAGATGAAAGTCTGTAAAATTATTATTAATTTTGAAAGGTTTTCAAAGCCAAAAATTATATCAGAAAGTGATTGGAATTGCAGTCTAAATCAGCACGATTTCTTTTCATTAGTTACTTGATAAGAGTCAGATAACTTCGACTAAGTAAATATTCTTACTAAAAATGTTTTTACTAAGCCTCTTCGAAAAAAGATGAATTCTTGTTGTATTTGTTCACATGCAGCATAGTGGCATCTCCGTGGTTTGATCCTGTGTTTATTACTGCTTAATTAGCTAAGGATGCATAGCATTAGCACTTTTTGGGAAGTTGTAATTGCATATTGAAATTATATATTTTAATCTCATTTGAATTTAAAATGTTTTATTGAGCAGCTGAATTAGAAAGTGTTTTTTACATGTACTTGAGCTGTAGCTCAAGTAATGAAAGATCCAAGTTTTATGCCCAACCATAAACTTGTAAATTTTAAAAATTATTTGTCATATTTTATGTCTGGCCGTGGCAGGATGTAACCCAGACCATTCCTCACTTTGAAATGGTGCTGTACTTCATCTGATCTGTATAATATTCTCCCTCAGAAGTTTACAGAAAGCCATTCCACCTTCAGTATGACTCAGTCCATACATCCTCCTCACCTTCTCTCAAGGGGTGCCTTCCTGAATCAATGAGCTTTAGGAAATAAAAGCCCCATCTTGGCTTTTGATTGTTTCAGTTGGATGTTGAAACAATCAAACTTCCATGTCCTGTCTTTCTGGACCCAAATTCCATGTCTTTGTACATCGCTTATCCTTCTAATTACTGTAAAAGTCACCACGTTTTTAGTGTGAGTCTCTCACACTTGCAGTGTTTGCAGTTATTTCTATTTTAGAAGCATGAGTTCTCATTGCATTTCTTTGTGGGCAGAGTAACAATAGCCCTTTTTAGCCAGTTCTCTCATGGAAGAGGAAGTCACTACTTGGATTAATGTCTTCTCCCACCCCATTCTTAGTTGTACATTTTTGACTGTGAACCCTTTCATTGCCCTCCCTATAGGCTGTGCTCTGGACTGCAGGATTCCCTTTACTGTCTCTCCTGTCCCTGCAGCAACCTCTTGCTGAGCTTTCTAGTCATGGTTCTCAGCTCTGATGTATGCCATTTGAATTCAGCAGCCCAAGTGGGACCTCTTCTAGCCCATAAATGATATGAGGTTAATCTCACCATCCTCCCCAGCAGCCTGGATGAAAACCCACAAACCACACAAGGAATGTGTTGCCTTTTGTTGCAGGTGGGAGTGTTTTGTTCTCTGTGTATTAATTAACCAGTTCTACAAAGTGCTCTTGTCCTCTTACACTTATCCTTTAGCAAATTACTGATGTCGGTTATTGATTGGTCCATTTAGAAGACCTCTGTAATGAACAAATTTTTATTTAGTTCTTTTTTTGTACTGTGCTTTTAAAAATGTCAAAACCATTGGTGAGCAGTAAGGCAATGACTATCATGGCATTCAGCCGTTGAGAGCTTAAAAAGGGAATAAAATGAGGTATATTTTCTTTCTTGGTACTTAAGCTGTGGATCTTGGTACTGTCCTCTGATTAGTTACCTGGCTCTTCAGTTATTCTGTGTTTAAAAATAAGCCAGATAGCTTCTTATAATAGGTTTCCCTGCATTAAAGGAGAGGGAGGGAGTAATCAATATGTTAACTCATTTTCTATCATAAAGATTTTTATAGTGACATAAAGCACAGAGAGAATGCTTCTGTCAGTGCAAAAACAATACCATCTGGTATTTAATTTTGATTGTTATATGATGCTTAGAGTAAATTTGTATGATTTTCTGTCAATTCTGTCTAGTGATATACACATTCCTCCATTAAATCACATTCATTATGATTACCATTCTGTTGATACTGGAATAGGTACTATATAAAGTCATAAAACATTTTTGGAATCTTAGCTAGTGAAGCTTGCATGAGTTGGTGATCCATCCTTTCTGTCTGAGGAGAATGACCTCAACGCATGGCTATTTTAAGACACAGGTTGAATTGAAGAGGCAGAGATCAAGTGCTCTGCCAGCCACGTGTGAGCTGGCTTTTATCTGAATCCAGAGACTGAAAATTATACCAAAATAATTTATAGTTATCATAGCATTGCCCAGGGAACAGCAAAAAAGGAAAGATGGGAAAATATGAGGCATATTTGCCCTTCTGTCAAGCCCCACACTTCTAACCAAGCATCCAGAGGTATGGTCTCTTGTCTTCCTCATGCCATGTCATTTGTTCTGGCCATGTATTTTCTGTCAGTAATTCTCAGCTTCCCCTGATGGGAAATGATCCTTAGCTTATGTTCCTGTCCAGATGCACTGTCTACTCAAGTTCTAGTTGATCTTTGTGGGTTTTTTCCTAACTCTGAAATGTTGTCTCTTAAGGTCTGTAACATCAAACTTGTCTCTATCCTTTGCTCCCTTTTCATTGATTTGAGTCTCTTTTTCTGCTGGAACAGCAATTTTTCAATGCGTCTGCCTCTAAAAATTATTGAATACATAGAATTTTTCAACTGTTGGCATTTTTTCATGTAATCCTGATTTCTTCCTTAAGCCATTATTTCTTCTAGATGATTTCTGCAGGATTGCATGCCTTTTCAAGGCAAGAATGAAAGATGAATACTGCACCAAGTCTTTCAGCAAATTGCTTTCTTAGAATATCAGAAGTTCAGACATTTCCTCAAGCATTCATTTTAAATTCTTGTACAAGAAAATTAGATTCTGCTTATACATAATATTAAACTACTTACATTACTGAATCTGTTCTGTCGATTATTGTAAATTGTAGCAGAAAAAAAGTCACATTTTCTGTGGCATTTATGTTTATCTTTCATTTTAATCATATTTTGTTATCAAAACCTGTAAACTTTTCTTCCATTATTTTTGCTAACTTCCTCTAGTTTTTTTTTCATGATTTTTCTTATTTGTTCTTTCATGAAATCTTTCTTTTCTCCATGTCTTATTTAATCCATTCTTTTATTACATTATTCATTTACCCTTCTTTCACAGTTCCTTCCCTCACAGTTTGGAGGGTTTATTTTTGCCACCATATACACAAGCCTGGATGCTTATTATGCTTTCTGGTGTTCTAGGTCTCATAAACAGGGGACAAAAACATCACTTTGAAAATAACATTAATCATTTCCCATTCCAGTTTCTACCAGCAGGTTTTCTGGATAAGAAACTATGTCTGAACTTTGATTGAGCTTTATGTGTATGTAGCCTTTAGCTACTGTTCATGAACCTGCCACTGAACAAGTTTCTACACCTCATGTCAGCATGCAAATCCATGAATTTCTATTGTGCTTAACAGGCTGCTCTCTCTAGAAATTAGCTGGTTTATATCAGTTTTCCTGTTCAGTTGTGTCATATATGTGTACTGAATTTTAGCATTGAGAAAGGCAGAATAAATTCAGCCAGCAAACTTCTTGTGAAGCAAATGATGAGCAAATAGCTCTTTTTCTAATAGATTAGGATTTTACTTACTTCTGGTGACTAGTTTGGTGACCAGGTGCCTTTTGATGTCATTCACAGTTAATGCATATAGACTATTTTTCTTTTAAGGACTGGATTACAAAGGCTAATAGCATTCTTAAAGATTATACAATAGCTGATTACTACCTGTGCAAAAGGGTTTTCATCGCTGTGAATTTTAGTAGAACACTGAAAGTAGGGTTAAACAGTAAGTAAATACTTCATCTGATACTTTATGAAGTGTGAAATAATTTCATCATTTTGTCAACAGGATTGACTATATACCAACAATGTTATAAATTTAGGGATGAGAGTAAAAAAATAATAATTTAGCTGGTCAGTACGATACCTAAGAGAACACACACTGTTCTTGTGGAGAGCAAAAGGAGGGTTGCCCAGATTGGTCTTCACAATGCCATAAACCAAGGTGTTTCTTTCCACTGAATCACAAAAAAAAAAAAAAAAATATACCTCTCTTTTAATGAAAAAATTCTCCTTTGGTGTTTTCATTCTGTTTGACACTTCTGTGAAATCAGTCTGGGTTTTTCAGATTTCTGAAAAGTATACTCATGCCTCTTCAGGATATAAAAAGTTGCTGTTCACTCCTACAGGTGTATAACACAGGCTTTCTAATTTTTGTAGCTCCATTAATTTTCCTAACACCTACTAGTGAGTGTTAAGCCTGTTGTTACGGGTTGGGAAAATATGTCGGGCAAATCATCATCAGTCTTCATATAGCTGTGGAGGTCTATAGAGGATGAGAATCTGAATATATGAATATTGTGGCAGAAGCCTTTTAGTGAAGAGCCAGAGGGCGAATTTTGTGCAAAAGTAGTTGTTTTGCTGGTGATAGTGCTTGCAGCAGTGTTCACCTGGGCATGATCTACTTCTGTGTACAAGGAAGAAAGGTTGTGCTGAAGCTTCAGTGGTGTTATGTCTGGATACTACATTTGCACCTCTTAAATATGCAGGCAAAGTTGATTAATTGAAATTGAACTTGAGCTTGAAAATTCTCAAGTTTTCAACAACAACAACAACAAAAGATGACGTTCTTGACCTTTGCTTGGTTCTGTTTTACTTAAGTCTGTTAAAATGGCAGTAAGTATTGTAATGTTTTGCAGTTTTCTTCAAGATATGAGCATGTTCCACACTGGATGTGACTGGCTGCTTTGTTTTAGGTCACAGGTGTGGCGTTAAGGTTTTCATAGCCTTTTACGTGAGTTCTTGTTTTGTATATGGCAGACAGAAGGAACAAGGGTGTGTCTCAGTATAGCATAAAGGAGATTGCTTTGGAGATACCTTTAATGGGATGGAAACTTCCTTTGAAAATGAGTCACTCAATCAACAATGAAAGTATATTTTACTATTTGCTTCAGAGGTTTAACGTGTAAGGTTTAGAGTCCTTAATACCATCTTTAAAGATCAGGATTTCCCTGGGACACATGTTTAACCTTATATAGTAGATATAGAAGTCACCCCTCTCTCTAGTTTATAGCCTTAATTAAACTACTCAACCACTGTGTGAGAGGTGCTGAAGGACAGTCTCCAAGACTTCAATAATTTTCTAATTCTTTTTGTTACTATATAGGATTTTCACACATCTAAGTTCTGGGGTGGGGGTGAAGGCAGTCAGATGAAACCATGTGTATTATTTATTACCACAGCAGATTTCACGCTTTAATGATTTTTTTCTATTAATTTTAGTAAAAACTTCTGCTCTTTTATCAGCCATTTTATATTTACAGGGATAGCATTTGTCTTTTCTAGGACAAAGTTACTAAAAATGGTGTATAAATATATACAGCAGCTGAGGACTAGTAGTTGGATCTAAATTCCGCTTGTTTTTCTCTCAGACTGGGAATCTTTGAATGACAAATGTTTAAAGCTTTGACAAAGGCAGATTCTCACTGAGAGCTTACCAGTACTCTGTGTCCACCAGTTAGAGTGAGAGCCATTTGCTTCTTTCATTCATATTTTCATTTCATCTCCAATCCAGAAATGTAACAGACAAGAAAATAACCCTTTCTTTTTTTTTCTGACTTTCTGACATAAGCTAGTTGTTCTGTGTAATTTGAATTGAGCAAGAAGACAAAGAACTTTGAAACACAAAAACACACAATTAGCTAAATGAGAAGGCGTGTACTCAATGCTAACAGTTATTAAGGATATATGTGCTAAGAAAATCAGGGTCCAGGTTAATAGGCTGAATCTGCTTTTTATTTTAAGCATATAAACATGTCGTCTTTAATATTCAAGCCTTGTTTTGCAGGTAGTTTTTAATTAGTTCCCTTAATTTTTTTCTGTACCTCATTATTTCTTTTCATGGATAGGTCTGATGCTTGGGTTCAAACTAAAAGTGTATGTGGGAAAAGTATGAACTATAGGACAGTAAATACTTAAAAAAAAAAAAAAAAGAAAAAAGAATAAAGGTGAAGGACTGAGGTTTTGTTGATTTTTTGAAGTGGGAGTCCTAAAGACTGAGTTGTAATATAGATTGATACAGACCAGTGATGTTATTTGGATAAGTCATTTGTCCTGAACAGGTTATACTGATGAAAAATTTATGTAGTATTCTAAAAAAGTATTCTCTTCACACATAATCAGATTGTTTTCTTAGTATGTCTTTATTGTGTGCAGTGTAGTAATTTTCGAAACATCTAAACAGGTTTTTTGTCAGAATTCTATGTATTAGCTTTACAAATGGTTTGATTGTGCAGCCTTATGAGATAAAATGCATACAATTGTCAAATGACTGTGCCAAAGTCAACTCAAATCCTCCCACCTGGATGTGAAAGGGGGTTGTATGGCTGGGAGGGGTTGTTTTGTTTCTATTTTCACAGTTTCACATCTGAAACTGCAGAAAATGTTTCTCCTTACTTCGGATTATTAAAACATATAATGTTTCCCCGTTCACATGTTGACTAGATACTGATAGTATAGTTGCTAGGGATACTGTTGACCCTCAAAAAGATTATGTACAAGTGGGAGAAGCATACAAATTGTAACACGTAGGGAAATCAGTATTAATCAATCCTAAAATAAGACATGCGAAAATCCCTGCATCTGTTTCAGTGATTGAGAGTAGACCCAGGAATCCTGTGGTGAATACTTTAAATTTTAGATTCACCCTACCCACTCTCAAGTGCCTGGAAAACTTCTGGAAGTATTAAAGTCCTGGACTCAAAACCAGCACGGCTTAGGAAAACTGTAAAGTCCTTAATTATGCCTGATGCACATGTAATACAGGAGAAAGAGGATTAAGGGGCTTGAGAGCTGTAACAAGCAATAGAGAATTGAGTTATGGTCATGACAAGAAATGGAAAATAAAAACCTGAGTTTTATTCTAAAATTTTCTCATTGTCCTTTTGTTCAGCTCCTTCTTCTCTAAGATCATGACAATGACCTACGTGAGAAGGCTTTTGTAAGGCTTATTTCATTAGTTCAGAGACACAGTGCAGGAGCAACAACTGCCTTTAGGATAACAGCACACGGAACTGTAAAGAATTCACCCTGAAGGTCTGTGTGTTGGCTTTCTTTATTTGTTTTTGTTAGCCCTCCATTTGTGTTACTTACATGCAACATATTTTTGACAGGAATTTTAAAATATTGGTGAGTCAGATGCTGCTGCCCTGTCAGTCCCAGTAGTATCATATTCAGCTAATGGCTGGTGGAGTCACTTCCTCAGGGGAATGTTGCAAAGGATGAGGTTCTAGGGACCCCAATTTTCATACAAGAAGCAAAATAACAATAGACAGTTTGTCTCATGTGAGGTCAGAAAGATAACCTGCTTTTTTGCACAAGAAAATTCAGGAGTAACTAGTGTTTTGCTTGTGAAAATTTAAGAAGAAAGAATCGCTTTGAGATAGTGTGTGTTTGGAGTGGCTCAACAACCTAAAGTATGAAAATATAATGGTATGTTTAGGAGCTGGGAAGCAGTTTTATTGTACATTGCTTAATTACCTCACATAGTGGAGGGTGTGTGTGAGGGGGATATCTTCCAGTATGCCACTCTAAAACCACCCCCAAATTGTCCTAAAATGGAAAGAATTCTATTGCTAAAGATATGCTCTGCCATAGTTTGCCGTGCTTCATTATAACATGCTATTGAAAAATTTGATCATCTCTGATCTTATGAATTATTAATTTATATATAGTTTCATAACTTGCTCTGACTATGAATGGAACATGTCTACTTATATGCGTTTCCTTAACATTTGTATTAAAACAAATGCCAAACTCTTGATTATATATAGAACTTGATAATACCAAGCATTTTATTTGAAGTACAACTAATCAGGAAGGTAGGGCTTAGGAACATTTGTTGTTGCTTAGAGTAAAAGAGAGAGTAATTAAGATGATAAGGTAGTCGTGATTGGAATAAATTATTGAGGTTACAGAGATTACACCTTACACCATATGATTAATGTTGAGAAACTTTGATTGTGAATATGTTCTAGGCCTTTAAACATTGAAAAAGTAGATCCTAGAACATAGTCCTTTCTTCTGTGGGGCTTTTGCAGAATGAACAAAAGTCTGATGCTAATTTTCTATTTCTCTCTGTAATGGGTTAGCATTCAACTAACCGGGCAGAAACACCAAAAGATGTAGTGGTTATCACATTCGCCTAATTTTCATTTTAGTGGAATAGGATTAAAAGAAAAGCAAAACAGGTTTAATTCAAAATAGAAACAGTTAGATTTATTAACATACAGTAAAGGTAAACAAACAAAAAAACCAACTACGAAACCCTCTCAAAAACAACCCCTCTTCCTCCCTAGCAACAATCTACTTTTCCACGAAAAAACAATGCAAAGGGATAAAACATCAGAACTCTTAAGTCAGCATCACTTAATAAAATAGTCTTTCATTCAGTCTTTTGAGAGAGACAAGTCCCTCCTGATTCTTCTGGTAACTTTTCACAAGAGACACAGTCTGTTTGTGGCTCCCAGCTCCACTAATGCAGCCCGCCCGATACTGCATCATGTGAGCCTCCCAAAATGTAGCTTTTNCTTTTCCACCCCTCGGTCTTATGGGGTGCGTTTTTAACTCAGCCTGGGCTCGGTGCTGCTCTCCGGGGACCCGGGGGTAGGGGAGGAGGCCGGGGCCATCTCCCTCTCTCCGCGGCGTCCGCCGAGCTCAGATGCCCTAGATCGCCCGGTTCTCCGGAGGGCTGGCCCTGATCTCGGCCCCTCGGCCCGGCCACGGCTCCCGGGGCCTCCCGGGGCCCGGGCCCCCCTCCCGGCCCGGTCGTGGCTCCCGGGGCCTCCCGGGGCCTCCCGGGGCCAGCCGGCCCCTGGGCCCGGGGCCCTCCCAGCCCGGCTGCGATGTTACCTCATGGCGCGGAGTCCCGGAAAGAGGGCGGGTCTCCCAAGATTCCTGTTTTTAAGCGGTGTCCCAGAGGGTGTACCCCTTTTACCTGATTGGCCAGCTTAGCTGTTAGTTCTAAAATGGATTAACAATTGGTTTTTCTTATCATTTATGCTAAACCAATACACTCTCCTTCCAAACCTTCTACAATTTTATCTGCATAATTTTATCTGTCTTTGTCTACAAATATTTTTTACCTGTTGTTTACCTGCAACTTAAAATTACCAGAAAATTTGTGAAAATATGTTTGCTAATCTGAGCCGTGACTGGGAAAAGAGGCTCACGTATTCCTGAAGAAAATCTAGTTACCAATTAAGATTTTCATTAAAATATTTGAGTCATAGTTAATTTGCATTAGGATTTATTATCTGAGAAAACCTGACCTATTAAACCTTCTAAATCTATTACTGTCAGTTAATGTCATGATTACAGGAAGAGCACATTGTGTGCCATGGAAACACAGCTGTTCCACCAAATTTTTAACTTGAAATCACCATTATGCAGTTTATCACAGAATTACTAGACACAATAAATTATTTTATGTTAGCCACTCTCATGTCCATCTTCTTAATATTTTCCTTGTCATTATAAATGCCTTTAGCCTTACAGGGTAATGAAAGGTTCTCATATCAAGTCTGATTACTACTCTAATGTTTTCCAGGCATGCTTGGTGATGAGCTTGGCATATGAAACAATTTCCTACGGTAATAAAGCTAATTAAAGTGGGCAGTCATCCCCACATCACTCTTTAATGAATTATAATGCGCTCATTAATCTATCCGGTCTTGCTCACCCTATCTATTGACTAAGCTTCTCTGGCAGTATGGGATAGAACACATGCCGAGGAAAAAAAAATGGACGCTGTAATGCTTCTATTTTCCCATTTTTGACATAAAAACAGGAGAAAGCAGAGGTATGCTCTAAGTGGAATATGCTTTTTAATAATCAGAATTGGAAAGGATAAACAGCTAAGCCGATTTAATGGTGATGAAGGAAGAATCATGCAAGAACTTAACGAGGTCTAGTATTGCACTGCAAGTGATAGAATAATTAATGCTTCTGTGGAACACACATATCATGTAAAATATGACTTACAGAAAATCTTTTAGTAACTGGCTGTTTGGGGAAGCTGCCTAGAGAAAACAACATTAAGCTCATTTTTGTCTGAGTTTCTTTGCATTTTTCTTTGCTCCAAATGAGCAGAGAAGAGCTTGCAAGGTTATTTCATAACCCATTTCATAATGACAAATATTGGAGATTAAGTGGTAAGATTTATGAGTGGAAAGAGTTGATTCATGCAAATATACATCTAGAAAAACCATCTATTTTTCTTTGATTCTAACCCCACGGCTTTCCTCATCTGTAACAGATAAAGTCTACTAATAGCAAATCACAGTTAACTGATGGACTTACCTGGTTCTTACTAGCATTACAATGCTCTTAAGTCAAATCCCACAGGCATATTTTTACATTATTTTATGCACAGAATTTTATCTCTGTTTGGCTTAATATTGATCTATTTCTTCACATGGTAGCTCAGAAACAGGGAGAGCAGTTCTGTGCTAGCATGGTTATTATGCTGGTGGGTGGTGTACTAATTAGACTGTACTGTTTTCTATACTGGCCAAACTAGGTAGGTATTTATAGTTGATATTGTGTTGTCTGAAGAGACTTAAATTTTGTAGTATCTTTGTATTTATGCTGTCATAGGACGGCCTAATTTTGTTTGTCTCAGTTATCTGACAAAGCCTTGTTTTTGTTGTGTTTTTTTTTTCTCAAGAAATCATTAAGATAAACGAGTCTTTTCTTTTGTACTGACCATAATGTCAGTTTGAAATTTGATTTTCTGTATGTATGCAAAGTGGAAGGTATAGATAATCCTAGATTGATATATATCTGCATGAACTTGCAGCAGATTGTCCTGTTGGTTGAACAAAGGTTTATTCTCAACTGAAAAATGCATTTCCATTTAAGGTCAGTATGTAATTGAATATGTAGTAGAGGAGGGAGTCATGGTGAATATATAGTCTAGTTAAGATGGTTGACTTCACTGCAGTGAAGTACATTCACTGTAATTCAGAATCTATTCTTGGCTACTGATAAGAAGAGAGAGAAAACCTCAGTGTTTCTAGAGAAGCACTGTGTGTCAGAGCTCAGTTTCCTAAATGGCTGTAGGTGAAAGAATTTTTTATGTGGAGAAAAAAATCGAACTGTACTTGGCAAGTGTGCTAAAGGCAGGAAACAATCTTCAGGTTTTATATGTGTACATGTTACGTAAAGTGTAGCAGGGTGTTCTGAAATAACAAAATCATTTACTGATTTGCTCACCAGCTGTGCATCATTTTGCTATTCACTGATATTTTCTGTAAAGAGTAATATTGTATATATACAAGTATTCAGTATAGAGGATATAATGTTCTCTCAATACATCTTCATGATATAAATAAAGTTATTGGAATATCTGGGGTTTCATTTTATCGAAATAAGAGCGTTTATTTCTTTTCTGTGTCACCATGATGGATCTGGGGAACCTTTTGGAATAAATCAGTTAGGCTGGCGTACTCGAAGATTGTCAAAGAGAAGTTACTTGTTCTTTGCATGTGATATCCATGCATACAAGCATTTATATATTTGATCCTGAAGACTTTCCTGGACTGACACTTTATTTTCATGATTATAACTTCAAGCAGAGCTGGTTGAATCTCTTCTCCTTTCTTGCTCTCTTGAGAGCATTTAATAAGATTACTTCTGTTAATTCTAATGTACTTGGAAGATCTAAAAACCTATTCATTGCTTTCTTCCCTGAATCATCCTCATCAATCTAAAAATATTTTTGTGTTTTTATTCATATCCTAAAGAAAAACTTGACTTGGCTTTAAAAACAGTAATGGTAAAATAAAAAAAAAAAGTATTTTGTTCTTCTTGTGCAGAAGATGTTATTTTGTCACATTTTTCCTCACAACTGGAAGAGCCACAGTCACTGTTTCGTAACACTCCTCTTTCCTCCTGTCTGAAATTTTCTTGTGATTCCAAGAGGCAGGACAAGGAATATTTTAAAGCTGATATATTGAATTCAGCATAAAATAATGAATATTGTGTCACATATACAAGCTGATAGTAGAAGACTACAGTGGATTCAGGAGAGATTTGAGCTTAGTGGCCTGTGCTGTGATGGAGCTAGAAGAAACTTTTCTGTTGATCTCCTTGCAGGGCAGCCAAGATCCAGTTTGGACTTGTCTCCTGTTTAGACAAATGAGGTTTTGTTTAGGATATTTTTCCTTGTATATGAAGAAATACTTTTACTAGTATGGCGGTAATGAAACTTCTACAAAAATGCTGCAGGTTGGCAGATACTTTTATTTTACTTTTTTAGCCTGAGAATTTTTTGTCATGCTGCTTGGTGGAAAGAAACTGTCATACAAATGAAAAAGTGGCTGAAGTTCAATTGTAAATTAAATTATATTTGCACAAAGTTAGAGATTTTATCGGTACACTTTCATGTGACTCAGTCTATGTGTATTGCATGATTAGTAAGGTTGTTTGCCTGTAAAAGTGTGGTTTTGGTTTTGCTGATTAGGTATTAGGGAAAAAAATTAGATACAAGTATTTTATCCCTGATGATAATGGCAGTTACTAGGACAATAGTAAACTGCTAAACATATGGTTACAAACAAACAAAACTCCACCCTGAAGGCTTTCATCAAATTATTAAGTGCAATGAGGTCTTCCAGAGAACTTGCAATGCCAAAAGAAAAATGGTGGTTAGGGAAGCACTCTTATCAAATAAGATTATTGGAGGAAAAGAAAAAGTATAATTTAAAAATTGCTATTTTTTTCCACATCAGTAGATGCACCATTAACATTGGGGGAACTAATCCAAGAAATGAGTCTTGAAATGCCAGTTTAAGATATCTGAGAATAGTAATGGAGCAGCAGACAATAGGAAATCTCTTGCACCAGCTACTCATTCTGAGACTGATAGGAGAAATTGTTGACCTGCTAGCTCTTGCCTGTTATCCATTGCTCTAATCTTTGTGGCTGAATGTCAGATGGAAATAGACAACTGTTTTTAATTTGTTGGGATATTTTTTTAAAGTTTTTTTAATTTGAGTTTGTTACTGGTTAAATTAGTATAAACTGTTCTGGAAAATAGATTTGCTTGGACCACGAAGGAATATAATGAAGGGGAAAGAGCAGAACTGACTTCCTGAGATTTTAATCAGACCTCAGAAGTCTGCTGGAAGAGTCATGCATGTGAATAAGAATGATCTGTTTTGTGTAGTCAACTCAACTTCCAAAAACCTTTCAACAAAACCCTTAATCAAAGGTGTTTAAAAAATAGGGTGATGAGTGGAAAAGTCTTCTCTTGGATTAATGGCAGATTAGGTGTACAGTACAAAAGACATAAGTAGTCATTTATTAAAGGAAAAAAAACACTTCTAGGAGGTCCAGAATAATCAGAATTTAAAAAGAGTTTAAAATGTTGCAGAAAGATTTCATCATACTAAATGATGTAAAGATGAAAGGCAGTTGGGATTCAATGTCAGCAGACAGAATGGAGTGTGCAAGGGGAAGAACAATCCTATTTTTTCCAAATGAGGAAAGAACTTCCAGACATGGTATATAGTTTCTTGAAAAGACCTCCTTTGTACTTACTATTTTTTTTTTAAGGGACTTATAATTGAGCATTTATTCTTACAGTAGAATCCTGATTACCTGGTTCAAATGAACGACACAGTCCAACTGGTAAGGGTGGAGGATAGGTTTTGATCAGAGATACAGGATGTCCTATGTAAATAAGATATTTGCTAGCTTAAGATAGAGATGACAGTAGTTATGCAATAAAGATGTGGATTTATAAAACAATGGAAGTCATGAAGGAGATGAATAGGAAATACACCTGTCATGTCTTAAGGAAACAGGAACAATGACATTGTTCCACAGCAGGTTGAAAACCAGAGGAAGGTTAGGGGGTTTTATTTCACTTGTTTTCTCTACATGAATGTAGAATTTATTTAGGGATATCTCCAAAGGAGACATTGTACTGTGTATGTGAATTCTGGCTATAAAGGGAGAATAGGTGGATTGATTATATTGGAAAAAATGGCTTCATATCTTTTGCTATGGTCTTGCCTGCTATTCATGATTTCTGCAGATTAGATACATTTTTGGTTTCACCTGGTATAATTATTCACATTTTATGTTCTGCAGTTTATTAATCAAGCTTCCTTCTTTTAAACTTAATGCTTTTTATTATCACTTAGAAAGAGAGAAAATTTCAACTGGAGTAAAAAACAAAAATCCAAATTAATTTGCTCAGTCTGTATTTCAAGGTTAACAGAATTTGGCTTGCTATGAAGAAAACAGTTGATTTAATTTTCTATTCATAAATATCTGAAGTTAAAGTAGCATAGCCTATATAGTCACTTTGAGTGTTACCTTCACAGTAGACTATCACTTGAATTCTAGTATGTAAATGAATATAACTGCCTTAATTCACCCAGTAAAATACTTGACATGTTCCATGTAATTAACTTAGAAATATGTTATAATATTGTAGAGGTCTTTTCTTAGGATTAATTGCCCTTACTTATCATTGAAAGATGAGATCATGTGCTCCCCAAACTCCATTTTATTTCCTGATCAAGCAATGAAATAGGTGTTCCTTTAGAAGTGTCATTTGAATACTGGAGCTGTGTGGAATGATGTCTTTTTCTGATATGATCAGGGTTTACAAAGCTGATTAAAGATTTTATTAATTCTTGTTTTTCCTAATGGAAAGATAACTTGGAGTGAACCTCTGCATGTGCTGGGTCAAGGTGGTTGTGGGAGATGGCTCTGAGGTGTTGTATTATGCTTTAATGGGAATTTCTGAAGCGAGGACTTGTTCTCCACCTTGTTCTGGGCTTTAGCAACAGCTGGCAGGGCGGTGTGACCTGAGAAGCAGGTGAGTTAAGTGGCCATTGCCTGCAGTCAGCAGGGTTGCTCTTTGTGGGGACTCCAGCCAAGACTCACTGGTCTGGCAAGCCACCAAAACAGCAGATGAGCCAAAGGAACAAAATCAATGTGCCTTGCACATGTGAAGAAATGCAGCCAACCAAATCATTTCACTCTTGGTGTGATTGAAAGAAATTGATACAACAGATATGAAGGGATGCTGTCAGCAGAGCTAGAGAGAACACAGAAAAGGAAAAGTCACCCTGAGTACATGAGGTGCCATGGTGTACCTACAGCAGGGACCAGACCACTGACTTCATTTTGACATGTGAAACAAATAATGCAGACTTGGTCTCTCTGCTAATGTTAGGGTCTTTAAGACTTCCATTAAAACAAGAGTAATAATGAACAGTGCAAGTACTCACGATCTGACTGAAAACTCATTTCTGAAAACACGGTCTGTAATATCCAGAAGTCTACTCGTGTAATCTCAAATAGATAAGATGCTCTTCCTTTTGTAAAACACGTTAACGTAAGTGGTGTCTCAGTTTGGAGAAAGATAGTAGCACTCCTCTGCAAACTTCATGTAAGATCCACAAAACTACTTGCTGCTTTTTCAGATGTCAGGTGGTATAAAGTGAATTATAGAATACATCCACAATCCCGAGCCTAGACTCCTGTGCTGTTTGCAGAAAAGTACTGTACATGTTAAACCTTGTGTTTTCTCTGAATGTTCTAAACACTTAACCAGAAATTTATTAATTTTTCTGCATAGATCTGCTGCATAACTTAGCGAAAGCTTCAACTGTTGCAGTATTTGTGTACCTTTCTGGACCTGATACTCAGTTTTGAATTTCTTAGTTTTGTTTGTTCCAGGATTATTTTCTTAAGACACTACATCCTAAGTAATTGTTGAGTTTTACAGTACCTTAAGTTGGTAAACAATCCGTTTAACATCTGAAATACAGCACATTTATCAAATGAGTTTTATTATGTTCTGATTTTATAGCATCTCTTTGGAAACATATTCTGTTTAGTATCAGAGGAAAAGCAGTAAGTTTATCTTCCAGAATACTTGGTTAGTTCTGTTTATAGCACTTTGATTACAGTAGCACGATATGCCTCTTTGTTCCTAAGTATGAAGAGCTATAAAGTAAGTTTTCAAAATTGAAATGAATATTTTTTTGGCACTTATGCATAACCTGCTGCTGCTGTCTCCACACACACTACAGTTTTTCATCTTGTGACCTCATCTGAGGAGAAACAGCTTTGCTACTATATTTAGCTTTTCCCCAAATGAGCAGAATTAAACTAAAATAGGAAAATACTGGCACTGAGACATAGCAGTTGCTGTCATAGCTGAAAACTAAAAATAAGTTAAAGGGTGATAATTTGAAGAATGTTCTGACCATAAATGTATGCAATAGTAACAGCAGATCCATAACGAACTTGCACCTAAATCATGGGGGTTTTTTAAGTATCAGAGGATGTAAGTGAGGAAAAATGATAGGTAGCTTTTTGTACACAGGTCCTTTTACATTTTTATGAAATACACTTGGAATTTAGTCTGCAAAACTTTTTTTGATTATCTATATTTAATAAAATAGTTTGAAGATGTACTGTTTACAGATTGTACTGTCTAACAGTTCTCGTTAACGATGAGGTGTTAATTGACTTTATCAAGCATTTCCAGAGTCATGGACATGCTTACTACAAGTGAGAGCAGAATTCTTATCCTTTTTTTCAAAATAAAATAACAAACAGCATTCATAAAAGCAATGAGAATAATAATGACAATATAATATGTAGCGTATATAATTTAGCAAGCTCTGAAAAATTACCTCAAAGCTACAGTGTATACCGGTAGCCTACGAAAACATCCCTAGAGTGTAGATTGATTTTTTTGGACTGATAATTTCATAGCATTCATGTTCTTACTGGACTAGCAGCCTTGATAAAATATTGGCAGAAACTCATTTTGCAGAAGGGTAAGGAATCAAAGTGGAAATGGATATTGGTTTAGTAAATAGAAAAAGTAAATGTCACCTAGCAGACTTTTATATGTGTGGACATTTAATTGATTTTAGTGGGCTTCTGAACTCAACTTTACTTATATGACAGTCCGTTCTTTTACACTCTATAAATATTGTAAGGGCTGAAAAAAGAAGGAGATAGACTTTTCAAATGTGGTCATGCCCGCACTCTAATTTGACTTATTTTTCTAAAGATGGAAATACATGGGGCAGGTATCTACTGGTATGTGGAGATAGCTAAGAGGCTGACTCTTGTGGGCCCAGAGTATTCAAAGTGTATTTAGAAAGCCCTACTTTATGAGGGAAATGTGGGTTTTTTTCCGGCTTAATAATTGCAGTGTAGATTTAGAACATATTGCGTGCATACTCTCCTAAAAGCAGGCCATCCTTTTCAAGTTATTTCCTTATTAATATCTGTTGCTCTGACAATTCATTAGGAGACAATACTAGATTTTTGGGATGTTTGGGCTTTTTTTTTTTGTCGTTGTTTTTTGTACTATAAATCCCCATCAGACTGCATCTGCTATTTCTCATTCACCTTGAGACGCTTTTTTCAAAAAAATTTTCGGTCTTTCCACAGCAGCTTTGCCCTGTAGTATAGTTTCTCAGCAGATAATGAAGCATTTCAGACCTCCTAAGGAATAGAGATGATCCATTCCTGAATTCACACTATGAGATATATATTGCTGTTTGCCCACAGACTAATGAATAACACAGCATTCCACCAGTTTTTGTTGCCCTCCACACCTTTCAGTAACGTATGAGTTCTTTAATATCATTCATGCAATCCTTCACTGAAGTATTTTGGTTCTTGCACGAAAAAAGGATTTTCTGAACCTCCTCTCCTGCCATAGCTTTCAGTATTTACTTTCTGGAGGTACTATATTCAGTGTTTTGGCAACAGTTCTTTCCACAAGATTTTTATTCTGTTAGTGCTACACTCAGACAGGTGTGTGGGATATTGAAATTGCCCAAACCTTTTTGCAGTCAACTGCTTGACAATGTGTTTTCTTTCTTTATTCATGCTCTTCTATTTGAAGATACATGATTGATGCCTCTGCAGATACTGTGCAGCAAAATGAAATTATAAAATCCTAATTCTACTCTGCATTCAACAACAAACAGCTGTCTGCTGCTCCAAGAAAGGAGGGCTCTATCATGTGTACTGGTGACTTGGGAAGATGAACCGCATCACTCCTTCCTCTTTCTTTCTCTTGCTTTATATACCCAGCAGGATGCCATATTTTATGGAACGTTCCTTGGATCTGTTGACTGTCTTGGCTGTGTCCCCTCCCAACTCCTTTGTGCCACCCCCTCTCCTTGCTGCAGCGGCAGTATGAGAAGCAGAAAAGGCCTTGACACTGTGTATCTGCTGCTTGGCAAAAACGAAGTAATCTCTGTATTAGCAACCCTGCTTCCAGACCAAATCAAACCCATAGTGCCATACAAGCTGCTGTGAAGGAAGTTAACTCCACCTCGGCCAAAATCATCATGGAGTCCAAACCTATGAGTCTCAAGTATCCCAGAAATCGCAGGGTGCTCTTTTACGGGGCCATAGTGGCCTGCACTGGACTTCATAATGCAGGGCACTGATTTCCAAGCACCTTGTCCCACTGGAAGTGTTTAACCAGAGTTCTGCTGAAATGAGGCAACACAGGGGAAAAACCTTAGCCCTACATGCTTTTCTTAAAGCTCTAAGGATAGTTATGGGCTAAATTTTATGAGACAATTGTTGCACGAAATATGGAAGTGGAGTGCCTGGAGAAGAGCTGTGCTGAGCAGGAGGGGCCCATTGAATACATGAGGAAGATCCAGCTGGGTACTCAACTGCTTTTTGTCAGGAGAGGTGCACTGCGGGTTTTAAGTCTTTGGAAGCTCAGGGAGGCAGAATCTTTCTTCAAGCTCTCACTAGGCCAAGTGAGTTCTGCTTTGCCTCTTAGACAAAACCTAGTGCCAAATCTCATCTCAAAAATCTTTCTTACTGTGGTTGAGGCACACTTTTACCGGCCTCGTTGCTGTATTTCCTTTCCAGAAGATATTTTTATAATAGTCTTGGATATGGGACCTTGATGTTTTTCTTTTTCCTCTGTGTATTATACTATTTTTTTCTAAGTCCAAAGGAGAAATTTAAAAGGTAGCAACAGAAGAATTGTGTTGGCAAAAAGAACTCCGAACAATGTAAAAAAAAAATTGAGGTACCATAGCTACTGCCATGTTGTTTTTAAACCCATTTTGTTAAATAAAGACCTCACTTTGATAATAGTTGCCGATACAAAATAGTTTTTAGAAGCAGATATTTTTGCTAACAGTAATGTTAAATATGTACTAATATCATATTCAATGCTGTGGGCTGTATTCTGGGATGTGCTAAAATTTTATTTTCAGCTGATGTGCCTAAACATCAATCTGCTAGTAGATAGTAAAATGCTTCTATAGCATATAATAAGGAAAACTTCTGTGAGTTTTTCCCAAACAGAGATAATGTGAGTTCTGGCTTTTTTATATATTTGAATCTTTCAGAAGATCTGCAGTGGTACTGAAGTAGTGTATAAGCAGCCAGAAACGGTGTAACTCTTGCTATTGCAGTTGTTTTAAATATTTTCAATATTGATGTGTATGTGCCTTGTTTCTTCTTCCAATTCTTCTAGGGCAGATGATGAGCAATATAATTACTTTGAAAGATAACAATTATAACCTTCTATGTGAGCAAAATGGGATCACACTCTACTTTTTTTTCCCCAGTATTTCTGTGTTTATTTGGATTCACAAGCACATTAATACTGGCAGAGCGCAAATTTATCACACTGTTTATACCCTTTAGAAACTCTGAACTCTGCACCATCTAAATAGTTTCTACACTCTCACACTGTTATTACTTGATAACTAGAGGTCCACTTTTTTTAATTTGAAGTGTTCTGAATATACCACCAAATCTCCAGAAGTTTTCTGTTCCTATGGCTTGTGGGTTTTTTTGTTTTGTTTTTGTTTTCTTTCAATAGTAGTACTGCAAATTAATAAACTTCCCAAACGAAATGTTTCCATGCTAGAAGGATGTCAAAATAGAGTTCTTCAGTTACAGTTGTATAACCAGCCAGTTGGCTGGTTAGTTTGCTAGGTTTTTACTTTTCAACAGTTCTGTCTGTTAATTTGAATTTCTCCTCTGGGATGTTTATCAGAACAACACAAAACTACGTGATTGACATTTCTTCTTCAAATACGAAGTTGAAACTTATATGAGATTTCCTGGGGTCAGCTTGCATGCCCCTGCCTCCTGGACATGGGTTTGGTAACAATTAGGGTCCCTTTTGTGCGGGTCAAATGGACTTTCAGTGGTTATTTCACTAAGTGGTAACTGTATTCTTTCCTCCCCCAGTTAATACCAGAATTGCTGCTGTTTTAGCTGATGTGGGACAAAAGATGTACGGATGGGGAGTGTCCTTTCCTTTTCCTGTGGATGTCTGTTGTGCTTTCTTTTTCATCTCTCCAAGATAAAGAGCTCTGGCAATAATGCTCTAAATTGATATTTCTATAATGTTGTTTTGTATGATTAAAATTAGAACGTTTCATAGCTGATTCTCAAATGAAGAGGAATGACCTGATAGAATCCTCAGTAAAAAGAGTTAAAAGATTCAGAAAACAATGAAATGGACTTCCGTGCAGGGAGCTATTTAAATTTCTGTGCAATGTCTATGGATACATTAATTTGTTTATGCAGCAACTTAGAAAATGTTATTGAAAATACCACACATGACAAAGGAAAATTGAGTTTCATTATATGAATGTAATTATCTCACACTATGTGAAACAGTCTTTTCTTGTCATGAGCAAAGTAGAAGCGTTAAGCCTATTATAACGTCTCTTTTGATGTTTTTCTAGGATGGAATAAAAGATGAATGTTCCGTACTGAAGCTGCAGCTGAAGGAGAGAGACGAACTTATAGCCCAGCTTCGTGAGGATCTGGTAAGCAGGAGAAGCAGTGGGGGTTTTTTTGTGGGTGGTTTTGGGTTCATTTACCTGATAGTATGATTCCAAGACCAGATATTAAAGAAATACAATTTCACACCTGCTATAGAATTACTAGCCTAAGGCTATGTTAATCACTCAGATAAACACTGGTAACACTGACTGTACTTTTCAAGGGACTTGTCAGCCTCTGAAGTGGCTACTGTCTAGATTCACTGCTTGTATCAGTTTCTTTGAGGAGATTGTGTTGACAGTTGTCTGATCAGAGGCAGATAAGCACAGCACTGTACGCATATGCGAGAAATCTTGAAGGGCCATGCACATGCCTGATAAATTGTCAGTACTCTTCCCATGAGCTGCTTTTCCACATCTATGAGTTCTTCAGTAGAAAAGGAAATATGTTCTTTTCACCATAATAGATGTCTTTGCATAAAATGATAAATACTCTTACACTTGCTGAACCTTTCCTTAGCATATGAGCTACTAATGCTTGGCTACTACTGCTTTAAGGATTGACAAAATAATTATCAGTGACTGAAGTCAAATATATGATAGGGCAATTAAAAAATGACTGTGCATTTTATTGTTTTGTTAAGGCTGTAATAACAGAGTTTTAAGATGCTTTTTTTTGATGGCATGTTGCTAAAGCATGGATGTCTTCAGGATTTTTAAATAAAATTCTCCTCCCTCGCAGCAGGGAACTTAAACACTGCAGAGAAATCCTGTAGGGTCACCACATTCAGGAGGACATTCAGCTCATAGATGCATTCCATGAAAACTGCAGCTCTGTGGGCACCTAAGATTTTGTCTAAGCACCCTTTGGGACAAGGGATTGTTTCCCTAATTAGGTCTTAATTAGGTGATCTACCTCAGGGTATTTTTGTGCCTTTCTATCTTGTGCCTCTCCTGCCAGCTCAGAACTGGAACAGAATTAATTCAGGTCTAGCTATTACTGCTTTTTTTTATCATCACTAAAAACAGGAGTACGCTTTTATGCCAAATAACTGGGTTTCAAGTTGCATGGGAAAAATGTAATTCTGCCCAAGAGTAAAGGATTTCTTTGCAATATTAACATCTGCAAAATAAATACACACCATCAATATTCTTTGTTTCATATTTGGCTACATTAAGAAATGATGTATTGTGTAGTTATTATCTAAAATTAAACGACAAAATGGGACACAGGGTGCATCAAGCTTCTCCACAGTCCTGGAGCATTGATTTTATATCAGTGTAGTTCAGAGTATATGCTGTTTAACTCGTGGGCAATTTTGTCAGTGTAAAATTACCCTATTGGTGTTGATACTGGGAGCTCATTTGCTGTTAATGGTTGCCAAAGTTTATCTGTGTATATGTCATTTGAAGAAAAGACAACCCACAGGGAACTGTCATTAAAGACAAAAAGTACAACTTCCCAGGGACATGAATTAAGGATTTCTGTATGATTGAAAGTATTTAATCAGTTTTATTCGGTTTATTCAATCAATTTAATTCACTTTTGACACTCTAAGACTTGTAAAGGGGTGCAAGTTTCTTGAGACTGTGTTTAGTCGTTTGAAACTGAGCTTTGAAAGGACTCAATAGATCTGATTTACCTCTAATTGAAGGGAATAAAGCCAGGTTGGGAGGTGAACATGACAGAAACTATTTTAGTTTATGAAACCTAGAAAAAAACAAGTGCTTACCCACACCATGGGGAAAAAAAGTGTTTGGTTTTTTGTGGAGTGGTGGGGGATTTTTGTTGTTTGTTTGGGGATGTTGTTGTTGGTTGGTTTTTGTGGTTGTTTTTTTCTGAGTTGTCTAAATACATGTATATACTTTTTAAATCTCTGTTGCATCTTCTGCAATACTGCACACCCAGTGCCCTTTTTCTGGAGGTATCCTGGGACCTGCCACCATGGCACTTAGTGAAGTTGTTTCCTGATTGTGAGAGATGCTCTTAGAAACTTTTTATAGCGCGCTCTTGAGGGAAAATAAGCTGTCATTCAGAACTGTTAAAAGTTAATTAAATTTGTAATTATTACCAGGAAATTCTGATAGTGTTTTCCTTGCTTGTGTGAAATATGCCAAAAATTGATGTGAAACATGATTTAATATTCTGCAAATGCTACATTTATTTATGAGTTTGTAAGACTGTAAATATTTGGAAAGTTAATGTTTACAAAAGTTAGGAGCAGTCATTTTTGGCTAATGAAACTGCACATGTTTTCATATAGTTGCAATTTATTACAGACATAATACTTAATAGGAAATTAGAACTTTTGTTCTTGTGTTTTGGGGCAGCCCATGTTCTATTTGTCGTTCTGAATATGGAAATACAAAATTTGTAAATGCAACTTGCCTGTCTCGACATTGTGGCATTGTGATGCTAGTTCAGAAATAGCACATAAAAATTGATTTGAGTAGGAGTCAGCTTTGTGCTTCTTGAGAAGTACACAAAAATCTGTACTTTCCAGCATTTAAGTTGAATGTTTGCATGTGGATGTTGGTTTTACAGCAAAATTCTTCAACTAACCCAAAGTGAATGTCAGGTAAATTTTGGCTGTCTGGGAGCTTTTGCTTCTTGCTTTCCTCTAGATTTCCTGGATTTTTCTAGTAGTTTTCCCCTCTGATTTTTTTCTTGATTTTTAAATACAAAAAAGCATTTCTACCTCATTTGAGTGCGTTGTGAAGGAAACCTTGAGCTGAAGAAAGTGTCAATGGAGTGTGAGCTGATGAAGCTTAAGAGCTTGTAATTGGCATGTAGCTTTTTAAGGGAGGAAAGGCTAAATACCAGAGAAATTAAAATAGGGGTTTAGATGCTCAGCTACAATACCCAGGTAGAAAGGATAAAATACAAGGAGCCATCACCTCCTTCCTAGTAAACAAAGAACATAGAATAGGCTCTTACAGATTTTTTATTTGTTCTCATTTTAGTGATTATTTAGTGACTTTATTAGTGACTTAAATGACATTAGTAGTGACTGTTCTAAAGTGACTTGGTAATGGTAAACCTCACCAGGAATGGAAAATTTGGGTTCAAACCACCACGTGTCTCAAGACTGTACTCATTTCTGAAAATATTGTCCAGGAAATCAAATTAGACGTATCCATTGTGCTCTTCTTTTCTCTTTTCTTCCTTTTCCCCCCTAAAATAACCAAAATAAATAAATATCTTAGTTTTCATTGGGCATGAAGATGTTTTAAACCTCAGCTGTCACATACTCAGGTCTGTCTGCAACTGCATCTTTACATATATTTTCCCAAATTGATCTTTTTCCACTGCAGTGTGAGCACTTAGAATGACTTTAAGCAGAAAATATTTTCATGCTGTATTGGCAAAAATAACTGACTGCTGTTTGCAGTAGCATTTATTCTATTGCTGTCATTGGTACAGCAACATTCATGCTGAAAAATGAGTGTTAACAACATTATCCTCTCAACCTTGATTCCCTGTGTGACTTAAGTTGTGTGTGTTGTGCCACCAAAATGAAAAATGTAGTGAGGCAGTTTGAATGGATTCTGAGTGGAACTGGAGGCAGAGTTAAGTCAGGAAATTAATCCCCCTCATAGCCCAGTTGTTCGGGATATTTTTCTGCTGTGGAGGTGGCTCTTGATCAAATGTTAGACTTTCTACAGTTAGGAAATAGTGAGGTACAGTGGCTTTACCTCAAGCTGTAGCAGTTACTGCTTTAGAACTAGATACTCTGGAGTTAGCTCAACAAAACATAGCTGCCCTATTTTTATTTTTAAACTTTTTTCTCATATTTTCAAATCATAAATGAGCTCTACCTCCATGTCCAAAACTTATGTTAAATGATTTGAGAGGGCATGGGACTTATGCTGTGGTTTGGGGGGAGGGGATTGGTGGGTGGTTGTTTTTGGTGAGGAACGGTGTTTTGTATTTGTTCATTTAGCTGCTGTATCCTAAATACAGTGTATTCCTGGAGGGCAAGAGTGGATGGCAAGCTTAGCTGTTTTCTGTAGCTTGATTTCAATAATGGGCAATTAGACAAATGCTCAATTTTTGAAGTATGGTGAAGATGAATACTTGTCATTCAGCTTAAGTGTAACAGAAAACCTTAAGAGCATTTGAATCCTGCTTATGAACTATTTATGAAAGACACTTAGATTAAGTGTAAAAATCACCTCAAAATGTAATGATGCCAGTACAGATCCCTTGTATTTTGCTGTCTTAACATCACAGTGTGTTTGGCAGGAAAAGAATGAGATTTGGATGAAAAACGTCATGAATACATGGGGAAAATAGTTTCTTGAATTGTTGTGAAAAGGAGAAATTTTCATTATTCCAGGCTACTTTCAAAATTTTGAAAACAGTTCTCCTTGAAATTTTAAAGAAATTAGATAGTTCCTTATTCGAAAAGGGTAATAGTCCTTAGTTTTGGAAAAAGAAATCTAGATTAATCTTTACATTAGCTACCCATTTGCTTTACATTCTGTGTGTTTGTAGTATTGTTTCATGTTGGCTGTTTTTATGGGAGGGTATTACAGACCCATGTATAATTTACATGAGAACCAGCATTTCTAAGTAGTTTCAAATCCTCTCTCTTCACCATATTTAGGAAAAATTAGGAGTAAAAATGAAATAGATTAAGTGTACTTACACATTATTAAAGTGTTAGGCATCTTACGCCTTTTTTGCAGGAGAATTAATTGCACGTATTCTAGAAGAGGCTTATCTGAGCCATAATTACTCTCTGAATCAGTTCCACAAGACAGACGTGGAGTGTGAAAATGGCAATATCCTATAACCCACAATGGGGATTTGGCTCCAACTCCTTGTCTGCCTCAGTCCCTTGATGAAAAGCTGCAAGTCAGATAGGATCTTTAATATTCTTGGGCACTTGTTGAGTTTAAGTTCCTACTACAAAACATTGTCATATCATGGTGTTCGGCATAGATAAAAAAAAAATATGTCACAAGCACAGAGTATATTCCTGGTCTCACTGAGGCTCTGCCCTGGAGTATTTCATGAAAATAACACTACAAAATGAGCAGACCTGAAATACAAAATTTGTCCGAAGTCTCCCTTGAGACACAATGCCAAGGCTTGTCCTCCTTCAATAATAATGCACTGCATGTGTTTATCTTTGACAGGAGTGTCACTTGTAGACAGCTGCCTTCATGAGATGTGTAGTGTTTTACTGATGGGCCTTCTAGTATTAGCAGGCAATTCTGATCTGGTCTTAGGCCAAAATCTAGAAAAACTTTATTTTTTGAGCTATCCGAAGGACAAGATGTATGTCTCAAAGTCACCTTTCCTTTTTTTTCACTTAAGTTTTTGAACCAATTTTTACTCTAATGAAGATGTAAAGATAGCTGACAATGGGTGAATTTTAGGACAAATGGAAATGCCATCTTGGGGATGTGCAGGGAAGGAAGACTGTGTGTTGCTGTTCAGCTTTGTAGATGTTTTCCTATGTAGGATGAAAGTTGGCTAAAAAGTATCGAAATTTATTGTTGCTTGATATGAAATTTGTGATATGAGATAAATTCTCAAAGAGGTACTCAAGTTTGAGCTGTCATGAAAATGACTACTGTCAGTATCATCTAATGAAATACTACTGCATATGTATGTTTATATGAGAACAGAGAAAAGTAATGTTGCCTAAAAACAAATGCTGGTGTACTGGGAAGCTTGTTTTGTTTCTGATGATCAGCAATTTAATTTCTATAACTTAATACCTTTAGTATGTTGCTAAAGGCACGTGTGTGACACATTTTTATTGTAATCATCTGATATGAATGACTTTCAGGTTGATAAGTGTATTATCCTCAGCTCTGCACTGCAGTGTTTAATGAATCAACTGGTAGTGTTGTTTCTTCCAATAATTACATTCCTGATTGGGGAAATATTTTTGCTCTTGATGTTGTGGAGATATCTGTCTGTGCAATTTGCTAAGGATCTGATAGAAAAATAATGTTTTGTTTGGTTTCTCTTTTGTCCCCTCAAACTTAGTTTATTGTCTTGTCCAGTTCTATTTCCCATAGCTGGACATAATTCACAGAAAAGTCTGTACATACACACTAGTATAGCAACCATCACAAATGAAAAATTAGCTGTGTGTTAATACCAAAATATAATTTTTCTTTGCATACTAGTTAAATTTTTTAAGGAAGGGTGTGATGCAGTTTTCATCCTCAGTGAATATTTTTTCATTCACTCTCAGTATATTCCAGAATTTGAAGAAATCAAGTATTTTTTCTGTAAATAACACATTGCTGTTCACACATGAGAATATTTAGGAAAAAAAATTAAAAATACTTTTATGCTAGGACTGAGAAACTGTTCTTAAGACACAAAAAATCTGAACTGCAGTATCTGTCCTTTCCTAAATAAGTAACGTAACAAGAAATTAGTTGCATTGAAGTATTTCTTACGTCTCAATAATATTGCTTCTCAGAGACTGGCTCTATAGGTCCTCTCAAAGTTCTGTATATTTTTTATTGTTCGATTACTCATTTTCAGTTTGTTATTTGAAGTGCACAAGATTTCAGAGATTCAACAAAGAATCCGTTTCAAATTCTGTTTGAAAGACTGAGCACTTTCTCACTGAAGATACCTTCTGTACTTTGGCATCATTAATATTGCATGGTTCAAAGGATGCTCTAACACTTCCTCAGATGCTCTGCCTACTTTGAAACACATTCTTCAGTGATTTTAAGTTCTGTTTAGAGCTGTCTTGTTTATTTGGAGTTTCAGTAGAACTTCCTTAGAAAAGTTCTGATTCATACCTGCTTTGTCTACATGAGGTTTTAGCTCTGAAATTGGGAAAGTTGCCCCTTCCAGTTTTTAGAGAGAAAAAATGCCCTTTGCAATACTGGTTTCCCATGGTTTGGAAAAGTGAATTAAATAGAATAAAGTGCTACTGATCTTCTAGATTTGAGTAACTAATCATTACACTGCATGCCCTATCTTATCTCTGTTACTAGCCTGGGATGGGTGGATGTGATGCTAGGGTGGGAGCTGCTGAAGTGGCCATTTATTTCAGAGGTGTTAGATTAATGCCTTTTTTTTTGTCTTTTTTTTTGTCTTTTTTTTTTTTTTTTTCTTTTCTTTAATCAGGATAGCAGTCTTACAGCAAGATGTAGGTTTTGGTCGCAGTGTCAAGCCTCTTTCTTCTGTTCAGGTCTTTAATGCTCCCCTTGGGTTCTTTCTTCTGCTATTCTGATTTCTGGCATCTTTCTTCATCTATTGAAATACTGTTCCCCTCTTTCTATAGAAACCACACACAGTCTGCACATCTTGTCATGTCCTGTGCATGTTTTATCAATTCCTTATCCAGAAGCTTATTGATGCCCACTTCTGGTTTTTGAGTAGAGACTTTTTTCAAGCTTAGGCATTTGTAGTGCTGCACAGCTGTAATATTTTTGGCTCTGATGAGATTTTATCAGTATCCCATTGCAACAATAAGGGAATGGGTTCTGTAGCAAAGCTTTCAGAAATTACTTGGTGATTACCCTGTATTTAGGCTGGGTGTTTGGCAAGATAGGCAGTGGGCTTTTCAAATGCCCTTCACTGCCTGCAGGGAGGAGGCAGATTACTGCAGAGCTGTCATGCTTTCATGCCAAGTGGTAATGAAAAATCTCATGTGGGATATCGTTGATACAAAAGTGTGTTACAAGACTATGTACAAAAGCCTGAGTAGTGTCCTAGCAGAGAGCTAGCTTGCAAATTTCTACTTGCATTGGTAAGCTATTTCCAAAAACTATTGCTCAAGTTATCCTGGTTCCTATTTTGTCTCCTCTGATAGTTTAACTGAATGAACATTTTATATTCCTTTGTATCTTGATTAGAAGAAAATAAAACAATAGTATATGGTCATCATCAAAAAAATCAAATAAAAAGTAGTCTTACTGACTTTTAGCCACATATTACAGTTAAATTACAAAGAGAAAATAAGATACTGGTTAATATTAAGTCACCTTAACCTCACTCAAATTTATTTGGTTTGTCTATGTACTTGGTACTCAATTCTGACTATTATTCATTAGATTATTCTGTATGGCTAGGAAAATAAAAGCAATGAACTGCTTCTTAATATCCCTTGTTGACTTCAGAATATAGAGTGAAAATATATCTTTTTTGGCTTGATTGGTGAGGGTTTTTTCAGACCTGTTCTTCATGAATAATTCAATAGGTTTGAAATGTACTTAACGTATTTTAGCGCTTTCTGTAATAATGGAAGACATTTATCTTACACTTCCCAATTTGACTTACAGATGATATTGTTTTTCTCAAAGGGAGCTCTTGTGACTTGCCAGAAGAGTAATAGAGTTTTCAGGCTATGGTATTTTTCAGAATTTACTGATTATTAACACAGGGATTTATAAAACCAGACTTTCTCCAAGTGTGATATTTGTGTTTCAGCTTACAAATGAGGGTTTCACTCAACTAAGTTAGTTGAGAAATAGGATGCTGTATTATTGAGGCTTTAGAAAAAACAAATGGAGATATTATGCTGGTAGTATGGTGATGAGAAGGAATAAAATTGTGTCAACTTGCACCTGTCTGGTGGGGCTGCTTGCAGTGGAGCTCAGGTTAATAAAAATTAAAAGTGGTGCAATTAAAGGATGATCTAAAGCAGCTGAACATCTTGTTCTATTTTTTAGCTGAACTGTGTATTTATCATACTGCTTTTGAGAGCAAGGTGATGTGCTTTGAATGGAAGAGAGAGGACAGGATTTTTGGATTGTCCCTGGATATATACCTTCTAAGAACTCTGCCAACAGAGACACAATTAGAAAATTGCTGTGCAAATAAATAGAAATTACTGTGCAAAGGATCCTCATTTAGCCAGTGTAAATAAGAAAGCTTTGACCATTTTTTTGCAGTTTTTAAGATGTCATCTTGTTGTATCTTCTTCAGTTTACGGAAATGGAATCCAGTTCCTAAGAGACAAAGACATTTGCTTTCTGTTGACCCTCCAGTTCAGAACCACTGGGGTGATGAGGCTGTAAAGAAAGGAACTGATGAACCACAAGTAGCTTAAGAGATCTTTTCTGGTACTATTTTGTCTTTATTTGTCAAATCACAGTTAGTAACGTATATCTGTTTGTCTTGACTTTATCCTAAAAATTGATTAACCATTCTGCTCAGCCAGCAAAATTAAAGAAGTATCCAGGCAGAGAGCTTTTTTCACACATGTTATTCTGCAGAAAACCACATCTTTGTAATCATGTAAGCAGATTGAGGAGGGGAGAGAGAGTGAGAAAACTACTTCTTAAACTGTAAGGTGTCAATTAAGTGGGAAGTGCATTTGTTCTTAACCTGTAGGGAATCAGGAAGCGTCAGGTTGTGTGCATGCCTGTTTGTCTGCGCAGAAAGAACCCTAAAAGTGTGTCAAAACCAAGGTTATGACTTTGAAAATTCCCAGAATCAGTAATGAAACAGGTCTGTAGAATTTCTATCTTACTTCATTCCAGCTTTATTTTTCCTTTTTAAACTAATTTTGGTAATTTATTTATTTTTCATGAGTTATTAAAACCTTTCATACATATGAAGGCCCTAACTTCATGAGAATCTGGTCTGATAAGGAATGTGCAGAATTTGACATGAGGAATATTAGAAACAGCGAAGACCTAGCAGGGACCATGTTGCCAGAGAGTTGTTGATACAGGCAGTTTTGAATTTTTTTTTTTTTTTAAGAACCTAAGCTGGTAACTTAAGATGATGAGTAATTTAGAAGTGAAGGACCTTAGAGGGTGCCCTAATCCTACATCCTGGCTCAAAGTAGCCCATGAAGACATATATTTACATAAAATCTCTAGATGGCCACTGGCATTTGGGATAATCACCTGTGTCTCAGTAGAAGATAATCCATAGTGTCGCCTTGATTTTTCTCAGCTTCTGTTCTGTTCACAGCTTTCATGTTTATGGGTTGTTTCTCACACTTGGGTGATGTAAACACTGCCAATGTTATTGTATGGTTTCAAGGNAAAAAAAATAGGTGGGAAAACATTTCTCTTGTCAAGGGCAGTATAAAGCTAAAATAGATGAAATGATGGAATATGAGTGGATTTGGGTGATTACAGCAGAGAATTTTTTTTACATGGAGCTATGTATCAGATGACACCAGGTGCACCAACTAGATGTTGCTGTGCTTTGGCTCAGTAAGAACAGGATAGAATTACTCTGTAATTACTCTTTCTTCCTCAGATAAGGTATTGAAGGCATATAGGACCCCTTCTCAGAACAGACTTCTCTCTTTTTCACAGCTTTGATCAATATAGTTTGTCAAATTTGTTGGCATAGCTTTCACTTGAACCATTTTATTCAGTATGCATAGATAGGCATGCAAGCACTGCTCCAAAAAACCCCAATCTTTTTAATGGTTATGTTTTGCTCTTCTAATTTCTTTGTCCCCTTCTCTTGCACAGAATGTTTTGTAGTTTAATTATTTTCTGACTTGGTATAATATAATTAATAGAAAGGACATCTCAGGCTAATAGACTTCATCAAGACAAATAGAATTTTTTAGGAGGGTGAGGAGTCTATTCACCTCTCCTTGGAGAGCTGCTGCCTAGGTAGCTGCTACTACACAGGAGGAGGGGTTTGTGTGGGGTGACTTCTGGAATGCTTTTCAGGCTTTTTTGTCTACTTACACTGGTGTACACTGAAAATGTCAACATAAAATGTAGACGGATGTTTGCTCATTTAGTTTGGGGATCATCTCTTCACCGCTGTATTGTACCATACATGAAACCTATAGGATAGCATCTTTAAAGGGCTCTTATGGGCCTCGCATTTAAAGGCTACAGGAGTTTAGCTCTGTAAATGCCTTTGTGTTTCTTGATCAGCTTTCTTAGTAATTGCATCAGGCTGAGAATTAGCCATGTTTATTGGTGAAGGATGCTAAAGAAGTGTTAAACCCCATTACTTGACATTTCATCATGGTTTTCACTGTTCTTTTAGTAGAACTCTATTAATCATTAGCATCCCCCGTTATGTTTTGTGGTGCTGGAGTCCTAGTACCTGTATGGAATGATGTAAATAAATAAAACATAGAATATTCCAGAGGCCAGTAATGTTGCTAGTCTCCCATTGGGCATTGGCTGAATTAGCTCCTGAATTGTACTATACATAGTAGTATATTTTTCAGAAGGCATGGGAGAAGAATTTTACACTTATGAGTAATTAATGCTATTGAGAATGGTCACTTACAAGGAAACATCTTACTCAGCTCTTCTGTTTTTATGCTAAAATAAATGAAAGTAGCTATCCTTCCTTTACCTATGAAATATCTGCTTTGTTTTTTCAGATGTAATTATTGTGAGAGATTTGCATCGACAGACTGATGCATTGTTCTTTGCTATTAAAAGCCGAAAAGAGTGTTTATTAATCCCAGCTCAGCCATGCATCAACATGTACATTGGACTTGATTCCCTATTGTGTCTGCCTTGAACGTAAATGCACAAATACGTTGATGGCATCTCGTTCATGTCTTAGGATTACAGCCAAGTAATCTCTTATTCCACTGAAGTAATAATTCAGCCTTTCTCTCATTCACTTGTGCCAGCCCCAGAGTAGCTGTTTTCTGTTTCTTACACAAGGTTGTGATGTGCCTTAAATCATGCCATGAAAGCTCTCATGTGTAGGCTTCACTTCTGGCAACTGTCTTTGTTTGCATTAATACCCACATATGTTGTTTAGCAGAGGCAAAAAGCCTATAAGAAAATTAATAAAGAAGCAAAACAAATTCAAAGTGAGATCTTGTCTTCCATAAGCACAATAAAGCTACTTTATTATGTGAAAAAAAAAAAGTGACTTAGGCTTCTTTTCTGCAAGACTTCAATGTGAAATAAGAGGAAAGAAAGCTCTAATTTATGCTTATGGTGATTTATTTGTCAGTAAGGTCTAGGTCTTTAGTGGGCATGTGTAAGTGTAGCTACATGATGTGCTGATGGGCTATGCTGATTTACATCAGGTGCTGTCATTGTAAGCCTAGAGGGGAAAGTTGTAAATATCCATTTCGTGAGAGAATGATGGTGTGGTTCATTTCCTGAACATGCTTTTGGTGGACAGGTATATTAATGTAGCATCTCACATGTAAAGATGGTTGGCAACTTACTTTGCCATTGATTAGGTCAGGTTGTGCCTTTTGATTTAAAGATGATTTGTGCACTGCATTGGAAATAGAAAAGTGTAACAAAGGCTAATGTTAACGAAGTTGACTGCCTCCCTTCATGATTTATGGAGTGACCTCCTCAATTAAATAACCAAAAAAGAACAAGGTGTTATTTTTAACGTCAGGATGGAAATGAAGCAAGGAAAGAGTTGACAGTACCATATGCTGTCCCCCCACACACCTGGATCTCTGTAGAAAATTGAAAGCTAATCTTTGTAAAGTAAAACACCAAATTTTTTGTAGACTCCATGTAATAAAAAACAAAAAAAAACCAAGAAAATAACTTTGAAGGTCGAGTAATTCTTTTTGTTTTCTGACACTTTTCTGGTTTATCATAGCTGAAGGACACAATCACAACTGTAAGAGAGCAATCTCAAAATTAACCAGAATGGTTCTGTGTTAGGGAAGATTAGAAGAAATTGTGCACTAGAATGCTCTAGAAAATCTCTGTTCACAAGGTTGGCTGTTGGAGGTGATTGCTACTGTTCTTTTCACTTCAACTGCTGTCAATCTTGTAATATTTTTTCCCCCAAGAGGAACCACAAATGCATTAAAACATGTCTAAGCTTTAATGAAGTGTAGGTAGGAAATGGCTTTGAGAGGGGTTTAGGCAGTAGCATCAGCTTAAAGTAGTATTTCAGTTGTTCTGGGAAGAAAAATGGGATTTACCAAATCAGAATTATGTTAGCCTTGACAAAAGAGTTTCCCAAAAGCTACATATAATATGAATTTTGTTTTTGTGGAAAAAAAATGGACATTTCTGTTACTGCAGACTCTTTTGGTGATGAAATAGTAGAATTATATATATTTAAGACTACCACACATGGGGGAGATTTACCAAGAACAGAAGAAAGAATTTTAATGTTCTTTGGTATCTCTCACCTTCCTTGGCCGTCCAAAGGGAGCTTATCCTAACAGAACTAAATTATTCTCTTCATTACTTTGGTAAACCGTAATGTTATTGGAAAAAAAAAAAAAAGGTGTTTTCTTTTCAGGCAGAGACAGTTTCATAGTTCAATTGGCAGGGCATTTTTTGTACATATGTAGAATATAGTGTGATGAGTGTCTGGAGAGATATAAAGATAGCTTTTAAGGAGAGCTACGCAACATGGTGTTGCAGGGGTTTAAAACAGTACATTACCCTTTAGCCTTTAGAGCATGGTGTTCCAAGTGATCATCTAAAACCCCCCTACAGTCTATTTAACACAGGTTTTTTATTTGTTCCTAAAGTATGGCTGAATATACAGTGCCATGCAGACCATTTNCTAACACTTCTGGGTGTACACACACACGTGCCAGAGTAAGCATTAAAAATGTTATTTGGTATTTGAAAAAAGCACCATGAAATGATCTTAGTATTTTGAATTCTTCTTATTTCTCTAGGAAGTGACTGATACTGACATAAATTCCATGTTTTTCTGCTTTTTAGTGACTGTGAGTCCTTCAAAGAAGCACAGATTCTAATCTGTGGGACAAATAATTATTTCTCCCTTTCAGTGCCTAAACAATTTATTAAAATCCCACTATTCCCATTCTTGTAGCATTCATGTGAATGTGATATTTTCAGTATAGACATAGAGAGAGAATGTGATTTTGAATGCAGGGTGATAGCATAAAAAATTTGCAGTTTATGAATGAAAAAGTACAGAATTAATTTAACTATCTCTGATGATCAGTGAATGTTTCATCATATCAAAAACTGCTGCAATTCTACCATTTCAGACAAGCAGATACCAGTCACTTCTACAAGTTGGTTTCAGAATTTCTATTATGTTTGATTAGATCAGATCTGTCCCATGCGGTTATGGATACAAAGAAACAAAATTTGCTGGGAAACAGGTCTATGCTTAATTTTTAGGTGATTATTGAGCTTTGCTTGCATTGAAACTCAATTTCCTGTGGTTATCTCTGTTTTCTGTCATTGGATGTTGTGTCTCACTGTACATTTCCCTTAAATATACTGATCGAAACATCTTTTGTATCCCTGTTATGTTTATTTCTCAAAAAAGTTCAAAGCCAACATCTGATTTACATATTTACATGAAGTGATGACCTCTTCCATAATTGATAATATGTAGAGAGTATGTTCCTATACAGAATGAACTTTTAAATCTCTGCGCCCATATTTTAAGCAAAAAATAATAGAGAACCTCCCAAACATTAAAACCAGAACCTTGAATAGGTTTATTCCACTTGGATAACTTGGGCTGAATCTCCAAGCACCTAAAGAGGTTTTTTGACAGTGTGGCTCTTAAAGCACTATACACAGCTTTGGAACGAGGGGTCATATGCTAGAAAAATTATGCTATATCCTTGACCACTCTCTCAAGCATTAGAAACCTTAAATTATGGAGAAAGCGAAATCACTTTTGTGTTAGTAGTGAACAGGACAACCGTGTCCNACCTCTCATCATTAGGAGTAAAAATTCAACAGTTTAAGGATTTCTGAGTGCAGTTCCACCAAGGATTAATAATTTTTTCCAAGTTACTTTTGAAAGTTAAAAGCTTTTTCATTTCCTGTTGTCGGGATACTAGAGTTCTAAAAAATGGACTTCAACCTCTTCTGTAGTGCAAAATGTTTTCTTAAAAATAATGTTGGCTTTGTTGTTAGTTTTAGGGTTTTGGAAGAGCTCGTTTTCATTNTTTCAGACAAGCAGATACCAGTCACTTCTACAAGTTGGTTTCAGAATTTCTATTATGTTTGATTAGATCAGATCTGTCCCATGCGGTTATGGATACAAGGAAACAAAATTTGCTGGGAAACAGGTCTATGCTTAATTTTTAGGTGATTATTGAGCTTTGCTTGCATTGAAACTCAATTTCCTGTGGTTATCTCTGTTTTCTGTCATTGGATGTTGTGTCTCACTGTACATTTCCCTTAAATATACTGATCGAAACATCTTTTGTATCCCTGTTATGTTTATTTCTCAAAAAAGTTCAAAGCCAACATCTGATTTACATATTTACATGAAGTGATGACCTCTTCCATAATTGATAATATGTGTAGAGTATGTTCCTATACAGAATGAACTTTTAAATCTCTGCGCCCATATTTTAAGCAAAAAATAATAGAGAACCTCCCAAACATTAAAACCAGAACCTTGAATAGGTTTATTCCACTTGGATAACTTGGGCTGAATCTCCAAGCACCTAAAGAGGTTTTTTGACAGTGTGGCTCTTAAAGCACTATACACAGCTTTGGAACGAGGGGTCATATCCTAGAAAAATTATTCTGTATCCTTGACCACTCTCTCAAGCATTAGAAACCTTAAATTATGGAGAAAGCGAAATCACTTTTGTGTTAGTAGTGAACAGGACAACCGTGTCCTAAATGCTGTGTGTGTCTCTTCTAAGTTCTTACTGATAATTAGAAGACGACTCTGTGTTTTGGGAAGTGCTTCCGAAGAGAGTCACTTCTCACATGGATTGATAACACAGGCATAATTCTGATCATCTTATTTTTGAAGTGCCATTATGAGAAGTCTTATTAGCCTTTAGAAAATTCAATAAAATCTTCAAAAATGTCCTTTGGGCAAGATCTTCCATGTCCCAAGGTTTTGCAGTTGTTCTTATCTGTATACTTATGTAATTACAAGTTTATTTTCTAAAAAGTTGAGGGAAATTGAAAGTTTTTTCCTTTAATCTGAAGTGAATTCCAGAATGTCATAGGATTATTTTTTCATGCTATGCAGGATTATAAATTGCCTATTTGTTCTTAGGCTCTAAGTGTGGTTATAAAGGCATTATCATGATATAGTGCTTTTCTCAGTCCTGTTTTTTGAAGATATTATTTTATAGTCCTTTACAGAAAGAACTTTGAATGAAACCATAAATGTATGCTATATATTTTATTGAAAGATTGAAAAAGGTATCTGTGTGATGTGTAATACCTGACATTAACTGCTATCACAAGCAGGAAGTCTGATTTTTCAATTGACATTAAATTGGAAACTGTTTATGTCAATTGATGCTAAATAGGTACAAGGGTCCTGAATTACTGGAAAAAATGAGTTGAAGGGTAGAAAAAATCTTCCCATTGTGAGGTTTTCCATTAAGCTACCTGTTACAAAAGAGAGCTGGCTCTCCTCACTGTTTCAATGTTTAGTTTAATATGTGAAGCATAAGAAGGTTGCTTTGAGGTTACAAATGTATTTCTTTTTCTTTATTTGAGTGGGAAGCAGCTCTTTGAAAGCTTTGAATGGACTGTTTCATTAAGAGTGAGCATTACCAGGCTGTACCTGTACTTTGGTCAAACTCACTGAGCTAAAGGGCCATGATTATGGAGTTAAGAATAGCAAGGGCATTAGAGTACCATCTAAGTCTTCATGTATTGTGCTGATCTACTCAGCTGGTGCAGTCAATTTAAGTCCAGTCAGATGTGTTTTGCAATACAGAGGTGGCTGTTACTTTGAAAATTTGTTGTGCTCCTATAGTTTCTTCTTTAAAATCATTAAGTGCAAATTTATGTAATGCAAGTGCTGGTTTGGATCTATTTACCACTGCTCAAAAGCTCTTATGCCAGCTGAGATTGCTCTGTGAGCAATGCAGTGTTTGTAGCAAAGTTTATTTGTTGCACTGTGAGTGTGCGGGAGTCTCTAAAGAGTAGGTCTGAAAGATGGGGCAATCTCCAGCCTCTGTTCCGAGGAACTGGTTGGCTCTGTCAAGGTATTCTATATATTGTTCAATTACTGTGTTAAAGATTTACCTGATGATGGAAGTTTAACAAATTGCCTAGTGCTATCATTAGCAGAATCAAACTGTTTTTTCTAGGGAGGTGTTTCAACATCTCTTTTTTGTCCTATGAGGATAACAAAGTTACTGTCATGTCACAGTGTATAAGATTATGAATGAGAGAAAAATGTATTGTGCCACTGAGATGTTAGTACACAAACACACGGATATTATTTAAGTGTATTTTCTGGGTACATAATTTTCTCACATCTCTGTAACTCTGTTTCCACTCTGTAATGTAAAGGGAAATAATTTCAATATTGAAGGATGCGTTATCATGGAGCCAGCAAAACACCTGGTTTGTAACACACAAAAGTGAACATTTTGTTACAGTAGCTTATTTCTCTTCTGAAGTGGAAGCAGCTACTTCCAAATACACCTTCATTATATACTGAAAGTGAAACTTCATTTTCCTTAGGCTACATATGAGGTACTATCTTCCAGATGAGCGACATAACACTGACATCTTTAATATTTCTATTTTAACCATATTAAACCAAAATGATGCCTTTCATATTCTCATTTAATGACTTCAATTGCCCAGCTTTATTAAAACATTGGAGATGTTATTTGGTTATTTGATTCAGTTTTCAAAAGCATTAGTGGTGATGTCAGTATGTAAAGGTGTATCCAAACTCTTAAGACACTGACAGAGTCAAATGTATCCAGAAACTCTTCTTTATAATAAACTGGAGATGAAGCTAAAGCTGCAAAGTTAGGCAGGGTATGAGCAATTCTGTACCATCCTCTGAATTTCTTACTGCTGCAGCAAACCATTTGAGCATTATGTGTGATTTAAATGCTTAGGGTTTTTTTAAAGTGACTTGAATTATTCATGATCTTAAAATTAGGCATGTGTTTAACTGCTTGGCCAAAAGTGAGGCTTTAATTTTTCTAAAATTTCATTGTGAGCTATATTACTTCTTCTTTTGTAATGCTTGTGGATTTCTCTGTAAGATCATAAAAATATAACAGTATAAGAACATTCATTTATTTCTAAAATTATGAGAAATATCATCCGTTGGTTCAGCTGAACTATTTGTCTGCTACCAAGTCTTTTCTCTAATCGTATTCAGCAGCAGATGTCTTGGGAAAGATACTACACTACTGTTTTGTTAACAAAGCTTTATATTTTAATATAATTTTCTGTCTTTGAGCAGTTGAGTTAAATTTTATCTTTATGTCTTATAAACACTGATGGGTTTTTTTCCTTCTCCAATTCCACAAAATAAATTTCTAAAACAATCTATGTTTTCTGCATCCACAATATGTTCTATCTGTGAGAGGCATTATTTAGCAACATGGAATAGCAGAATATCCCCAAGTTGGAAGATAAAAAGAAGAAAATAATAGGTTTTTACTAATTTGTTTTTCAATATTTTGAGCATAATAGAATTAAATATGAACAAAATGCATTTACCTAAATACTTTTGAGGTGTTAATATTTTATAAGCTGTATAAAAATTTAATTAGTTACTTCCTTTTGGATCCTTTTATTTAATATACTAGATGAGAATATTTATTTATTTACATATACATGCAATTTTTTTAATATTACATTATATTCTTTCCCCAAATCCATCAGTATTCAACGTGACTAATTTGTGTCACTTTCCATTTCCTTGTTTCCTTTAATGTGAAATTAAGAAACTAATACTGGCTCCATGAGTAATGAGATGTACTAATAAGTCTCATACGTATTCATATAATAAATAAATTTTAAGTCTTCCTTCAGATCTGTGGGTGAGAATAAAATCTGTACATCAGTATCAGCAATTCACTGTGATACAACTCTTGCAGGCTGATGAGGCTGTACAGTTAAATGGGCATGGAAATGTCCGTGATCCTTTATCATGGCACTGTTGGCTGTGTAAATCCAATACTCCTCATAAGGAATTTGTGACTTTTGTTGCCCTGTCCCCCAGAAGTTTGTGGAGGTCTCCTGTGCAGTCCCTGGCAGAGCAGAGAGTTCATTCCTGCTCCTTTCCAGAGCATTCTTGTTCTCCTTAAACTATGGGAAGAGCAAGTGTGGCAGGCTTTGCACTCTTTTCCTCACGAACAGCAGGTGCCTTCTCTGTTTGCCCTGTGCATGTGCTTGCTGAGCCAAGGGTGCAGTGGCTTGCAAGTGAATGACTCGATGGCTGGAAAGGCTGTTCAGCCATGGAAATTGAACTTAACACAGAGGCAACGCTTCTCTTCAAAAACCATTTCCGTTCCCATAAAGCTGCAGTCTTCCTCATAATTATCAAGTAATTTGTTAATATCTTCAATGCAAAGAAAAGTCTGATGACAAGCAAAGCTCTTATTTTGGAAAGGAGAAAGTGCATTTCCATCATTCCATTAGACTCTCTAGTGGATGTACAAAATGCTTAAGTACTTTGGCTCTTGGCAGTGTCCTGAAACTTAAGGATAAAAGGGGATTTTCCTCACAGGAATTTACTGTGCAACATACAGTTCTAAAGCTGTAAATCTATGTTCATGTCTTTTTAAAATGCTTGTTGACCAGTTTTAGGTGAGAGCTATTAGGAATTTCTAGTTTTCTTGAGATGGTCTGGGAAAAATTTATATGTGTAAAATATAATACTTGAATAAATTGCTAGTATGTTTTAGAAAGAGATTGCATGAGTTTTGACATGTCACTTCTGTCCTGATTGTAGTGTAGTCCGTGGCGAGAAAATTAAATACTTCTCATATTTATTTAACCTGAAATCTTTGGCTAATAGTTCTTGGTATAATCAGAACTTATATTTTCATGAGCCACCCCTGTTGTTTCATATAAAGCTGATATATTCTGATTAGTAGAAAAACACAAGCATTACTAACCTCTTTCCCCTGCTCCTTTTGCCTCCAAAAGTGCTTAAATCTTAACTATTGATGTCTAAAAGTTGTATTTGCAAAATATAACAACTTTTTTCCTCACTGATTTGTCAAAAAAAAAAAAACAAAAAAAACCCCACAAACTTCTAAGGAAGGTAGGAAAAATAACCATCAAGTTAAGTTTTAAGAATTACAAAAAGGATTTTTTTTTTCTGAAATTTTTATCTATCAGAAAATAATGTGTAGGAAACCTGTAGTCAGCAAAGCTGCTGCAGAGTAGAAGACAGAACATTACTGTTGTTTGATAGGTAATACTTAAGCAAAATATTACAGTAAGAGTTGCAGAATATCAACTTTTTCTGGAACACTTCCTTGCCTGTTTTTTTCCTAACCACATGACAAGATAGCAACAACACTGGTTTTCATGTTAAGATTCTTGAAGGCGTGTTTCTTCCATTGCATCGTCCAGTCTTTCGCACATACATCTATCAATATTGGCAGGTGTAAACTTCTTCTGACAGAAAATATCATTTGGTGCACTATAATGTTGTTGTTTGCATTTTGATGCAAATTTAGGTGATACTCGACCAAGTCTACTGGTTCTAAGTAACACTTCAAAGTTAGATGCTGCATGTATAATTTTGTCCTGATTTAGGGCAAATTTGGGAGGAAACCTCTAAATGGGGCTCTGGAAAAGCAAACCCAAACAGCCCTTCTCCCACAACTGGTCCAGAGAAAAACTTCCTTGGAGAAAAGTGGAAAAAACTAATTATTTAACAAACAAAGTGCCTAAAAGCATACAGAATGAGTAATATGAAACAATGAAACCTTTCGTTCTGGAATGAGATGGTAAACTGAGAAAAGCCCTTGCCATGGATACAGCTCATCTCAGTCTCTTATCAATTCCTCCGGTGCTGGAGAAAAGTGCCGTCCTGGGGCCCGGAGGGCGCAGGTGTGAGCTGTCAGTTCTCCTCTGGTTTTTCAGTCCGGAGCAGGTTTAAACAGGCCTAAGAAAAAGGGGAAAAAAAACCCCCAAAAACAGTCCAGGGAGCTTCTCTGCCTTAGCTAGCTAAAACTAACTAAAAAAAGCACAGGAGGCCTCTGTCGCGCAGCAGTCTGTCCAAGCCTCAGCCGAACACACCATCCAGGAGAGGAATGCTGAGGAGTAAAATAGTTTTTCAAAACAAACTGTGCACTCTGAGAATCAATCTTAAGGGTACAGAACACAATATACAGAACAGACGATTGGGGATACAAGCATCATAAAGTCCCTCTAGGACAAATTTTGATTACAGTAGTGAGATAGTTTTACATTTTTAAATGCTTATTCATACAATTTACACCAGTTTTGGTCATCAGTATATGTTAGGAGAAGATAAAATGAACTCCAAATGAAATTCAAGTGGGATTCTGGCATATGTTTCTTGTTAAACAAAAAACTTCTAATAATAAAGAAGTTATATTTGTAGGAACTCAATTGTATTGATCAAAAAGAATGAGCAAACATCTGAGCAAAGCACCACTGAGTTCTCCTCCCTGCAAGGATTTCAAAAGAATTTTAAAGATGCCACTGGTTCCAGGAAGTCTTGGACACAGCTGATTTTTAGGGAAAGAAATCAGGGGAGTTTTTTTCAGTACTTTTTCCTGGTGTTGACAAGATCACTAAGGAAAGTGCTACTGAGGTTAGAATACACTTTTTTAGCTATTAATCATTCATTATTAAAATTTTATTGGTGTTTCTTAACTGTAACAACAAAATGCTTCAACTCAGGAGTTTTTTACCTTGAAGGTTAGAAGTTAAGGATTAATTTTTTGTGTGTTGGGTTTTTTGAAATTTTTTGGAGGTAGGCTGTTGTATTGTTGTTGTTTCCGTTTCTGTTTGGATTTTTTTTTCACGGATCTTGATCTAGTGTATTCTTGTTATGAAATTTAAAGCCTGCTTTTACAGGCATTTGATCTAGTTTGCAATTGCCGGAGTAGCATGACATTCTGACTTCAGTATTGGCAGGCAAAAAAAGAAGGAATTGACTATCAAGTATTTTGTATTTAAATATAATTGTGGACCTCTCTTTTGCAGTTTGGATTTATTTTGTTCCTGTCTGAGTTGTAGCTAGTGTCTGTTTGAATGACAGACTCTAATTATTTGGAAGTGCTGTCTATATTAGTTATGACTTCCAGCATCTTGTATGCTGGAAGTACTTGTTTTTTTCATGGTTTTTAGTTCTCACTGTGAAATTATAGCGTTGTTTGAGATTGTACAGATGGTATAGGGTTTGCCTAAACATTTATGTGAGTGTTTTAATGGTTGTTGTGTTATCATCGTGTTAATAAGAATCAAGACAGGGATTTTCACTTAAAAATCCTTTAAATAGTTATTGGCATAATTATAAACCATCCTAGCTTGGCTTCCTTCATTTTGAGGTTTTGGGTTTTTTTTTCTGAATTTAAAGGAAAGATTTTTGAAATAATATTGTATTTCAAATTTATGTTTGTATCAGGTAATCCCCAGTTTTTCAAGTGTTAGTAGAGCAGACTTCTGATTCCAGGCGGGTATGAAACAGAGGGTAGTGAAAGTAATAGATTCCACCTTTCCCTAGATCATAATAGTTCTGTCACGAGGACATTGGTATTGTAATCAGCTTTCAAGCAGCTTTTCTCAATTGCATGATCCTTTGGTGAAACTTGCCACTGTAATCATGCATGATTGTAATATGGCAGAGAAGTAGAGTGGTGATTAAAACAAATTTAGAGAAATTAAAATGGACATCTATTTTATTAAAATTTATTTAAAATTACTGTGAGTATCTGGGTGTTAAAGGTGAAGAGTTTCTCATTGTTCCTGCACTAATAAGAATAAAGGGGTTTTTTTTGTCTTTTTCGTTGAGGCAAGTTTGAATAGATTTCACTGAACTGGTAGTAATTTTCCAATTTCCAAAAAGAGAAGCTGCACTAACCCAAATAGAATGAATCTACAAAATGCTTAATTTAATAATTTTTTTATAGCTTCCTGCCTTCATACAGACTCTGTGCTAGTTAAAAAACAGCCAGAGGCTCCAGTGCTACCCTGTAGTGGAGCTACATCCATTATGGACCACCCTTACACTTGAATCTCTTTGTCCATGACACAGCTTGTTTCCAGAAGGCTGCAATAAGCACGAAGATGGTTTTATTTTTTGTTTTACTGGCATTTTCTGTGTGCTTTGGCTCTGCAAAAGATTGCTGAAGTGAAAGAGCTGTCAAGAACCCCTTGGTTTCCGTGAGAATCGTGTTTCCAATCCACATTAGAAGGCACATTGTCAGAAAGTTTCTGGTGTCTTTAATTGCAGCATGTGTGTCTGGAGCCTCCGTCCTGTATTTAAAAGCCATGACGTCTGTAGGTTAGATTTTTAAAAGAACAGCTAACCACCCATAGAATAAAGTGGTAAGCTGGTTACTATGTATGATGGTTTTGCTGTATATCAATATTATCACTGAATAATTACCTTTCTAGATGGTTAACCTGAGGTTTCAACTTTCATTGCATCCATTTTCACACTTTTTTCATGTGATAAATATACATGTCATAGTTTTTATCTCCTTTATTAATCTCACAAGACACTCCAAAAGGTATTGTTATTTAATCATTCAGGAAGTTTTGTTCCTTTTTCCTTTTATACATTGCCATTGTCAAGAAAAATACCATGGTTTAACCACTGTTGGAGGGGATTTTCTTTCATGGGTACTTCATAGTTAGAAAATGCTTGGCTTTGGGTTTTTAGAATTGTTTTTGTTCCAGTTATTCAGCTCTATGTACTGTAATTTTTTGGACAAAATATCTACTAAAAATGGTGCATTATGACAAAATAGTAATGACTTTATCTAATTCTCTCTTACAAATGGAGAAACTTCATTGCACATAATAAAGGGTAAAATATAGCCATAATGGAACAACACATTAGACAGAAGGCTTTGAAACTGTGTTTTCAGCAAAGGCTAGAACTGTTTGTTCGTTTATTCTCTGTAATATGCAACTTTGACTGAATGCCTGTGCTGTTTACGAACCCAAAGCTTAAATGACAATGTGCTCTGTGTAAAATGTGGTGAGGATTGTAACCATTTTGAAGTGCATTTAGCTCAGTAAAATGACATATCAGTTATTCCCTAAGGTCTTGTGTAGTTGTAGATCATAAACTTCTAGCCTAAATTAAACATCACAGCTGGTTGGCTTAATTTGATGCATTATAGCACAAATGTTTCAACAGCTTGACTAAAATGTACCATACTGCAAATTCAAAAAAAGAGCGAAGGTCAATGCACATGATGCTTAGTGATTTGCAAATTTCCTTTATTTGGATATATTAAATGTATTTTGTGGAATTTAGCATGGAGGAATGGAATTTGGCTGGGTAGAACTGATAGCAAAATATGTTCAATCAGTTTTGCTTAAAAATAATGCAGTGCAATGAAGAAGTCAAAATAGTAGTGTCTCAGATTTTCAGAAGGTAGTTCAAACTAGAATATCTTCTGGATAGTTAAAACTCTTGGATCCTTTCGCACATGTTTACATAGAAATGTGTTTTTCCTTATCCTGATTTCTAATCTGTTTATACCTTTAAATGTCAGATACTGTTTTTTAAGAACGTAGTATGGCTGCTACCTCATTCACATTTAAGGGATTGCTTAGTTAAACAAGAGGCATCTAGAGATACCTAATCTGTGGCTGTGTTTCTGGTTGTCTAAGAAAATGCATCATTCCATGTTCAAAATATCTGGAATGCCAAGCAGCTGCCATTGCTATTCATCTCTTTAATGAGAGTGTAGTGTTAAGAATTCCTATCTGTGCAATAGAAAACATTGGATTCATCTGCCACGAAGAAAATGAAGGTAGCCTGGGCACTTTGCCAAATACAGTATGTTTAATACTGAATGCTGTAATTCTCTGTAGAATATATACACCAAAAAATTATATAGCTGGTCATTTATCTGTAACTGCACTTGGTGCACGTAACTCTGTACAACATTGAAAAACATGATCCAGCAGTTTTCACTCACCCAAGTAGGAGTTAATTTTAAGTTGTGTGTGCTTTAGGAGTTTGAGCTGGTTCATACTAAAGATAATGACTTGCACTTTGAGGAACAAGCCCTCCGAAGGCTTTAGATTGAAAAAAATGCTGGCAGAAATGTGTTGGTTCAGTTTGCTTCTCTGCATTGTTTTCCAGCTACTACCTTGCTTTGTCTAAGGTTTGTGCGAGTGGTATTTCTTGTAAGAAATGTATTCTTACATGATTATATAAACCTGGAGGTTTAGAAAATCTAGTTAATTTACTCTATGTTATTCCTTCACCAAATCAAACGAGTTTTAACCGTGCCTTTCTCATCATCTGCTCTTCTGATCTAAATTGTCAGTGTTCTGGCATCTGTGGTACCTGTGTTGACCCACTGAAATATCCCAGTTCATACAGGAACTCTGTTACAAAGCAAAGTCTCTACAAGTCCTGGTGCTGGGGAGGTCTGTGCAACCACAAGCTGGTGGTCTTGGTAGAACGCCTTTATGTATGCAGTTAATAAGCAGTGACTGTATCTCCTTCATTATCATCTTCCATGGCTCTCTAAACTCCCAGATACTTATTTTAATATTTTTTTCTGGGTTTTTTTTTTTCCCATTATATTGGAGCAACTTTTTCAGTTTGTTACTTCTATACTTTATTTCTGCATGCCTCTTTGGTCTTTGAAAAGTAAATATGGGTTTTATTTTTCCCCACATACGCCATTTTATGTGAAACTTAAGAAAATATTAAAAATCTCATGTTTAGGTGATTATCAACATGTGACACTGCATAGCAGGAGTAATTAATGAGGAACTAAAACCCTCTGACTGCCAAGTAAAGCCTCAACTTAAACTGCAAATGCTTGCAAGTTTATCTTTCCACATTAATGCTGACATGGTATTAGGAATATGGTGATGAAATTACATTGTCGTGTCTGTGAGATTAAATACAGGGTTTTGTCCTGTTTTATACATAAAGTGATGATGATGATGATGATGTCGCAATTTTGATTGATGGTGTTTCGACTCACACTGTGATGCTCAAGCTGAAATGTTGTGCAAATTTAGCATTTATAATATATCTACCTTAATTGGCTTCAGCCTTTGTAAATTCAAGACTTGTTGCCATAACTTGAATTAATGACCAAAGGCAGTACTGCATGGAAACATTTTCAACCTCATTCTTTTAACAATTTTAAACCTAGAGAGTGTAATTGAATGTTACTGTGTTCATAAGAAATACAAGGTACATTGATTAGGTAGTTGATTGACTATTTCAGTCTGCAAAAGAAAAGTAATGATATCTGCTAAATATTTCCATAAACAAAAATTAACAAACTGGCATGTTCTCTGGAATAAGTTTCATACTCAAAACACGCATTCTTCAATCTTCAGGGTGTAGTTTTCATAGTATTTTTTAAAATATCCTTCATTTTCTGCAACTTAGTTTCTTGTATTTATGGGGTTTTTTAAATGCCTTTACTTCTGTGCTGATGCTTCAGGTTTTCATTAAATTTAGTTTTACTTGACAAGTTGACAATTGTTGCTGTTGTTGAATTGTGGCCTTTCAAAACTTAATTCAGTTGGTGAAATAATGTTGTGTTGTTAATATGTAAAGATTAGTTTAGTCAGATGCTTTTCTGGTTTAAGAGCATGAATTTATCAGAGAGCCAAGTTTTGGAGGCTAAGTGCTTATCTTGTATTTTTTTATTCCCATTAAATTTTGGTTGCTGGGTCCTTACATTGGAAATTGCATAGGTCTTGAAATACAATTGGTATTTGAGAGCCTCACAGAAGCAAATACAGATAATCGCGTACATCCAGCATTTGAAAAATGCATTATTTAGGACTTAACAACTTAATCCAGAACTGCATTGCAATAAAAAACAAAACAAATCACAACCCCACATAAAAAAAAAAAAACCAACAAAACAAACAAACAAAAAACCTACTCCCTCCCACCCCCCTGAAAAACGCTTTCCAAAACTTTACAACTTGGTTTCACATGCAGGTCCATCAATGAATCTCATTTTAACAGAGTCACTTTACAGTGAAGAAAGCCATATTGTTCAAGTACCTCTATTCCAAGGAGATATGTAAAAGCTATTTCTAAAAGAAGTATTGGAAAGCAAGAATATCCTATTATCACTTAGATCTGCTACATGTTTTTAATAAGTTGGCTATTACAGTGATAAGTGGAAAATTCAAACTTGCTCTTTTTGTGGGAGAAAATTAAGAAGTATGTAAGTCATAATATTGTTTATGTGACTAAATTATGGAAATATAATTACAAAACCTTGAAGGAAAATGAAGGCTGCAAAGCAAAGCACTCCCTTGGGACGTACAGAAGACTGGCTTTGTTTCTGCTCATGTTCCCGCTGGCAGTGATAAAATTTCCAGTTACATGAGTCATCTTCCTGCTTCCCCCCTCCTCACCCCAGCTCCTAAAAGAGGGAGAAAATAATCTCTGATGAGAGTTTAATATAATCATTGTATGATATGCAGTTCTGATTTTGTTTTTCTTTTCTGCCAAATACAAAGTATAATTCCTTTTGAGCTAAGCCTTGAAAATTTCCCCATTCATGCCAGTAATTGACTGCTTGGGAGATGTAGTCCTTAGAAATCAATTAAAAAGTTGTATTTCATGTAGATTAATTTTTTGATAAACACTTAAACCCAAAACAAAACTAAAAAGTTGCCAATATAAAATAACTGTTAAGAAAAAAACCTGAGAAGGCTGAAGTTCATTGAAACTATTGTTTTGGGAAAACTATCACCTTTGAGAAACAGTAAATGTTGCCCAGTGTTTTGTAAGGTTTTTTACTATTAAGGAACAAATAAGAGAGCAATATGCTTGGTGTTATGCTTGCTATATGGTGGTGCTCTATTAAAATAAAAACTCGGAACAAAAAAACCCCTTCAAGATTTGTGACCTACAAAACAAACATTTTGACAACATCCTATTATATAACTGAACTTAATTTTTGATTTTGGTTGTTTTATTTTGTTTCATTTTTGGAACCTGATTCACTGGAATGTTTTGTCTGAACTAATGTCTGACTGTACTTCATTTCCCCCAGGTCCCAAAGTATTTTAAGAAATACGTTTCTACCACCACCTTGTTTCACATGCAGAAAATAGTTTCACGGTAGATTACAATGTCTAGACAACTAATTTTGTGACATTCTGAATAATATAAATAATGTTTGCTCAAGCATGCAGGAGGATCTTGCTGGTTTTCTCCAGATTTTCCACAAAGGTTTTTAGTTAGATATTACACTGAAGTATTCTGTTATTGTGCTTGTGACTAAAACATGATGATGTGCTCATGGTTTACTTTTGCAAAAGAAGTCTAAAGGGTATACATTATTTTGGAGCTTCCTTTTTGGATGGGGAATGAAGTGATAAGCTGGATATGCTAATCTGACAGATCGTAATGACACAGTGCACTTGGGGAAATCAGAATTACTGTTCTTTCAGAGTAGCATCCTGAGACTTCCACTCAGTAACTATAGGGAACAGAAATTCAGAGATGGATAAAGAAACCACCTGTCTAAAAGCAGTCAGCTGAAGCACATGAACCAGACAGAAGAGAGGGGAGTATATGAACTGTGTGACCTGTACTGCAAGGCAATTTGCTGAGAATCATTGATATAGAACATTGAATTTCTGGTGACTACCTTTCTGAACTGCAAAATGAATGAAAAAAGAAGAGGAAAGGGTATCTCAGAGAGAGGTATGGTACATCACATCTCCTTTCCCTTTTGACCTTGGATCTCTCATTATGTCCAATTGAAAGATTTCCCTGGAAGGGTGGCATCAGAGGCAGTGCAATTTGGAGCCTTTTTTTTTTCTTTTTTTTTTTTTTTGCTTTTTCCTGCCTGAGAATGAATTGCTAAAAATATGCGTTAAATTAAATTCCAAATCTTTGGGTTTTTTTAGAGTGCAAAGCAGCTACTTACACTCTACCAGGTATAACTTCTGTAGTTGAGACTGTTGTAATACTGACATATTATGAGATACTTAATGAGATTCTGAAACATTTCTTTGGGACACTGTAATGAAGTTTTCCATCCTTTTGCCCTCTAGCAGCAAGGGCCCATTGCAGCAATACGCTTCTGTGCTGTTGGTACATGCAAAATGTCATTCCACTTGTCTGGGGACACATCCGGCTGCAGAGTGCATCTCCTCCAGGCTCACACTTAACCCAGTGTGGTGGGCTTACCCTGGATGGGTGCCAGGTGCCCACCAAAGCTGCTTCATCATTCCCCCTCCTCAGCTGGACAGGGGAGAGAAAGTGTAATTAAAGGCTCCATGGGCTGAGTGAAGGACAGGGAGAGACCATGCATGCCAATACGAACAGACTTGACTTGTTGAAGTCAGTTTAGTTTATTGCCAATCAAATCAGGATAAATTCAAATAAAATCAAATCTTTAAAAAAGCCTTTCACTCGCCCTTCCCTTCTTCCCAGGTTTAACTTTGCCCTGGATTTGCTCTAGCCCCCTGTGACAGCATTGCAGGGGGAACAGGGAATGGGATTGTTGCTCACACACTGTGTCTGCAACTCCTTCCTTGTCATGGTGAAGCTTCCGCACACTCTTGTCCTGCTCCAGCATCAGGTCCCTCCCACAGGGGACAGTCCTCCACCAACTTTTTCATCATGGATCCTTCCCACAAGCTGCAGTTCTTCACAAAGAACCCTTCCACAGGGTCCAGTCTTTCAGGAACAGACTGTTCAATGCCCCATGGGGTCACAGGTCCTGGCAGCAGACCGACTCTAGTGTGATCTCTCTGTGTGGGGCCACGGGTCCTGCTGGGAGTCTCTCCTCCAAGCACAGACTTCCAACAGAGTAAGAGACTCCTTTGCCCATCTGCCTGCTCCATGATGGAGTTTTCCACAGGCTGCAGGTGGATCTCTCTCCACTGTGAACCTCCGTGGGCTGCAGGGGAGTCTGCTCCAGTGTCTGGAGCACCTCCTCTCCTTCCTCACTGACTTTAGTATCTGTGCATAAACATATGTTTAGTATTCTTTTTCCCCTTTGTACCATGTAAGGTCAGCATGCAGCACAGGGCTCTATTTTTTCCCGCCATGATAAGCTAAGGAATCAATATCAACTAGCTTCTAGGACAAGCTCTAGAAAAGATTCCATTTCATTAACAGCATTCTTACCTGTCTCGAATGAAGCCCAATATGTAAATGTGCCAGCTCTGGGGACAGCAAATTAATGAAAAGGGTGGTCTTTGTTTCTCTTCTGAGAACTTGGTAATGCAGGAGTGTGTATTGACAAGGGGCATTGGCTGTGTCCTCCAAATTGACCTATTTAATGTCCCAGTTGGCTCCATTTTTTTTTTTTTTTAATAAAACCTGAGCTCTACAGGCTGTTTTGCTGAAGGCAGAAGAGTTCTGGAAAATGGGTAAGATGTAGGAAAAGAGGGTGAAGACTGGCGCCGTGCAGTGTGGTAGAGGCTGAGCTGCTCTGTGGCTGTGTGATTGGGAAGTCCTGTACTCAGGATGATACTGTGGAGTCCCAGCTGTAGCTCCACTGTTGGTTGTAGGGTAACTTCCCTGGAGCTTGGCCAGATGGAGGAACAAAAAGATCCCATAGGCAGTGGTTGGAAGAGGAAGCAGAAAGTGAGGGACATCAGCCTACTTCTGAAGGGTTCTTAGTCTAGATCCACATTTAGGACATAATATAAAGAAATATACTCAGTTTGTGAATTGGATGGAGAAAACAGGTGCTGCCCTTGCTGGGGAAAAAAAAAGGTGAAGAGAAGAGCAAAGATGCTGTGTTTGTATTTTCATGCCTCAGGATGTTCTAATGCCATGAAAGTATCAATTCAGAGATAACTTCTGCAGGGAAGTGCATTTTTTCTCTCATCTGCAATGCCTTTACTTCTTCAGAAAAAACTTAGAAAAAGGTGGCAGCCCTGGTACTTCAGAAGCCCGTTGCTATATCTGCCCCTGAACTGAAGTTATTGCATTTGGGAGAGACCTTGGATTTCAGGGTTGCACATGTCAGAGACTGAAGTCTAAAGGGAAGAGTGAAGTGTTTCAGTGGCAGAGAAAGAACAGAGGTTATCAGCCATTTCATAGCAAGGAAAGGACTAGGAGAAGTTCCAAAGGAAGGAACAGGTCTACAAGGAGGTAACAAGAGTGGAAAGCAAGGAATACAAGAGATGGTCATCTCAAATCTAGTGGAGATGAAAAGAGGACTTGAACTCAGATGAATAGAACTGAGAATTTTTTGTCAGAATTTTAGTTTTGTAGCATTTGAGCCCAATTCTTAACTACTCTCATCACTGATAATGCGGAAGTTGCATATGCAATTTTAGGGGGGAAGCTGTGTTGCTTTTTTTCCTTTTCCCTGTTCTTTATCGGTGGAATAAAGTGTGTTATTTGGTTTCTTTAACTATGTAAAGATTCCAAAAATTACACCACCCTAAGAAAGCTAAGTTTGAATAGTACCACCTGAGCTAATGAGAGACTAGCTGTAGGACTAAAGATGGTCATCTGAAGTTCTACTATAACCCCAGATTTTATATCCACTGGCAAACAAATGATTTGTTTGTGTTGCCCATTCCATGTGTTTTGTGTTTGTTCTTTGACTGTGCCTCTGCATGATGTGGTTTCCTTCTAATTGTGAGTCTCTGTACTGACCTCCACCAGGACCAGTAAATAAACAAACCAAACAATTAATGGAACATTATATTTTGAGCCGCAGGTAAAACTTAGCATATGAATGCTGAATATATAGAATCAACTGCCATGGAAGATTTCTGGAGTGCCTCAGGAAAACAAGCTAAGGCTAGGATAGAAATGAAATGCACTCAGAAGAACAGAAAAAAATGAAAATTCACCTATTTAGAATGTCTGCCATAGTCACTGTGGTAGAATTGGAGACTTAAGTGCCAAAAACAATTAAGACTTTTGCAGATTGGGTGCAATTTGGGCACTTCAAAAAATAGTTGCTTCCTTTACTTCTGCTTGTATGCATATTCTGACAGGAAAGCAAATACTCTCTCTGTAAGTGATGCTAGAAAAGCCAGTGTAAACAGAATAAACCAAACATCTCTTCCTAAGAATACTGAACACTGCATCACTTTTCAAGCTTTCCACTCTTGATATAGCATGGTGCTTGCAAATAACAAGTCAGGTTTTTTCTGCAGTATTTCTTAAACAAATAGCTAGAAGAACCAGAAAGCTTAAGACAATCTACTTGAGAAATTCTGTGGAACTCATGAAAAACTCCGCTAATTTTCCATAGAAGACAAGATACTTCTACCCTATCTCTACTTCAAAAAGGGGATATTTTCTCACACAATTCTGTTTTATTTTCTACTTTTGTATTTCATTTTTTATGCAGTTTGGAAATAGACATGTGACAGCCTTCAAATGAGTTGGATTCAGAGGAATGAGACTCTAGGTTGCCGTGAATGGAATAACATGGGATAAGTGCTCAAGACACGAAAATATCAAACCTTCTGTGATTATCAGATAGTCAACAATCTGAACCGGTTTATTCATATACATCTGACTTTGGGAGATAAGTGGTGTTCTGAGTTGTTGGTCTGTTGAACCAGTTGGAGTTTCAATACCAGACAATCAGGGAAAAAATGGATTGAATAATTGAATAGGGGGAAATAAAAGACCAAAACCCGGAAACACATAGTCTAATTTGCATTCTGCAAAACCCATTAAAAGACCATAGCAAAATCAAGATGTTTACCTTTTTTGACTTTGTTAAATCATCAGTGAACAAAAATGGGCTTAGCATTTTGCACAGTTTGCACTTAATGATTGTAGATGATATTTGATTCCTAAATCTACAGATATCTTAGAGAGGACAGTGCAGGAAGTTCCTGAGGAAAACACAAATCTGAACCAATAGAAACATTATGGTGTAGAGGCACAGGTTGCTACCTGCAGAGTCTCACAGGTAAATGCTTTTGCCACTAGCTTTTAGATGCACCTTTTGAGGGTCTTGTAGGGTCTCTTTTCACTTCTGTGTTAATAAAACACCTGTTTCTTTAGCATGTTTGATAACTTCCATTCAGCTTGGAAACTTGAAAATTGATAGAGAGCTACCATATGGCTCCTGAAGAGTTATGGGTTAAAATAGGTTGTCTAGATTTCTTCTAGATTAAATGGGTGGATTTTATTGTGTCTACACAAAGTATCTTTTAGTTATTAAGAAGCAAGGAACAACTGGACAAAAAGCAGAGGAAACCAATTTTCTTGTCCATTGAAACAATATGAGCTGGGTTCTTGGGAGTCTGATACTGCAGTATTACAAAACAGAATGGATTTTGGTTATTTGGGTTGGATTTTCAAATATGAAAAAAGAAAAACTGTGCTGGGTCAGTGTGAGGCTTTATCCAACCCTTCAGCTGTGTGTCTCCAGTGGTGGCCACATGCAGCTGCTCTCAGAAAAGCTGGCGTTTGAAGACATTCAGAGTTTTCTTCAATGCTCTCCCAGTCCATCACTTTGCAGCGCAAGGGATCTCCTGAACTGCCTTTTACCTTTTATTATTAACCCCCCAAAGGATTTGGGCTGCTCACTGGTGCAGTCCAACAGGACCGTGTGTGTAGTTTTATAGCTCCATCTTCTACTGCAGCCATTCATTGCATCTTTTAACCTGGCTGGTTTGAAAGTGCTTTTGTTTCAAAGCTGCCTTTTTTGGTTTATGCTTGGCTGTCAGAGGGAGTCCCTGGTCGTTGGCCAACAGACAGGGTTCATCTCTCTTCTGCATGTGTTGAGAAATGAGGCCTCTTCCTAGGCAACACTGGCTTATCTAAAAGCAGCATTTGCAAACAAATCCTTTTTTGATAATAGGTACACACAATGAGCTCAGACAGCACTGGGACAGCATTAAAAAACACTTCTAAAAACTTTAGCAGAACAATTGTTATCAACAATAGTGTACCAACAGGCTGATTATGAGACAATAAAAATGGTTTATTTGGTAGAGTGAATTTATGTTATCACATAAACTGATTATTAATGTTTTTCAAGTACTGTAGATTAACCTTCATCTCTTTTTCACTTCTTATTTTCTGAAGCAAAATGAGAATTTATTCCTCTTTTGTCTGAAAAATACCATAAGAAGTATCAGGGTGTCTCTTTATACTTTAATAATGTAATTCTCATGTTTTTATGAATATATCATAGTTTCAGTTGTGATTTGCCCTCTTTGAACAGTTTTATGTGACAGCTGCTTTATGGTCATGATTATAAGTCATCCTTTTTGGTTTGATTGCAGCAGCAATCTGGGGACCATAGCATCATGTTTTGCTTATGAAATATGTCACTGGGAAATAAAGGTCTAGTCACCATTTCCTTAAACGATGAGAAATTATATTTTTAAAAGGAAGAAAAAATGACAGATCTTTTTTCAGTACTCTTTCCTGAAGATCCTGTAATTCTTCTGGAAATAGTAAGAAAAATCCTATTTTAATTCTTTGTGCAACAGTTGCCTTTTTTCATAGCCATCATTGCAAAGACCTGAATGTAATGGTTACTTTCCTTGTGCAATATAATACTTGTTATTATCATATGCGGGTTCTTGGAAAGCTCCAACTGGTATATGATAATGAAAAGACTTTGCTACGTATTTTGTTAGTTTCACCAGCTGAAGTCAAAATGTCATTGCTGAAATGCTTATGAAGTTCTGACATCCAAATGGTTTGCTGTAGAATTTCTAACAGTTTCACAGCTCTCACAAAGTCAGACTCCCATCACTGAGGAAGTTTCTGAATTAATTAAAGACATGTCCAAAAGAAGAGGAGATTGAAATGTTCCTCTCTTCTGGATTGCTTTGGTATTGTAGAAGTGAAAAAAAAAAAAAAAATTGTTGTCTGATCACAACTATTCTTCTTAGACAAAACAGTACAAAGCTACTTGTATTAGTTTAGCATAAATGGTAGAAAAAACTAATTGTTGATCTGTTTTAGAACTAACAGCTGAGCTAGTTAATTAAGTAAAAAGTGTGCACCTCCTGGGATACTGCTTAAAAACAGGAATCTTGGGAGACCTGCCTTTTTTCTACGGACCTCTGCTATGAAATAATAGCGCGGCCGGGCCGGGAGGGCCCCGGGCCCAGGGGCCGGCTGGCCCCGGGAGTCGGGCTGGGCCAGGGCGGCCGTGCCGAGGCCGGCCCTGAGGGAGCTGAGCCGAGCCGGGCTGGGCTGGGTCTCTGAGCCTCGGCAGCTCC